>OAMR01000606.1:454167-483693 GCA_900205405.1 Echinochloa crus-galli
GACCCCTTGTATGTGGGCTTTCAGCATTAGGTATGCCCTTTCTTCACTAGCTAGATAGGTGCTAGAGTTGGAGATTTGAATATACCCATTTTAGCCCCTGTTTGGCCAAGTTTTGGTTCTAACTTTATCAGAAGTTCAAAGCCATGTGCTCATGATGAAAAGCTAGAGCCTTTGGTTTTTTTGGGTGGATAGCTTCGTGTTGCATTGAAATCTGGTACTGAAATTTCAAACTGCTGTATTGCTACTAGTTTCTAAGTTAGTCCTGCTCTAAGCATATGTGTTTGCTCTTAGGATTTAAACCTCTGGAAAACTTTGTCACCAACATGAGTGCTCTCGAAACTTTCTATAAACATGGGGATCTAGATTTGCCAAATAAGCATTGGCATAATCTTTGTTATGGTTATAGGAATAGTCTCCATTAGAGATTCTTATTAAAAGAAAAACTTTTACGTGCAAACTTGGCAGACATACTTCTAAAAGCAAGCTTAGGTGTACTTTGTACCGCAGTCTGCTATATTATATTATATATGTCTTAATTGTTGTATTTTAACTTGTATATGTGCAGGCTCTTGTGGGACAGTATATCATGCTTTGTGGTATGGTTCGGTATGTTCTTTTGCTTGTTGGTTGCAGGAATTAGTAATATCTATTTACTTTGTTTTTTAGTTTCATCATCTTATGTGGCATGTCCTGGCAGGATGTTGGTGTTAAAGTTTTTTCCAGGCAAGAATATTCAGAAGAAGTGATACAGACTTTTCGACAAGAGGTAGGTACCCATCCCCAGCTACAACTACTATACAGCATATGACAAGAGGACATCAGCTCATCCTCTAGCTGCAGAGTAATTATTAAGGACAGAGTCCAGGGATATGTTGCTAACATTATGAACCTGATTGCTGTCATAATTATAGTTCTTCTGTTCATAGTTTGACATAATCCAGACAAACTTGAAATAAGAAAAATACAATTTGGATTCTCAGTTTCAGGATTCCTGCAAAACCTATCATTTCCATTGTCATCAAATATATTGATGTAGACAAACATAAAATGGCACGCTGACAAATCTCGGTATATGTTTTGTTTAGATTTTATTCTGGAAAGTGGTAATGAAGCCTCCTGTTAACTTCAGATCTTGTGACCTCCATTTCAATGTTTGGATTCTTAATTATACTGTCATGGCTCATATTTGAAGGTATCCCTTATGAAGAAACTGCGCCATCCTAACATACTGCTCTTCATGGGGGCGGTTACATCTCCACAACGCCTCTGTATTGTAACAGAATTCCTCCCTCGGTATCTCCCCTAACATTTTCAAGTTCTTATTTTGTGGTATTTGCTCACTGTTGCTCATGTTCATGAAATTGAACCCAGCAGTTTGTTTACATCTGGTTGAATCTTTTGACTTCTACAATAATAGTTACATAAGACATCAATTGAAAGGCAGAAGTTCTTGGCATGGTTTAAGCTGAGAAGTCATTGATATGCATACCTTTATTGTTGAAATCGGTGTATCCATAAATCATGCATTTAAGTGGGATCGTGTAGTAAGATGCTTCTCCTTCTATAGAAAACTATTGTAAAAATGGAAGCACTTTTGTCCAACTTGTCAATAATCTGGATGCATGTAGATAAATGGAAAACTATTAATATCTAAGCTAGAAGATATTCTTCATGGGTGCTGTATTATTACAGCTGGATCAATGAGTTTTTTTTTGTTCTTTTTTTTATTGGATTGGTTTGGTTGCATGTTCAAAAATACTTTGTCAACCACCCAAACTTATGATGATTACCTGCAGATTCTTTTTTTTTTTTGGGTTGGGTTCCTTTTCCCATTTTCATCCTTTCTTCTTAAATGCAGGGGAAGCTTGTTTCGCTTATTGCAAAGGAGCGGTACCAAGTTGGATGTGAGACGGCGCGTCCACATGGCTTTAGATATTGTAAGTGCATTTTCTTTATATTATGACCCAATTATTCACATTATTTAGTGGATAGATCGTGGCCAAGTTCGTGCTTCATTTGAGCAAGGAACTTGTCAATCCCCTAGCAAATGAAATTATATGTTCAAAGTTCTACATTGTTTCTGTTAATTTATTTGCTTCCAAATATTTTACATGTTCCTGCTTGCCTCCTCTCATTTCATCAGATTCGATCAGGTGGCAGACTTTGGTCTTTCACGTCTCAAGCGCGAAACTTTTCTGACAACAAAAACTGGGAAAGGAACGGTAAGTTTAAGCAATCTTAATTTGAGTACTTGATATATCAATTAATGTGAGTGGTTTAAAGCTGTCTTGCATTATTCTCTCTTTAACTTACTGATGTGACTTTCCTATCCAGCCGCAATGGATGGCACCAGAGGTGTTGCGAAATGAACCTTCAGATGAGAAGTAAGCTGTGGAGAATCTTAATCAACAGAAGTTCCTCTGATCGCCTCTGGATATGGGTTCACTAATAACTTTTTCTTGGTGCTAATGTAGGTCTGATGTGTATAGCTATGGCGTGATCTTGTGGGAACTTGTTACTCAGAAGATACCCTGGGAAAATCTGAACTCGATGCAGGTATATTCTTGTTAGATAATTTTGTTTTCGTTAAATTTGTTCTGATTTTGACCATACATGTAGTGAAAAATTGTGACTAAGATATTGTGAAGTCAAGATCATTATTTGTCGTGGCAGCTGTAAAAAATTTGTATATCAATTAGGAAAATAGTAAACTTTGACTGCTAGTTAATTGGCCACATGGGAATTAGAACTACCGAGCTCACCGATCGCTTTCAGTTTTTCGTATTCCAGCAATAGCCTCAGGTGGCCTGACAGAACTTTACTGACAATATTTGTGCAGAGTACATCTTTACAGTTTATTTCTCTTCATATTTTTGACAAGTCCTGTATACTAACTCTCAAGGGTTTGTTTCTGATATAGGTCATTGGTGCAGTTGGTTTCATGAACCAAAGGTTGGATATTCCGAGTGATGTGGATCCACAATGGACATCAATTATCCTAAGCTGTTGGGAAAGGTACTTAGTGTTTTCCCATCCTTCTTTACTGTTTTTAGGAAAGGTGAAACCTCAAGCCCCACTCTGTAGTTATCTGCGTTTCTGAGTTGTAATCTAATGCAAGCGATGCCAAATATACTTGCAGATTTTTCGTGTTTGCTCTAGAAGAAAAATATAGCTATGTATTTCATAACTCTTGCCCTTCCTGATAACATCTGCCCTTTCTGTGAGCAGTGACCCACAGCAACGGCCATCGTTTCAAGAACTTCTGGAGAGGCTCCGAGAGCTGCAAAGACATTACGCCATCCAGCTGCGGAATGCAAAGAACAGCATTGAGGAGTGAAGATCACAACTCCAAAGTCGGCTGCCTGCTAAAGCGAGTACGCAGCCAGGCGAGATGGTGTTCTCATCGGCAGTGCCTCAGAGTCACGTCAGATCTCGAGAAGGGTTGAGACCTCCTGTATGGTTTTGCTCCCTGGAACAGCTAAGGCTGAGAATTTGTTGTACAGATGAGGCGCCTTCTGTTTTGTTGAGTTCAACCCCCAGGGCAATTGTAACTGTAATTCCTGAGTCCTGACAGCAAGGTTAGGGTAGTGACTGAGCTCGGGCTAGTTAGTGCCTTGGGTTCTGATTCGTGGAGATGCACGGTTAACATCCAATCTGGGCCTGAATTTGTGGGCAAGGAGCCAAGAACATGCTGTGTAGACTGTAGAGTGTTCTGACAACAATGCTGTATACATGTGTCGGTTGTGATCACGCGTGAACTGGAATAGAAGTTGTAAAATCAGCATTTTTTTTGTATCACATCATCGGCCTTTTGTGAGCTTTGCATCAGGCATATTTTGCTGTATTTTGAGACTATTAACATTAGGTTTGCTTGGAGCGTTTATTTACTGAATTTCATGTGCTTTTGTATTTTGAAGCGGCTCATCGCGTTTGCTCTAAAAAAAGAACCGCTCATCACCTGGCGTTTTCTGTGCCGCTTACACTATACTTGCGCCTTTGTTTGCAATGTTCTTGGCAGGGTTTGTAAATTGTAATGACCGTGCTGCACGGTGGCATCATTTGATAAATGAGATGCTACTTCTATCTGATTCAAGTATAATTACAAATGGGGGTAATTCAAAGAGCACTCATAGTTTAGAATCTCTTCAGCAGTACTAATATCGACTATTAGGTGAATGGATTGTATATAGTATGATATTTCTGTTTGCGGTATAACGAGAATTTTGGGTAAACATCCTGTTAGCTTTTTTAGCCTTTTTTTAGGTGATCCTGCGAGCTGGTTCGTGGATAGCGAGAGGGAGAGCATGAGCCGGAGTTTTCCCATGAAACTGGCCACGCTAAAGTGAAAGCATGAATGCTGAAGTCGATCTGGGCCCAAAAGCCCAGACCTTACCCTAGGTTGTGGGCTGAGCTTTTCAATTACATATCGCACAAACCTAAGGTAATTCTCATCGTTCGCTAAAAAAAAAGGTAATTCTCATCGTCACCTCTGCATAGGGGTGGTAAAGGGCCCTCACTTTTGTACTAGAAATTTTAAAGATCGGGCCGGATTAGGGCCGGATCAAAATAATACTAGTTTTTGAGTTAAATTTTGTTAGGGCCAAGATAGATTGTGAAGGAACAAATGGGTCATGATCCGTTACCACCCCTCTACATCATCAATTGCTAACTAATCAAACGATACATAATCATATCATTTAACTCTCACTCTGCAGTGACATAGTTGCATCTCAATTACACACGCACGCGCGCAGCTCGCCTGCACACGCGCGCGCACACACAAATGTGACCATATATCAAGATTACCAGCACCAACAGAGCTAGGGGTAGTGGGTACAGAGAGAAGAAGAATTGTGTGATGTGGAAAAGAACCACGGCCAGCATGCAATAATGATAAAAGCGTCCACGTGATTGCCAATCAAATTAGGGCCAAAATCTCATGGGATTTGTTTGAAATGTTAATCACCTCGATCTATTAGTTTTCTGGCACACATTCCATTTTGTAAGATTAATTACTGAAATCTTAGTTTATTGGCCAATGCAATTTATTGGATTGTAGTTTTAGTCTTGCTAGTATAGCTTCGTTTCAAAATATAAAGGAAGAAAAATTCGTTTCAAAAGGTTTTCCTAGCATAGCAGTACGAGGGCAGTCCCAACCCAATATATTAGACCTGATGTCCATAGCCTCCACGTCATCCAGAAATTACTATTAGACACTACACTTCCAATGCAAACACCACCCTTTCACATTTCAATTTAATGCTACTCATCTCACATCTTATCTTGGATATCGTGTAGAAACCATGTCTCATGCAAGACCCGGTTTCCTTCTCTTTCTTCATTTAATCACTTGTCACGTCATCTTTTGTCCTAGGTGGCAGCTCATTTAATTCTATGGACACCATCCTCGTCATTGGGTTGGGACTGCCCTGAGGGTTGCGAAATACAGTTGCTCCATACTAGAAGTCTACTCCCTCTGTCCCTAATCAATAGTCGTTTTGGATTTTCATCACACATGAAATTAGATTTGTAGAAAAAACGTGCAACATTTGCATCTCCAAATAATTTGTTAAAAAACTAGATTCAAATATCTATCTAATGATATTGATTTTGTACTATAAATATTAATATATTTATATATATATATATATTTAATCAAAGTTATTTCTCGGAAAGCGAAAACGATAAATATTTAGAGACGAAGGGAGTAGAATAAAAGAAGAGTTTTGATTCTTTCGTCAAAAAAGGCCTGTTCTTTCGTGTCTTTACTCTTTGTTATTAGCTAGCTAAGCTAGCTGGGGATAAAGCAGGGCGCGGAAGAAGACGGGGGTAGGTATGGCTGGTATTAGCTGTGCCGTTGTGCGCAG
Source organism: Echinochloa crus-galli (assembly GCA_900205405.1). Lineage (NCBI taxonomy): Eukaryota > Viridiplantae > Streptophyta > Magnoliopsida > Poales > Poaceae > Echinochloa > Echinochloa crus-galli. The sequence continues at coordinate 460,035 of OAMR01000606.1, forward strand.
TACTCCCTCCGTCCCACAATATAAGCATTTGTTGACTTTCAGACATCACGTTTGATCATCCGTTTTATTCAAAAAATTTATAAAAATATAAAACAAATAAGTCACGCTTAAAGTATACCTAGTGATAAACCAAGTCATACCAAAATAAATAATATATTCACAAAATTTTTGAATAAGACGGATGGTCAAACGTGATACACTGATACACGAAAATCGAAAAATGCTTATATTGTGGAACGGAGGGAATAGCAATGAAAAGTTCAGCTTTGTCTCTCCTAGCTAGTAGGTGTTGTACCTGCCAGAAAATGCATGGCGCTAGGATTTTGGGGCACCGAAGCACACGAGCACGAGGCATCCACTGGACACTGGCACAGTAAAAATTAATCGATCGACCCGCAGCGAAGAATGTACGGAGTAGTTCCGTATAGGAGTAGTTTATAAATTACTCCCTCCGTCCCATAGGTAAGTATTTGATGATTTTTTCTGTTTATGTTTTTGTTTGTCCTATTCATTTTCATAAATTTTTTAATAAGACGAACGATCAAACGTAAAATACTTATATTGTGGAATCGAAGTAAGTAGCAGCTTAGCTAGCTAGTAAGTAGCTACAGAGTACAACAGAGCATCTAGCGTTCATTGCGCGGCGCCGGCGACGGAGCTCAAGCCGCCGGCCGCCGCAGCGCAAAGGACGACACGGGCTGTGTTTAGTTCCCCATCACATCACCAAAATTCCCAAAAGTCTCTCTCCAAACATCACTATCCACCTATCACATCAAATCTCTCTCCTCATGCATGGAACACTAAACATAGGTAAATAAAAAAATTAATTGCATGGTTTTGATGTACACTACGAGACGAATCTTTTGAGCCTAGTTAGGTCATGATAGGACAATGTTTACCACAAACAAACGAAAGGTGCTACAGTACGTTACAGTAGTCGATGTGACATTTTCTTCAAACTTTCTCCTACACTTTTTTGGATCTAAACACAGCCACGAGCTATGGCGCCACTTGATCGATGATGATCTCCGGTCAGCATCCATCCTAAATCGGTGCGTGCGTGCGGTAGCTACATGCGAGTGTCCTGCATGTGTCAGTGCACGAGGGGAGTAGGTGAGAACTGCTGGGGGCATCAGCGCAGCGATGATGATGAGTCGTGGTCTTGGGCGCGAGAGAAACAGTGGCACGAAAAATATTTTCAACAACGCTCTTTCTCGTGTTCCTGGTGATATTCTAATGGAATTGTTCTCCACGCCTACCAAACTACAAACAGATAGGACAAAGGAATATACGGAGGATTACGCGGCCCGATTTGATTATAGACGCTAAAAAACTCCGATCATCGGATTCTTCTCCCCCGATAACGAGGACGACATCGGATTCCTCTGTTGACATGAACGTACGCCGCCCATGATGACGATGACAAAGCAAAGCACGCACTATCCAATACAGTATCGGGTTAGCGGAATGCATGGGCCGCCGTTGAAGGCCGAAAACAAAAGGCCCACAACTAACGAAGCTTAGGCGCCGGCCCACTCATCATCTTTCATCGTCATCACGACGGCGGAGGAAACGCGTCTTCTCCACGCGATCTCACCACCCCAACTAGCTTCCAGAGACTTCTTTCCTTCACAATTTCCCCTATAAAACCTCTCCTCCCTCCCGTCATCTCTCACTCGCTGCCTCCCTTCTTCACTCCCTTGTGATTTAGTTTCCTCCAAACCCTCTTCGCTTAAGCTCCGATCTGTGTGCAATTAAGGCACAGCTAGCCATGGGAAGGAAGGAGGAGGAGGTACTAATATGCATCAGCACAGCTGCGGTGCTCTGGTGCTGCTTCCTTCTTCTTCCGCGTGCTGCGGCGGCGACTAGTACCATGGCTTCTCCTTCCCCGGTCTGTGCCGGATCAGCAGGTGACATACATCTCCTTCATTTTTCTAGCTTGCATCTATATATACGCTGCTCCAACGTGACTCCCCTTGCTATCAATTCCTCGCTGCGTGCACACTCTAGCGAGGCCGGTAGAGCTTAGGGAGCCGCTGGGGTTCTGTGGGCACGCAGGACTCAGCTGCTGCGATGCCGTCGATGATGAAGTGCTGAGGGCGGAGCTGGAAGCCATGAACATTTCCGACGACACCTGTGCTGCCGTCGCCAAGGCCTTCCTGTGCGCGGTAATATCATAATGTAGTATGTGGTCCAGATTCAATTCGTGATTTGATATTTTGGTTGGGGTTTCATATATGTTCCTGAAAGAAATTGTTGGGGAACACTTGTTCTCCGGCGAGTTCTCGTTGTCTCCTATGGTTTTTGGATTTTGAAGTCTCGAGCCAGAGAGTATCTAGGATGCTTGAGCTCAAAGCCCAGTCGATGGTGGCCGCCGGAGTGGCTGTGCTAGTAGCAGCGGCTCGAGATCGGTGAATTTGAGCGTCAAGTCATATGTTTCCGTGTCCTTTTCGGGACTGATTTTGTCAAAGAAATATAGTACCATTTTTATACCATTTTGGTTATTTTATACTACTATTTTTATATTTTTCTTGCCTTTTTAATCTGTACATCTTTTCTTGCCTTTTTAATCTATACATGTAGTCAGCCAATCAATAACTATTTGTTCCCTTCAACAAGTTTCCGAATTGAAGGCTAGGGCACCGCGACCATATGGTCAGATCTAGCTATGCTGTGATCAGATTCCATGACATCCCTGTCTCTCGCCGCTTGCTCCATGGCTAGATGCCTTCAATTGCAATGCACCACGGGTAGATGCTGTCAGCCATGGCGCTGCACCTTCAGAGCATTTGGGCGCATCTATGGAATCTCCCTTGCCATCCTCTCTAGAGTTATGGCTCAGAAACCGCAGAGGCGGCAGAGGCGCTACCACAGCCGGCGGCTTGTGCGGGCGGTAGGTGCATTTGCAGACTTTAACTGATATTGGTAAATAATACTTAAGTTGAGAGGGTAAGCTCCTACCTATTTTTTATATTTTTTTTGACTTTAATTGATCTTGTTTCCATTAACTAAGCATCAAATATAATGCAGAGTGTTTTTTTTTGCAAAGTTTTCTTAATATTTTCTGAATTGTTTTCCTCAAAATCTATGAATTTATTTTCAGTCAACTAGCTTGTGTAAATGAGTCTGCACAAAATACACTGTTGTCACAAATTCATTCTTGAGCCCAAATTATATAGAGTTCATATTTGTTCATTTTTGTTACATAGAAGAAAAAAAGTTTAAATTACTACTCTCAAGTTTGGACAAAGTCTGGATAACCCATAAAATATGTTTTGGTTTATATTGCACCTACAACTATCTCAATTGGTCCAATCTACCTCTTCGCAAGATTTATCTTTTTTTTTGTTTCTCAATACATAAGTCGTGTTTTAAGTTAAAACTTTGTGGGATGATATTGAACCTCATAAAGTAGTTTTAGAAAATATAAAATGATTTTTGCCTCACTATTTCTCATAAAATTTTGTGTCAATATGGTTAATTTATTATTATATATTATAGTCTTTCAAAATAATGATAAAAATTTATATTATATTTTTTTTTAAAAATACTTTATATGGCTGTCTCTTATACACATCTAGATCCCACAAAATTTTAACTTAAAGCGCAACTCGTATATGGAGAAAAAAAAAGAAAAGAAAAATTTGACAAACAGTGGATTGGACCAATTGAGACACCTGTGAGTGTAAAATGAACCAAAATATACTTTAGGGATTATCCGGACTTTGTCCATACATAAGGGTAGTAATTTAGACTTTTTTTTGTAAGAAACATGAGTATCTTACGAATTTTGAACCACTGCTCTCTTGCAGAAATGCATTCCATCTCTCTCGTCTGTGCTGTTCAACACCGTCGACCCTACGACGACGAAGCTCGCAATTGCTCGCCTCTGTGCTTCCACTTCGTCATTGACCTCTGTGCAACAACACCCTGTCACTGCTGCTACAGGCTCATCACGGCAGGATCAGAACACCATGTGCCTTGAGAGGATCAGCTCGGGCTCCTACATAGCCATGGCTGCTCACCCGGACGGCTCCGGCAGGGTGTTCTTATCCACCCGGGACGGCAAGATCTTCCTGGCCGCAATGCCCCGACCAGGTTTTGGAGTCGCCATGCGGGTGGACAGTGGCAGGACACGCCCTTTCCTTGATCTTAGGGATCGGGTGCTTGGCATCCTGGGCATGGCGTTTCACCCAGACTTCGCCATTAACGGCCGGTTCTTTGTCTCCTACTACTGTGATAGCAGCAGGTCGACGGCCTGTGGTGCCGGTAGGTGCTGGGGTGATGCTGCTGCTGCTCCTGGAAACAGTTCCTGTTCATGCAGGTATAGGCTCGTCGTTGCTGAGTTCTCGGCGAAAGGCGGACCGGAGAACTATTCTAAGGTGAGAAGACGACATTCATTTTCTATAGTTCTATATGAATAATATTGATTATTTGTAATCCCATGAGATGATGGAATATAGTTTGACTACTGAGATGATGGGGAACTTGAAGATGGGGAATATATGAAAATGTTCTATCAGAATGGTGATTAATTTTCGACTTGTCTGTTAGTTTGCTTAATTTTGCATTGCTAGGCAACACGTGCTGATCCATCTGAGGTGAGACGAATCTTCGCCATGGGTTTGCCCCAACCACAGAAGCTGTATTCGTACCAAAGGCATCATGGACAGATCCTACTTCGGCCCGGTGGTAGCGACAGATACCTCTACCTTATAAGTGGACATGGTGATTTCTCAAAGAACGGGAGGTCATTCTTGGGCAAAATCCTGAGGTTCGATGTAGACCGGATGCTAAAGGGTAAGTGAACCCACAGCAGCAACTTCATACATTTATTACCTAGTGTCATTTTCAACTGTTTGGTTTTCTCTAATACTGTCACCACGGGATCGATTCTCTTTCTCACATGTCACATATGCAGCAGGAGGAAATGGAACTCAACAGATGAGCGAACCAGAGATCTTCTCCATGGGAGTGAATAACCCAAGCGGATGCAGCTTTGATTCCGACAGGCCATCGCGCCTCTACTGCGCCGATGTGAATGAGGTACATCCATGATCCATATGTATTATTCTCATGGAGCATTCCTGATATCCTGGGTATATATATGATGAGCTGACTCGTAGGCTTAATCCCAAATTGCCCTGGAAAATAATTAATGTGCAGCAACGGTACGAGCGGGTGTATCTTATAACCAATAACGGTGGAAATCACGGCATCAGCCCCTCCTCAAAGGCTACTGCATCCGTCGTCATCAACCACGGCCGTCCGGTCGACGGCAGGATGCCATCCATCGTCGGTGGTTTCAAGTACCATGGATCTGCAGATCCTTCACTGAAAGGAAGGTAGGTACATATATGTAGAGACACTACATCAACTACATGTGCTAGATTATGTCGATCTGCTAACAGGTAGTAGGTGCAGTAGGCCGGTGTAGTTTGTGGTTGACTCCCAATGTCTAATTTCTTTTAAGAAACTACTCCCAATGTCTAATTGTGTTATTACATGCTTGATATATATGATCTGAGTGTAGGTTCCTGTACATCTATGCCTCTGGCGTTTGGACAGGCGTGCAGCCCCCGGAGAGCAGGAGCAACACCGGGCACTACTACACCTCCTCGCCGGTCTCCGGCGTCAGTTGCTCCAGGAGCAGCCCGCTGCCGTGCCACCGCGGCGGCGGCGGCAGCAGCATCAGCGGGCGCGTGCTTTCCTTGGGTGAGGACAACAGCAAGGACGCCTTCTTCCTCACCACCGGCAGCGTGCTCCGCGTCGTCCCGCCCCGGATGTGCGGCGGCGGAAAGCCGACGGAGCAGTGGCCGCCGGGCACGGGCTGGGTGATCTCCATGGGAGTGTTCACGTGGGTGTTTGCCTTGTATTTGATCTGGTCTTATCTATCTGGCGGGGGACAGATCAACTGCAACTGCAACAACTGGTTCTCCAGCATCAACGTGTACAATGGAGCGCGCCATCACCAGGAATGAGTACGGGGAACAATGAGTGGCACGCGTGCATGTGCAAAAGGGCAGTGAATTGGGGCTGCGTGCGTGCACACACGAAAGAAAGAAACAAGGGTCTCGGATACATTCATGCAAGTACATTTGGAGTGTACAGAATACTGTGAACAGGGGGAAAACACGCAACAGAAGAATAGGTTGTGGTAAAAAGAGAAAATGGGTACAGCATAGATGGATCGGCGCGTACAGATGGAGAAAATGGGTACAGGTTCGTTGAAGCAGGGCCGGACCTGAGAGTCTGGGGCGGCCGTCATGCTGAATGTAAAATTTAGTCGTCGTTCAGGGAAATGTCAACAACTACATATTGTTGTAACAGCGATTTCCCTAATAAGTATTCTTCCCACAACCACTGTTTCTAAATTGTGACCCAAAATAGCGCGCCTCCATTTTCTCACTGTTCCAGCACTCCAGCAGCAAAAGTTCCCCCCTCCCCCGTGCGGGGTGACTTGGGTGGAGGCTAACCCTAGTCGCCACCGCCACCCCCTCCGTGCCTTCTCTTCCTCCTCGCCGTCGTCGCCTGAGGGGGGCCACAGAAGCCTGCATGGGCTCTCTAGGACAGCGGCGGTGGGGCTTTTGCTTGAGCTATCCGTGAGCGCCTGGATCTACGCGGAGAAGGGCGCTCGGCGACGCGCCCCGAGGCCTGCGCACGTGAGGCCGCTGGAGCTGCGTCTGAAGGGCGCGTGTCGCAGAAATGGGCTTTGGGGACAAAGCAGCGATGGCTGCGCTCGCCCTTCATGTCTGTACTCTGCATCGGCGAGCAGCGCTAGCGAAGGCTGAGGAGGAGGCCGGTAGTGTGGTGGTGGTTGCTGGCTGTGCTTGGAGCCGACGACACAGGCTCGGCAAGGGCCGGAGGTGGCTTCGGGGCTGCCGAATGAGTAAAATACACCGGCGGTCCTTAAACTTGTCCCGAGGTGTCATCTGTTAGGTTTAGTCCCACATCGAAAATTGATGATGGGGGAGCACAACATATAAGGCGAGGGCAGTCCTCACCTATCAGGCTAGTCTTTTGGGTTGAGTTAGGCCTGAGCATTATTGGTTGTAGCTCCGTTGGACCTGGACTTAATGTCGCGCTGGCCCGTAGGTACCCGGGCCTAGGCCGAATCCGGCTGCGCGTTTATAACAGTGGTATCAGAGCCGAAGGTCGAGAAACCTGTAAAATCTCAGTGGTTACATTTATGACGGGGGGAGCCCATGAAAGTCTCAGGTGCCTCCACTGGAGAATTAAACTCTGGACCTGTTGATAGTCTCTTCTAGTGGAAGAGTTGGGTCCGATGTGTGACGGGGGAGATTGTTAGGTTTAGTCCCACATCGAAAATTGATGATGGGGAGCACAACATATAAGGCGAGGGCGGTCCTCACCTATCAGGCTAGTCTTTTGGGTTGAGTTAGGCCTGAGCATTGTTGGTTGTAGCTCCGTTGGACCTGGGCTTCATGTCGCGCTGGCCCGTAGGTACCCGGGCCTAGGCCAAATCCGGCTGCGCGTTTATAACATCATCTAGGTCCCCGAACTCTCAAAATGAATATTTAGGTCCCTGAACTTGCTAAACTGTGTCATCTAGATCCAAAGTTCCAAAAATACCCCTATGCATGATGACATGGCTGCCAATTAAGCATGAAATTTTATATTATTTCTCTAACTAAATCAGTTATTTCCATCACAATAATTAAATAACTTTATTTGATTGTACCATGTAGATAAATATAAATCAAGAGATGGACAAACATCAATAACATAGGGGTATTTTTGAAACTTTGGACCTAGATGACACAGTTTAGCAAGTTCAGAGACTCAAATATGTACTTTGAGAGTTCGGGGACCTAGATAACACCTCAGAACAAGTTTGAGGACCGCTGGTGTATTTTACTCCTGCCGAATCTATGTGGAGGCGGGTGATGTGCTGCTCGAGCTAGCCACAGCTGGATCTGGCCAGAGATGGCTAGTTGCCGCTGGATACCCACTCCCCGTATCCAAATCCGTATCCGCAGTATATGGGGAGGGTATGGATTACCCATTTGTTTATGGGTATGGGTAGGGTATTTGAGGATAATTGCATGTTTTATCCATTATCCATTTATTTATCCCTTCTCCTCTGCCCCCAAGCGCCGCCGTTTGTGGAAGCCGATCTCCAGGTCCGCGGCGGCGACAAGCAGCTCCGCCCCCTCCTTCATCTAGCACAGCCGCAGCGAGTCCTGAGGCGTGGAGGTGCTCCGTTGTGGGCATGAATGTGCAATAATGTCGATGAGCTCCACAGTGGACGCAGAGGTGCAAGGTCGGTCCTGAGGCGGCGGGGATTCAGGTACACGAGGGTGGAGACCAAGTTGTGAACAATGAGATGCAGGTGTCTACGGCGGTGGAAGATAATGTGATAGAGAAAAGAGAGCAGAGTTTTATGACATGCGAGAGGAATTTCATGAGGATGAAACTCATCTGACATGATTACCTAGTTTTTATTCTAAATAACTGTATAATAAAATTGGATGTTGTTCTCAGGAAAAGAAAATACATTTACGAATACTTGCTTAACAAAAGCAAAACCCGCGTAGCAGTCGCGTATGCTCAGGCTAGAACGATCGAGCACCCTCGTATTACACAGCCTTCAGTCTGAGCATGTTGTCTGCCTGCAAGACTGACTTGAGCTTCCACCTCCCGTACTGCAAACAAGACCTACCGATGGCGATGGGTCAAAGCAGTTGGCTGTCGTAAACTGAAGAATCAGTTCATTCTGAAGTTGATTGTCACCGTCTCTGCCGCAATATACTATAACATAATGATGAATTACTTTCTCGCCAAACGTTATGCATCAAACCAGAATATGGGCACGCAGTAAAGCATCTTCACCTACTAATGTTCCCACACCAAAAAAAAAAGAGGAATAAAAACGGATACAATGTTACACGGCAAAAGAACCATCGACAACAAAGGGGAGGCTATGATGGACTAATCCGCCAGAGGTAGCAAATGGTACAAAAGAAAGTTCCAATCTCACTGCTGGCCTCTGAAATAACTGATCAAGTTTCTTTTACAGCCTGCTTGCTTCTCCGTTGGTGTACATCCCAGTTGAATACCCGGGCAATTGTAACCTGATCAAGATTGATCATTCCACAGTACAGGTATGAGATCCGCCGTAAAATCATTGCAAATCACAACTTAAAGACAATTTAACCATTTTACCTGAGTGATTGTTTGCTGGTCTCGCAAGAACTGAAGATCACCAACAAGGACTTCTAAGCTGGCCTTGGCATTTTCCAAGTTCTTTTTCAAGAGGGCATTGGCCTGCAAAATTCACAAAATGAGAGGTCCTGACTCACAATAAAAGTGGCAATGAAGAAAAGGATGGCGAAATAACCTCATCGCAAGAGTATTCTAGCATCACATTTGCACCCAACCACAGGCACACTGAGTCGGTATCCTCAATTTTCGCATGGGAGTAGATCCCCTCAGATAATTCAAAATCAGCAATGAGTGCCTGCATCAGTTAATTGAAAGCCATAGCTAGTTAACTTTCATAACATTAGCTTAACATGACTATGGAGAAACCAGCAACTTAACTTCCTAAAAATGTGCAATGTTTAGGCAGTAGACAAGTTTAAATGGCGCTGCCTATGAAACGATTTAACCTATGTATAGCACAAGCATACAAAACCCCTTGTAGAGGTACACCACCCTTATCCAATCAAAACATACCTTGATGTTTATGTTTTGAACATTGATACAACATAAATTCTTATTAGACATAGATGCTACTGCATACACAGTTACAAACCAATGAGGTTGCACAGAAAACATGATGCAACTATGGCCCGCTGCACAAATATTGAAAAATAGCGTCTAACAAATTACAATTTGAGATATAGTCAAAATACATGATCTACATTTTTCAGGTAGCAGAACACAGGTCCAAACAGTAATAAGTCCCATGAAATAAGGTAAAGGAACAAATGGACCATGCAAAGCATCAAAACTGAATATTTTATTGGCCTAAGTGCTAAAGAGTACAGCCATCAACAAAAGTGCCATCATCATGATAGAAAATGAAAAAGTAACTGGCTACTAGGAAACTGTACAAACCTCACCCAATGCTTTCTTAGCCTGTAATGCTGCAACAATATCCAAGCACTTCTCTATATCAGGAATTTTTGCCTGCCAACAGAATAGAAGCCTTATATGTTACACCTGCATGCTAACATTGCCAACACCTAACACAAGTCACATTTATCAGTCATGAATCCATGAACAATGATCAAATTTGTATACCACTAATTCAGTAACTTATTATTATTGATACTAGATTAAGAAAAGTTGTGCTAAGGAACACCAAGAACTGTGTCCGCATTATGAAGAAATGAACAACTTTTGAGAGCTATCATCGATCTCTGAGAGGTTCAATACGAAATCCTAAGATGCAAAATCAAATATAAGTTGACTCTGACTTCATTAGGCAACACTAAGTTTACTAGACATATGAAAATTATACTTCACAGAAGAAAGCCAACAAAAATCTATAGAAAAAGAAAAAATATATATATAAGCACCTGAAGGTCCCTTTGTTGTGCTAGAAGCTTCATCTCCACTATTTTGTACTGCTGCAGCCTAGACAAAATGGAAAACACAGATTACATATCTCCTCAAAATAAGCACAAACACACAGGATGAAAATACACATGTTCACAAAGAAAACCTATATAGCCACCATCTGATAGAAAATTTCTTTGAAAAGAAATTGAAATGAACTAATCTAAAAAATGTCAGCCCTGATTGCATCTAAGATTTCTCCAAATCAGCACACTAGCTCCACAAGTAAGACTTTCGGTTTATTAGCTAGGCTAAATGCAAAAATGTGGTGAATGTGCCTGGGGCTTCTCTCTCCAACTAAAAATCTCAATATCCTAAGGCAAGCATACATTTACTGTTGGGGTGCATTAGTACGATGCGGAGACAGATCCAAAATCCTACGACTATTCTGAACCCTGAAACGGTTATGTAAACTCTTGTTTTTGTGTGTGTATGACATGGAAGCCAAAGTCGCTCTTAAAAAATGGCCCCTATGCGCTTCTTCCTCCACTATGCGGGTGACAATCTCTATGGTGCCACAGCCACACAATCATAATCAAGTTCAGTGGGACATACGCAATGATCGTGCTTCATGCCTACTAATGGCCTGCCACTAAACAGTAGGCACAAATACTACAGTACGCATAGATATACACATCACAGAAAAGCATGGTACAGTGACATCGCTTCTCCTCATCTCGCAGCACTTGGTCTTATCCTGGTATGGGATCAAAAGGTGGCCATGAGTTTGGCATGAGGACAATGGAATTTGAAAGGATCACTGGAACATATATAGATTGCTGTAGTGTACAAGGGTATAGGCTGAACCTTGACTCTTTCAAAGTAACTAGCACGTTATGCGAGGTTTTAATAATGAGAAAACATTGAAGCACCCTGCCTTTTTTAGCACTAGATGTAGCATAAAAAAACAACAAAGGCAAGAATGCCAGATCACACAAACAACTCCCCCAATAATTTTCACAGAAAAACACTTGACAAAGTAGGAAGAATACCAAGAGAGTGCAAATTTAGAATAGCGTACTTATAAATCATCAATGGGACAGCAAATTAAATTTATCTGCAGTCAAAGAGTAAATGGACGAAGAGCAAGGGACTAATGACTATAAGATGCGTACAGCTAGTTCAACTAACATCTCAGTGCAAACATGAAAAATTCTTACCACAGCTGTTCCATTAAAGTACAATGATCTTTGGCATATGATTTAACAGAAATAACCCTTCCACTTGTTTATTGGACAGCTCATGGATGACTTTCCATTTTTAGCTCTCAGTTGCAGACTAGCACTCGGTATTTCACTCGTGATTAAGAAGAAAGCAAATATGCCACCATTTAATCACAAACCTTGCATTAAGGGCTGCCATAATAAAGGATAAGAGAACTTGTTGCGAATGCAATTTAATCTCCGAGCAAGGATAAAACAGCAGTTTGTGATTTTTAAGCAGATATGTTGAATGGATGGACAGCTAACCCTTTACAAAGATTAACACACATAAACAGCCTTTCCCAGACCAAGCACAATCCAAGGAGGCAACAAATGTGGCGCAAGCTGAAAACCCACAAGGCAGTAAGTTTATGAGCCCCAGGAAACAAATCCAGATTCTTTCTTTTTCTTATTTTTTTGCAAATGCTAGGACAAATACCCCCTCCTATTGAAGCGCATAATCAGCAAGCATGGATAACCAAAACAACAGAGACACCTTTGCAAATCGCAATACAGCAACGTCCAAACGATTATACCGAGCATCTGAGTCACGGTCAGGGACGAAGTCACGCAGCATATTCAGGAACAGGTAGAAGAAAAACTCAACCAGAACAGGAGCAAGGGAATGGCTGCTCAGAAAGGAACTAAACCACCTCTTGCGTCTCTGCAAGGGTGTCAACTCTCGGAGATCGAAGCGAACCTATGAAATATGGAACCAGCAGAATTTACAAAACCCACCGCAGAAACCCTGAATCGAGCGAGTCGATTGCTCCCAGTTCGTCAGCTCAACTAACAAGCGGTGGGTACAAGAGCCACCACTCTCACAAACACGCGGCGAGGATCTATACACAGCGGGCCCCGTCTCCTCCCCACAAGCTACGCGCGTCGGAGGAACCCGCAGAGAGGAAGGCAGTGGATCCAAGTCAGACCAGGTACCTTGGGGCGGGAGCAAGGATTCCAGTACGCGACACCCAGATCAAGTGCGCTGCTGAGCAAGGTGAGATCCCTAGCCTACCGAATTTATCCAGGGGCTTACCGTTCCTGTAGGAAGGCGAGGGCGGAGTTGACGTCGAGCCCGGCCTGGCGGAGGTAGGCCTCGACGTCCTCGACGAAGGCCGCCGCCGGTATGCCCCGCCGCTCCGCCACCCCCTGCGGCGTCGACGCCGATGCCGATGCCGCCGCCGCCGCCGCCGCCGCCATGAGAGAGGAGAGGGAGAAGAGAGGAGCAGGCCCAAGTGGAGTAGAGAGAGAGATGAGGAGGAGTCAAGCCCAAAGACATGATGAGGAGTTTCTTATGTACGGTGGGTCCATCTTATGTTTAGCAGGCCACGTTTGAGGCCCACAAGGCCCAGCAGCCTGTTAGGAGAGGATTGACTGAGCATATAAAAAAAGGAAAAAGTCCATCTTGCCTCCCTCATCTGTAACCGAAGTTTGGTTTGCCTCCCCGCGCAGGCCGTGCTCGCCGCCCGCCGCCTTCGTGCCGCCATCCTTCGCAGCTACAAGCCACCTCGGCGCGGCCCCCCTCCGAGCGTTGCTCCCAGTGCGCCGCCTGTCTCTTATACACATCTTACCCTCTACCCTCTCACCCACTCACCCGAGTCGTCCCCACGCGCCCTATCACCGCCGCAGCTCGCCATGGCCGGTGGGTGAAGCTCACCGTCGACCCAAGCCATCGTCACCTCCCTATCCAAGCCACCACCCTAGCTAGCTTCACCCCGATACAGAGAAGTTCGGAGAGCCCGTGTCGCCTCACTATCGCCGTCGGAGCTGAGAGAACGGTGTCGCCGCCGACGGTCATCCGCCGTAGTTGAGGGGAAACATGGAGGAAGGGAAGCAGGAGGAGGAGTATTTGGTGTGTGTTCTAGCACCTAGCGGTGGTGTTGAAGGAGAGCCAACTCAAGGAGAGGGGATGAGATGGCCGGCAATGGCCCTCGTCGCCATGAACGCCAGCCAAAACTGCCATGCATGGGGGAGTGAGATAAGAAGGAGGAGGAAGGAGAAGAGCCAGTCGGCCTTGTGTTCCAACACGAGGCGTAGCTCGTGGACTAGCGCCAATGGGAGGAAAAGGCCAGAGATGGCCGGTGCAGCAGTGCCACGGCATGAACGCCGATGGCTGCGCGCGCTCACTGTCATGAGGAAGAAGATGGGAAAAGTGGATCGCCATCGCCGCGCCCTCCGAGCGAGCGCATCTCCATCGCCATCGCCGCGCCCTCCGAGCGGGCGCATCACCATCGCCGCCTCCCCCGCGGGCGGTGCGAGGAGGCTCCAAGAGCTCAACCTCTTGTTGACCTCAGCGGCGTCGGGCTCCTCTTCATCCTCGGCGATGCAGCTGGGCACCGTCGGCGGCGGTGGAGCGCAGGCGGAAGTGGAGGCGGCGGCGGAGCGGAAGCGGAGGCGGAGGCGGGTGGGTGACCACGGGGGCGGGCAGCGGCGCGCTCCAGCTTCCGGAGGAGGCCCGCGCCGGGGTGGCTTGTAGCTGTGAAGTACGGCGGCGCGAAGGGCGGCAGGCGGCAGCAACGGCCTGCGCGGCTCGGTGGGCAGCAAGGGCCGGCCGGAGGCGGGGCCCGCATGTCCGTAATCCGACGTGGCATCCACGAGGCACGCGGACTGTCAAAACCGGGGTCCAAAACCAATGAGGGAGGAAAAGTAAACGGTTTTGTAAAATGGGGGAGGTCGCTTACCCGTATCCAAAATGAGGGAGGCAAACCAAACTTCGGTTATAGATGAGGGAGGCTAGATAGACTTTTTCTCATAAAAAAACACAATTAGGCCGAGCACTGGGTGACAACAAAGGCCCAGGAAGGCCTGGAGCTGGGAGCCGACAACCCTCTCTCTTCTCTTCTCCGGTTCTCCTCTCGTCAAAAGACGAAAAGAAAATAACAGCCGGCCCATTTTGTTTGTTTGGGCATTTTTGTTTTAGGGGTGCCTCTCGGTTATTTTTCTATTGTCCGCACGAATTTCCTATTAGAAAATGGAACCCAAAATAAAATTACAAATAAATCATCCACAGAAACAGCACACGTGGCGTGAGCAGCTGTGCCGATGCCGCTTCCCTGGCAGGCTGGGCACAGGTAGTGCTGTACGTACGTCGCCGTTGTCGTAGGTGACGAGAAAAACCGACCGCGTACATACCGTGTTAGTGGTACGTACGTGGTGCCGCGTACGTGTTTATCCGTGGTCCCCGACAGACGGACGATTCCGTGCTCGATCGGTCGCTCATGGGTTGCCAAAGGCGCACTCGATCTCAGGTCGTGTCACGTTCCAATCGTCCCTTAATTTTGTTGACGTCGCCCACGCCCAGGAGATACGGAAACATATGAATGAAGGGAAGAGAACGAAACACACAGCTCTCTTGATCTGTTCCCCGATCCTGATAGCAGATTCACATGCATGGTCTCGATCATATGGCAAAGCAGTCATGATCAAGTTAGTAGCTTACGTAAACCTGGAAAATACTCATTAGATCAGGAGTCATTCATGCAGGAGAGAATAAATCACCACGAGCAGATCATATCGAAGCAATCGCACAAAAATCTGCTGGCATGCACGTACTATTATATACATGCACTATGCCTTTACCGGCATGCATATATCTGTTCATCCGACGCGTCATTACGTGGCTTGGATGAGAAGCGCAGGATGCTTGTGTTCTTGCCGTCGTCAGTTCATCTCTGGACTGGGCCTTTGTTTAGTTTCCAAATTCCATCCTCAAATTTTACTAAAAAAAGATTTACATCACATCAAAATGATCGCACATGTATGGAGTACTAAATGTAGATCAAAAACTAATTGTATAATTTTGTTGTACTTTGCGAGACGAACATTTTAAGCCTAATTAATTAATTAATTTTTAGACAATTATTCACAAATAAAATAAAATACTACAATAGCGTAATGATTACAAGACTCCAATTGTGGGGTCCCTAAATTCAGCAACTAAAGAAGGCCCAGCTGGATGGAATCTTTGGACATGGATCGGAGCAGAGGCTTTTAATTGGAGATGTTGACGGGACAGAGAAGAAAGGATAAAGCTAGCATGAGATGAGGTTTAATTTGGAGAGAATAAAATACACCAGCGGTCCTCGAACTTGTCTCGAGGTGTCATCTAGGTCCCCGAACTCTCAAAATGCATATTTGAGTCCCTGAACTTGCTAAACTGTGTCATCTAGGTACAAAGTTCCCAAAATACCCCTATGTTGTTGATATTTGTACATCTTTTGATCTATAATTATGCTATGCCGGTACAATCAAATAAAATTCTCTAACTATTGTGATGGAAACAACCGATTTGGTGAACGAAATAGTATGAAAGATCATGCTTAATTGGCAACCATGTCCCATGTCATCATGCATAGAGGTATTTTTGGAACTTTGGACCCAGATGACACAGTTTAGCAAGTTTAGGGACCCAAATATGCATTTTGAGAGTTCGAGGACCTATATGATACCTTAGGACAAGTTTAAGGACCGCCTGTGTACTTTACTCATTTGGAGATGTCCTCGACGGGGCAGAGAAGAAGGATATATAAGCAGGCGGAGAGGCTTGCTGTGTTACACTTGCCTGTGGTTAATAATCACATCAACTAGTATGAACGAAAACAGCTAATTAAGCGCTCTACAGCCAGATCGAACCGGGCGGCGGCCATGATGCCGGCCACAAGCCCTGACGAAATTGGGCATGCATGGCGTTGTGCAACCTCTGCCTTGTCGTGTATCTGCCCGGCCCCGGCCGGCCTGTCGCTGCTTTATTCTCGTGGTTCGAGAAGCTAAGCTCCGTCGTACCCATGCACTCTCCCGTCGTCAACTCAACACGTCAGTCAGGATGCATGTGGTGATAGATGGCCCCGCTCGATCTGCCGCTGATGCCGACCGGGCGCGCGGCGATCTGCCGTCTATGGCCTCTACCTGTCAGTGTCGCAGTACGTGTCCATCCCGTCCTCGCGGGTGTTAAGTTGATGCCGCCGACAAATCAACACCAGCTACCTTGGGCTCGAGGCACACGAACGTACACGGGCATTTTGCCTGACACGGTTTGCTCTTAGGCAAGCAAGAGCCTGCCTGCCTGCCTTGCGGCATGTGCCCACATGTCGGAGCCGGAGGAGACCGGCCGCCGCACAGGCCAGGTGCCGCGACGCGGTAGACACCACCCCCGGCGGTGAGCACGAAGACGTCATTCATGTTGTCTTGTCCCAAGGAGATGATGGCCCGGGCACCCGTGCGGTGGCAGGGTATGCGGGTGCCCCCGGCGGAGCACTCGACGTTCGGGATTCAGGCGGTGGTGTAGCGCCGCACGCCGGTGCTCCCGACCGGCGTCTCCGTCTCCACCGCCGCCCACATGTCGGAGCCGGAGGAGACCGGCCGCCGCACAGGCCAGGTGCCGCGACGCGGTAGACACCACCCCCGGCGGTGAGCACGAAGACGTCATTCATGTTGTCTTGTCCCAAGGAGATGATGGCCCGGGCACCCGTGCGGTGGCAGGGTATGCGGGTGCCCCCGGCGGAGCACTCGACGTTCGGGATTCAGGCGGTGGTGTAGCGCCGCACGCCGGTGCTCCCGACCGGCGTCTCCGTCTCCACCGCCGCCCACATGTCGGAGCCGGAGGAGACCGGCCGCCGCACAGGCCAGGTGCCGCGACGCGGTAGACACCACCCCCGGCGGTGAGCACGAAGACGTCATTCATGTTGTCTTGTCCCAAGGAGATGATGGCCCGGGCACCCGTGCGGTGGCAGGGTATGCGGGTGCCCCCGGCGGAGCACTCGACGTTCGGGATTCAGGCGGTGGTGTAGCGCCGCACGCCGGTGCTCCCGACCGGCGTCTCCGTCTCCACCGCCGCCCACATGTCGGAGCCGGAGGAGACCGGCCGCCGCACAGGCCAGGTGCCGCGACGCGGTAGACACCACCCCCGGCGGTGAGCACGAAGACGTCATTCATGTTGTCTTGTCCCAAGGAGATGATGGCCCGGGCACCCGTGCGGTGGCAGGGTATGCGGGTGCCCCCGGCGGAGCACTCGACGTTCGGGATTCAGGCGGTGGTGTAGCGCCGCACGCCGGTGCTCCCGACCGGCGTCTCCGTCTCCACCGCCGCCCACATGTCGGAGCCGGAGGAGACCGGCCGCCGCACAGGCCAGGTGCCGCGACGCGGTAGACACCACCCCCGGCGGTGAGCACGAAGACGTCATTCATGTTGTCTTGTCCCAAGGAGATGATGGCCCGGGCACCCGTGCGGTGGCAGGGTATGCGGGTGCCCCCGGCGGAGCACTCGACGTTCGGGATTCAGGCGGTGGTGTAGCGCCGCACGCCGGTGCTCCCGACCGGCGTCTCCGTCTCCACCGCCGCCCACATGTCGGAGCCGGAGGAGACCGGCCGCCGCACAGGCCAGGTGCCGCGACGCGGTAGACACCACCCCCGGCGGTGAGCACGAAGACGTCATTCATGTTGTCTTGTCCCAAGGAGATGATGGCCCGGGCACCCGTGCGGTGGCAGGGTATGCGGGTGCCCCCGGCGGAGCACTCGACGTTCGGGATTCAGGCGGTGGTGTAGCGCCGCACGCCGGTGCTCCCGACCGGCGTCTCCGTCTCCACCGCCGCCCACATGTCGGAGCCGGAGGAGACCGGCCGCCGCACAGGCCAGGTGCCGCGACGCGGTAGACACCACCCCCGGCGGTGAGCACGAAGACGTCATTCATGTTGTCTTGTCCCAAGGAGATGATGGCCCGGGCACCCGTGCGGTGGCAGGGTATGCGGGTGCCCCCGGCGGAGCACTCGACGTTCGGGATTCAGGCGGTGGTGTAGCGCCGCACGCCGGTGCTCCCGACCGGCGTCTCCGTCTCCACCGCCGCCCACATGTCGGAGCCGGAGGAGACCGGCCGCCGCACAGGCCAGGTGCCGCGACGCGGTAGACACCACCCCCGGCGGTGAGCACGAAGACGTCATTCATGTTGTCTTGTCCCAAGGAGATGATGGCCCGGGCACCCGTGCGGTGGCAGGGTATGCGGGTGCCCCCGGCGGAGCACTCGACGTTCGGGATTCAGGCGGTGGTGTAGCGCCGCACGCCGGTGCTCCCGACCGGCGTCTCCGTCTCCACCGCCGCCCACATGTCGGAGCCGGACGCGTACATGTACCTGCGTGCGCAGTGACGGAGCTAGGATTGAAGCTTTGGGGGGCTCATTCCCCCCTTCTCCTTCCTCCAGCCCCCCTTCTCCTTCCTCTCCCTCCATTTTTCCTCTCTTCTCTTCAATGGAGTGCATGGCAGTAGGGGGGCTCGAGCCCCCTCCGCCCCCCTCGTTGCCTCCGTGCATGTGCGTGCGCCAACAGTCAACACATGATCGATCTATCGCTCTCGATCAGGAACGAAGAAGAAAGCAACACTGACTATTAATATTTGGACGCTCTACGTTAATTCTTACGAAACACACTAAAAAAATAAATAAATTTTAAAAATTCTTACAAAAATCAAAAGGGGCATTGGTGTTCTTTCCCCTATTTTGAAGCATAATTCTGATTTTGCCCTTCTTTTTTTAACTTTGTGATTTTGCCCTCACTTTTCACAAAGTCAATGCGATTTTGCCCCTAGTCAATGGTCAAAACAGGGGTAAATACGCAAAGACCAGGCGTAAAATTGCATTGACTTTGTGAACAGTAAGGGAAAAATCATAAAGTTAAAAAAATGAGGGCAAAATCACAATTATACTTTAAAGTAGGGGTAAAAACACCATAGAACCAAATAAAAAACATCTAGCCGCCTATCCTAATCATTATAGCCATTAGTCTGTTTAAGTCTCTACAACCTATGTCATTATGAAAAATATGTTATAATAACCCCCTAAATCTAGATATAAATTACCACCATTATAAAAAGTAACAAACATCGCTACTACCCACTTATCTATCTGCAAACTCTCCTAGGAAAATAAAAAATAATAGCTTAAGCCATGGCCCATGGGACAGAATAACAGTACCCATTCTAAAAAAAAACAGTACCCACCTTGACATGTTCCTCATAAGAGACAAAAAAATATTTTACTAAAAAAAGAGACAAAAAAAATATGGATCACGTATTCAATCTAAAAAGAGATACCTCACGTCGCATAAACTAAAGCCTCTCTCCAAACCTTGAGATGAAGTGAGCGATCAAAAGGAGGCAGGCCATGGTGGAAGCGGTGCTACTCCACACAGACAGACAATTGCGGATTTTGTTAGGGATGGCTATATATGTGTGATGATAAGAGGTGATGATAAGTGTATGTGTCCATGTGACTGATCTGTTTAAGCCCCTATTAAAATTAAATAGGACTCATTCATTGTAACACAGGTGTTATTATTGTAACTATTGCGTTCACCATTACTGTATGTTAGGACACCAAAATTACAGCTAACTGGCTTAACTAGGAACAAATGTACTTGCAACACAACGCATGCAGATGCAGATGCTCCTCAATACAGCAGACAGAAAGCTCCAGTAAGTTACAAAAGTAATCCTCTGTATTTATAAGGATGTTAAGAAAAAACAATAGAGTAAACCATTTTAGAATACAATTGTGAATTTGGGATAATTTTTTAAGTAGCGCATCAGTTTAATTTAATTTTTTTATATGCTAATCTAAATAGGATGTATTTAAGTCATCAGTTACCAACCAAAAAAAACCTAATAAATGTTTGATTCCTTGCCCGTGCGGATGCACGGGTTGGGGACTAGTTATTTTTTAAATTAACTGTATGCATGTATGACATATATAATTGTCTGAACGGATTTAGTCATTTGGACATCATCAACTACCAGTACGTAAAAATTGAGACTGAGCACAAGTTGCTCAACTTTTCTTTTTCCTAAAAAAACCAAGTAAGTTGTGCTAACTCATGACGCTGCAGTTGTACGTAGCAGAGGTAGTGATCGATCGATCTAAATATGGCTTGGCTTTTTAATTAGGAATTTTCATTATACTCGCTCCGTATGAACTACGTACGTACGTACCTACCTTCCTTGCCACCAGGGATCTGCGGAGCCGCTGTACACTACTCCGCCCACAATGGAAGGCACCGTGCCTGCGGTGGTACCACGGTCGATGATGGCGTCGCTGGGCTTGGCCGGCGAGCTGATGCCGTCGCTGTTCAAGGAGATGAGATGGACCTGTTCGTGCCGCCGCCGCTGCATCAGGCCGACAGAGATCACATCCATACATTATATTTGCCGAATATAAATATATAGAGACGATCCAAGCAGTGGCGGATCTAGCGGTGGGTCGGGGGGGGGGGGGGGGGGGGGGCTGGAGCCCCCCTACCACCGCCGGCGCCATGGGAGCCCCCCAAGCCCCTGCTAGAATTTTGAGAAGAAAGAAGAGGGAAGGAGGGGCTAGAGGAGGAAGAAGAGGAAGGAGACCCCCCTACCGCCCATTCCTAGATTCGCCACTGGATCCAAGTATCCAACCAACGAATAATATAGAACATCAATCATCAAAAGAGAGAGATCGATCCGCAGATGATATAAGCTAGCAGGTGTGTGCGTGCTGTCGTTGTAACTACCTCGTCCACGCCGGCACAGAACAAGTGTGAGGTCCTTTCGGTGTCGAAGGTGCACCCCCTCGGGTCGCTAGGACCATTGGTTCAATCTTTGGAGCTGGAGTGGTACAATTGCCTGGACGGACAAGCACACGGCGGAATTAATGGAACGTGTGTGTGTGATGTACTAACTAACAGGACGGAGCCAGAAAAAAATTTAGAAGGGGGTGAACTATAAGCTATATCGACATAACACCACTATGATCTCTTAAAATAGACAAATATAACAGTTAAGCTCCTCCTATTATACATATTTGAGTCCAAATTTTAAGGGAAATTCTAGTGGGACTCTATGTATTTAGAAGTGGCGGGGGGCTCGAGCCCCACCCGCCCCCCTCGCTACCTCCGTCGCTGCTAACTAGTAGAGTCAAGCATGTAGACGGAATTAAGGAGAATAATAGTATATATGATGATGGTTACATACCCATCACGCAGTTCACGCTGTCCACGTCGAGTTTGATGATCTTGCCCAGATACTTGTTCGTGCTCGTGGAGACATCTCCATCACCCTCGCCCGGGCGGTTGTGTGCTTCTCCGCGCCCGATGACGAGGTAGAGGTAAGCTTCAGGATCCCGCGAACGGAATAGAATCTGGCCTCCTGCTGATGCGCCGGCATGTGAGTGTGCCTGCTGCCGGGGCAACCCCACGGTGAAGATGCGTCGTCTCTTGGTTATGGCCTCGGATGGGTCATCAGATTCACCACCCTGAATTTGCAACAAATTAAACCCATGTTTATAGTTCTCAAAAAGCAACCACGAAATAAGATTCTCATCATATGAAAATGTCTAGCATGCATATATGCATCGAGTACTAAACCTAGATGAAATAAAAAACTAAGTGCATAGTTTTACTATACTCTGTGAGACGAATATTTTAAGTCTAACTAATCAATTTTTATATAATTTTTCACACAAATAAACGAATATTCCAGTGACACAATAATTGCGACGTGACAACAAACCCTCAGTTCCCCACCCCCTGCTCCGCACGGTCTAAAATCGATCACTCGCTCAATTAGTGTTAAGCAAGCGGCTGATGGAGGAGAGAGAGAGGAATAAATAAAACTATAAAAGGTGGTGGTGGCGTCGATCGGAAGCAACCTAACGACCGAAGAAAAGAAATTAATCTATCTAGCTTATTAGTTATTACCTCGCCGGCGCCGGCGGGACCGCGTGCGTGGTGGCGGCGGGCCACAGAGAGCTCGTCGACGACGAGCTGGTGCTGGCACCGCCGCCGCAGCCGGGGACTGCTAGCACCACCATTATTATTGCCTCCCGCAGACGTGTACCTCTCGCCGGTGTAGGAGACGAAGACGCGGCCGTTGCTGACGAACTGCGGGCAGTGTTTTTCTAAACGGTTCTGAACGGCCGTTTAGACGGGTTTAAACGCTAGACAGTAGGCAGCCGTTTAAGCCATTTAAACCCGTTTAATCCGTTTAAAATCCGCTTCAATAGCCGTTTAAACCCGTTAAACCCTAAACGATGGTCGATCGACTAGCCTCCGTTTACCGTTTACGTTTTCACTGACCGCGGGTGGAGCGCGACGCCCACGAGGCGCACGGCGTCGTGGTCCACGAGGCCCGCCATGAGGTCGGCGAGCGGGCCGTCGCCCACGTCCAAGGCCGGGGCTGCGCCGCCGCGCCCGTCGTCGCCGCTGGCGATTGCCGCCAGCCACAGCTCGCTATCGTCGGTGTACAGGAAGGCTCTGCCGGAGCCGTCGGGGTGCGGGACGAGGCCGGCGTAGGAGCCCGTGGTGGAGAGCCTCTCCAGGCACAGTGACGACCCGCCCGGCTCCGGGGTGGCGGCGGCGGCGGGCTCACGGCGGGCCGCCGAACTCATCGACGCGGCCGCAGCGGCGGCGCTGCAGAGGAGGGGAGCCCGAGCCCGGTGGCTTCGTCGAGATAGCAGGGCGGAACGAGGGCCTGCAGCTCTACAGCCCTGTTTAGATTCCAAATTCACCTCCCAAATTTACTATGCAAAAAGAAGATTTCCCGTCACATTAAAATATCATAACATGCATGGAGTACTAAATGAAGATGAAATCAAAAACTAATTGCACAGTTTTATTATACTCTACGAGACGAACATTTTACGTCTAATTAATTAATTTTTAGATAATTTTTCACACAAACAAACGAAATGCTACAGGGCGCATTTATTACGACAGGGACAGCCGCAGTCCCAAATTCGGCCGTGCATTTCGGCATCTAAACACGGCCTAATAGACAAGATCACCGAGCAGCAACAAATCCATCAGCTTCCATAAATAAAACCACAGTACAACAACCAAACTGTACAAAAGGACAGCCACATGAATC
>OAMR01000606.1:496568-515935 GCA_900205405.1 Echinochloa crus-galli
GCCGCGCTCGCCCCCAACGCCGGCCGTCGTCGTAGTCGTCCTCCCCTTCCCCGCCCCCAACGCCGGCCGTCGTCTCGCGACTCTGCCCGCCCGGCCGCGGCGCGGATGCGCGAGGTCGACGTGGTTCTTGCCGCGGTACACCGTGATGGGCTTCCCCTGTAGGATGTTGCGGGTGAAGGAGAAGTAGACCATGTCCGGCCGTACACGGTGAAGAAGCGGAGGCCAGTGATGGAGAGGCCGTAGCTGTGGTTGTACGTGTGGGTGATCTCCTCGCCTGCCTTCTTGGTCGCGGCGTAGAGCGAGGCCGGTGGTCGGTGCGGTCGCGCTCCGAGAAGGGGACCATGTCGTTGAGGCCGTAGACGGAGGAGGAGGAGGCCCAGACGATGGCCGGCTGCGGGTCGGCGTCCTTGCAGGCCTCGAGGAGCGTGACGAGGCCGGCGATGTTGGAGTGCACGTACGAGGCCGGGTTCTCCAAGGCGTAGCGCGCGCCGGCCTGCGCGGCGAGGTGGAGCACGTGCGTGAAGGGCACGACGTCGAAGAGCTTGGCCAGGAGGCGGCCGTCGTTGATGTCGCCCTCGACGACGAACACGCCGTGGGAGGAGAGCAGCGCCTTGCGGGCCTTCTTGAGCGAGGGGTCGTAGTAGGCGTTGAAGTTGTCGACGCCGTCGCCGCGCTTGCGGAGCGCGAGCGAGCAGTGCGTGCCGACGAACCCGGCCGCGCCGGTCACCAGCACCGACATCCCCGCACCCGCCGCGGACCCCGGCGGCCTCCTCGGCGCGGCGGACGCGCGGATCTGCCGCTCCCAGTGCAGGCCGCCCCAGGAGGCGGCGAAGTACTTGGAGGAGGTGTCGACGAAGGACTGGAAGTTGAGGTAGGAGGCGGTCATGGCGACGAGGAAGAGCGCCCACAGGAACATGGTGCTGGTGGACGCGAAGCAGCGGTGCAGCTGCCGGTTCATGGTGCCCGCCCGCTCGATCTTGACCCTTCCCTGGGGTGGAGGGGAAGAGGTCGTCCTCCAGCACTCGCATCTTCAAGGCCGCCGCCGTCTTGCCGTGCGCAACCCAACGACGAAGATACCAAACCAACCTGGAGGGGAGCTCCTCCTCGGTACTCACACAGATGACAAATTCTTCTTCCTCCGCGATGCAAGCACCGCACAGCAGAGACGTCGCCGCCGCAAGGGATCAAGCCGCACCCGCGCTCGCCTCGTGCTGGATTTCGGGGCTCCTCCGATTGACTGACTGATTTGATTTGATTATTCCTTCCTCTCTCTCCCTGGACGACGGGCAGACGACGGATCGATCGGCCGCCGGACGAATGGATTGGGTAGGTTTCCTGGGGAGGGAGAGCTAGCGCGGCGGCGGCGCGGATGCGCGAGCGATGGGGGCGCCGGATGGAAATCTGGCGGGACCCACTGTTTTGAGGGGAGAATAGAGGGCCTCTAGGAATGGAGGCTTGGTGGGGAAATTTGGAGGCTCATGTAAAATGGAGGTCCATTTAGAGGCCCTGCTGGAGTTGTATTTTTGCTCCAAGCCTTCAAATTTTGGAGTAGAGGCTCATATAGAGGTCCCTGCTGGAGTTGCTCTAAGGGCTCCTTTGGAACATAGGATTCTCAGAACTTAGGAATAGAAAAAATGCAGGATTGGAGTTGGATAAAACTTGCAATCCTATGGGAAATCAAAGTGTAGGAAAGTTTATAAAGTAGCCTTTGGATGCAACATAGGAAACATACATAAGAGAGGCACACAAAGGAAAAATTCCATGAGGTCCAACCTCTTGTTAGTTTTCCTCCAAAATTCTATTGTTCCATGAATCCCATAGGAATTCTAAAGGAATTTCATAGGATTCAATCCTTTGTTCCAAAGGGGAACATAGGAAATTTTCCTATAGGTCCAAATCCTTCAAAATTCCTATGATTTTTTTTTTGTTCCAAAGGGGGCCTAACATGGTTTATGTAAAGAAACAATCCAGATTTTTGTGCCAACAAAGAAACAATCCAGATGGGTCCGCCCTCCGCCGTGTGGGCTGCTGGTTTGCCTGCGCTTCTGGAGTCTTCTCCGCCCTCGGGAGCGAGCGGGGCCCTTCTTCCTCCGTGGAATATTTGCCTTTGCACATCGGTGTGGATCTCATCGGCAGCCTACTTTAGGCATTATATATCCGTATATCTTACGGAGGTTCGTCGTACGGGGCATATTATTATTCCATCGATATTTGCTCTCCAATTAACAATATTGCACACATAGCCTGGTTTGTGTATTTTCTTTTATATAAAGACGACGGTTCAGGATCCGACGACATTATTCCTGAACCGGCACCTTTAATTTTGCGCATACAAACATCCTGCTAAAGACTAGCTGGATTTTGCCCATGGCATGAGCTGATGAGCAGCACGACGTGTCGACGTTGATGTTTTTTTTTGCGGGCAATTGATGTGTGTTTTATCGTGCTAGGTTTGGTGGAGACGGCAGCTCGCGCGTGCGGCTGCCCGCGCGCTATATTCCGTGCAAGACGAAGTTTCGTGGGAAGGAGGTGGTGGACTGGTGGTGGCTTCTTCGACCGGAGTCGGAGCGAATTGATCGTGCTCGTTCCGGCGTCTAGCAAATGGTGCCATCCTCGAGCGTCTCGTCCCGTCTGTATCGTGTGTAGAATACTTAATAATATGTTAATCACGCTTCTCTATCTAGCTGCTTTGATACTTTATTCATTTGAGCTAAAAAGAGTTTTTTAAGAAGAAAGATGCATTGATCTTTCTCGAAGCCTTCAGAGATCTGTTCGTCACTGCCGCCGAAGCCGCTTCCCAATCGTCGCCGTGCATCAAAGCCAATCTCCACAAAGTGGAGGCCGCAGAGGAGGGCTTACTTCTAGGCGAATCAGCCGAGTACACTGCCTCCCAGGCGCATCGGCCAACTAAGCAAACGCAAGCAAAGCAATGCACCGTAACAAGCTTAGTTGCTGCAAAACTGAACACCAATTGTCTTTCATTCATCAAGCCCATGTCAAATTTGGGGTGTCAAATTTAGCGTCTTCATGTGTGTACGCCATTGTAGTATTTCGTTTGTATGTGATTGTCTAAAAATTGGTTAATTAGGCTCAAAATATTCGTCTCGCAGAGTACAACAAAATTGTGTAATTAGTTTTTGATTTCATCTACGTTTAGTACTCCATGCATGGGCCGACAATTTGATATGATGGGAATCTTCCTTTTGTACAGTAAACTTTAGGGTGCCAATTTTGCATCTGAACAAGGAATAGTGAACTTTGGGGGTGCAAATTTGGGATCTAAAGAAGGCCCAGGTGTTGAAGTGTTTTCCGGCAGACATGCCTGATCATTTGACTGGTTCTTCTGTTTTTATGATCATTCGACTGGTTCTTCTGTTCCCCAGTCAATCTGAGGATTTTTTTTTTTGGGTAACATGCCATTCATTCATTAGCCAACAGCACTGTTACAATCAGAGTCCAGGATATCTCGCATCTGTACTGGACATTCAGTCTGCCACTCCTCCAGTACTGGACGGACATTCAGTCAATCTGAGGATTATGTTCATCTGTGCTGAGTTGTTTAGGCTATCCAGCCTGGTTTCTGTATGATACGTGCTACTCAGTGACTTTAGCCGTTGACAATTCTGCAACTTTTTTTATCGGTTCAATGCTGATAGCCTGATGCAGAACTGCCGAATTCCCATGAGCTCTTGGTTGAGAGTTGGCAATGACCCACTTTGGTTTTGATCTTTTTAAAGGAAGCAAGGGACTCATTTTCCTCTGTGAACAAGCCGGCACTGCACTCTTGCACATTTATTTTTGTAATCGAAGATTTTCTGCTGATCGTCATACCTTCATACTTGGTGCATCTAGCCATGCTGGATTTTTATAGGATGTTGACTGAAACTTCGCTTTGATCTATCATTTATAGTAACATAACTGACGCCACCAAATGTATAAGGCAGCATGCTTGCTGGGTCTCACATAACTGACCCTCGACTCCTGGACAGGTCTCCCCAGCCTCTCCGTTGACGTCGGAGTATATCGCCATCGGAGAACGGAAGAAGCTGGGAGAAATTATTCCTCTGCAACGTCGTTGCTTCCGCATCGCCGGCGTCGCCAGGAAAACCAAGCCGCAGATGAGCCATGCTCCTCCGGCAAAACCTAACTTCACCACCGAGCATCGGCGACGAGCAAACCCTAGACCTAGAAGGGCTCGATTAGGACTCGATCTGCTAAAAGAACGGACCCCCGCTCCCCTTACTACCGGCTAGGAGGCTAGGGGCGAGGGAGAACGGGGCCGGAGGCGAGCAGAGGCGGCGCGCACGCTCCGGCGGCAGGCGGTTTTCTTTTGTTGACACTAGTACTTGAGCTAAAAAGAGTTTGAATAGCTTATATATGAAAACAATATCGTTGGATATTTGTTATTATTTTCCAATTAGCAATTTTGCTTCTAGAATTTTATTATCTTGATCATATATAAAAAATTTTCTATACTTTTTGAAAACACTTCTCACCAAAAAATCCTACCCACCCCTCACAGAGGACCCACATGTCTGGTCCAACGGTGGAAACGATGTGGAAAGTTTTTAAAAACGATGTTTCTAGAGAGTTTTTTATGGTTTTGGACATTATTTTTTACATTGGAATTTCCTTACCCACCTGTGTACCCAGCAATAAAAAATTTTGCAAAAAAGAAAACCCAGCTATTTCCGTATATCAATACACCGTCCGTCCGCGAGGGGCACATAAGTTAAGTTCTGATCGCTTTAGGAGCTCAAAAGCGGCAGGCAAGCCGAACGCAATATGGCGCATGCTGCAGCGCTGTGGGGGCAGCGCTCCGACCGCAACCCCCGGATGGCGCGCATTGATCACGGCCACGGCCCGACGGTCGGCCGGCCGCTGCGTGCCGCCACAGTGCGCTCTATCCTCTCGTGCTCCGGCAGGCCGAGCTGCCTTGTTTGGGGGCATGGAGAGATCCCCCGGCCATCATCAGGGAGATCTTTTGGTGTGAGATGAGGTGACGACCCTTTGTGCCGTCGTTGTGCGGTTGCGCAAGCGTTTCAGGGAACTCGGCATGGCCGCTTGTTGACGAAGGCTGCGGCTGCCTTTTCCTTTTGAGACAGATCACTCTTTCGCACACCGTTATAGCTACGGTGCCCAAATTCTTAGACCACAGGGTCAAAGAATACACCATCATCATCCACAACAGAGAGATCAGTCTTTCATTATTAGTTGTGCAGCTGTTCAATCTTGGCCGTGTCCATGATGATTTGATTCCCATGGCGCGCGCCCTTATCATCACACTACTCGATCTATGCATGCTTGACATGAAAGATCATCCAAAGATATATACTACTCCGTACTAGACTAGCACATCGATCTACATGTGCATCACAAGATCGAGTCCAGTCCATGCATTGGTATCGATCAGAATGGAGTGCGATCGACGTACACCAATCAACAGCTAACAAGGTTTATGTAAAGAAACAAATCCAGAGTTTTGTGCCAACGAAGAAACTTGGGTGATGGGTCCGTGTGGTAGCTGGTTTGCCTGCGCTTCTGGAGTCTTCTCCGCCCTCGGGAACGAGCGGGGCCCTTGCTTCTTCCTCCGTGGAATATCAGTCCAGTCTCAGTGGGAGGGTCATCGACACAGTTACCTAGACTGGAATCTTAAAAACTTTACCAGTGGAGGGTCATGGTGATGATGACCCTCCTCTCACATTTCATAACCATCCTCTTTTCTCTTTCATAATACTATTGGTGTATGTTATCAAATTTAATGTCTATGACACTCCCATGACCCTCCCACTAAAACTGGCCTCGGTACGTGGATCTCATCTGCAGCCTACTTCAAGCTGACGTTGATGATGTGTGTGTTTTTGGCTTTTTGCGGGCAATTGATTGTGTCATTGTGTGTTTTGTCGTACTAGGTTTAGTGGGGACGGATTATTGGACGGGCCCTAGCTCGCGCGCTTTAATTTATTCCGTGCAATCTCTTCGAAACGAAACCTGAGCCAAGCTCAGGCCAGCCATTGGGCCATGTTGACCGCGATTATCGGCCGTCCGATCTCGCAATGAACGTTCTAGATCTTTCCAGAGTCCGGCAATTTTACAAAAACAACCTCGTATATTACTGCAATCAACCCGAGATCCACACGCCGCTGCTTCGCGCGGAGGAGAGGGAGCCAACGACAACGACGGCGAGGAAGAGGAGGACCTGAGCGGCAACGACGTCCATGGCGCCGAGAGGTGCGGATTGGGAGTGCCTCGCACACATCGCTGCTTCGCGCGGGAGAGAGGGAGAGGGAGCGGCGGGAACCGACGACGACGACGGCGACGATTCGGAAGAGAACGAGTGGAGCAGCAGTGGCATCCATGGCGCCGGGACGGTAGGCGGGGCGGCGGTGTGGGAGGGGAGGCGGACCCCTGCCCTCTTCCCCCACGCCCTCAGCACACGCCGCCCGCAGCGGCCACCTCCACCCTCGGCAACTTGGAGCCGACGCCTTGGAGGGGACAGGAGCCGGTGCTGATCCAGATCCGCAGAGGGGAGGCATCCCTGCACCGGCGGGCCGCCGGGGAGGAGAGGAGAGGCCATGGGGCGGCACGGGGAAGGGAAGGCAGGTGGCGGCTAGGGGAGGGGACGCCGCGGGCCGGTGCGGGGAGGAGAGGCGGAGGCCCCGGCACGACACGGGAAGGGGAGACGGATGCCGTGGGGCGTGACGATGTGTAGCGACTAGCGAGAGAGAGACGGGGAAAGAAAAGAAACGACAGAAAAAGAGAAAAAAGGGAAATAAAGGAAAAAAGAAGAAGAAAATAATCTTTAAGATGGTACGTGGTTCAGTAAAAAAAATTATTATAGTTGGGATAGAAGAACAGTATAGAGGAGACAGTAGTTTAGTGTAGTCTGGGGATGGCTAATTTACGCGCGCGCGTAAGGAGGCTCCTCACGCGCGATCGGACACCCCGTACTCCTTTCCTTTTACGTAGCATGCGGCGGAGCCGCTTCTTTCCTTTTCCCCGTACGCAGGTCTGCGAGCGGCCGATCTCCGATAGGAAGTTATTTCCTTTTACCATACGTGCGATGTTTTCTTTCTCAAACTTGGTGGACGACATCACGACGACAGCGCGGCTGATTAATTCCTTCCCTTGAGTGTCACGACACTATTTTAATAAGTATTTGCATGATGTTTTAGT
Organism: Echinochloa crus-galli; assembly: GCA_900205405.1. Classification (NCBI taxonomy): domain Eukaryota; kingdom Viridiplantae; phylum Streptophyta; class Magnoliopsida; order Poales; family Poaceae; genus Echinochloa; species Echinochloa crus-galli. Next base: position 503,745 of record OAMR01000606.1, read on the forward strand.
ACAAGTTATACATACAACTTTTTAACTAATGTTTTTCATAAAAATCATTTATATAACTTTTCACGTACAACTTATTAAAAATAATGTTTTTTCTAAAAGTTATTGGTATAACTTTTCACATAGAATAGAAGTTATCCATACAACTTATTTAAAATAACTTTTTGTAAAAGTTATCTGTATATCTTTTCCCATACAAGTTATACTTACAACTTATTTAAAATATTTTTTCATAAAAGTAATTTGCATAACTTATCTAAACCTTTTTTTGCAAAAAACTTATTCATATAACTTAAAAAACATTGTTCAAACAATATTTCTAAATAACAATTCAAAAAGAAAGAAAATAAAACATAAAAAATTTAATATCAGTGAACGCCACTCGCCTGAATGGCTTGGATCGCTGCCTCTCCCCAGGATTCGCCGGTCCCATGTCCTCCCGCCGCTTGCCGTGCGGAGACGGTGAAAAAAAAAATAAAAGCAAACGACGGAGGATAAACATGCTGACGGACAGCTGCTGTGGGTCCCGCCACGTGTGGCTGAGTAACGCGACGCTTCGAGCGCTCAAAGCTCTGCGAGCGAGCGCGCGCGCGTAGTACTAGCTTTTCGGTGTAGGCCTTGAAATTAGGGGTGTGAATTTGGGAGTATAATGCCACTTCGTAATTATTGCATCACTGTAGCATTTTGTTTGTATGTGTGAAAAATTGTTCAAAAATTGGTTAATTAGGCTCAAAATGTTCGTCTCGTAGAGTACAACAAAACTATGCAATTAGTTTTTGATTTCATCTATATTTAGCACTCCATACATGTTATGATATTTTGATGTGACGAGGAATTTTCTTTTTATATAGTGAATCTGGGAGTTTCTTTTTGCAACTAAACAAGGCCGTAGTCTCGCTTCTTTGGTCCTTGACCATTATTTCAATGTCAATCCGCAGTCTATATATATCTACCCTCAATGCAAGCACGTATCTCAATGGTAATTTAATAACCACAGAATTCAATCCCTGCAATTGACTTTGCCCATAATTTAGTTAGCTCAGTAGTATTATTTCTGAAAGAGCCTCGATAAATTTAGCTTTATCGCATTGTTGCTTAAGATATGGCAAATCTCTGCACTATTTTACGACTGGTTCTCTAAACCAACGACCCGTCGTGACCGCGCGGCAAAGCCACGCGTTAGTTTCTAGTATATACGAAGCTTCGTGGGAGGGAGCGAGGTGGCCGGTGGCTTCTTCGATCGGAGTCGAAGCGAATTGAATCCATGGTTGGTTATCAGATCACGCTCGTTCCCGCGTCTAGCGAATGGTGCCATGCATCCTAGCGCGTTTCGTCTCGTCTGTATCGTTTGTAGAATACTTAATACGGAGTAATATGTTAATCAGGCTTGTCTGTCTAGCTTTTGGTCCTTTATTCATTTGAGCTAAAAAGAGTTTGAATAGCTTATGTGAAAACAATATCGTTGGATATTTGTTATTTTCCAATTAGTAATTTTACTTCTAGAATTTTATTATCTTGTTCATATATAAAAAATTATGGTAGTAATAAAACTGTAGAAGATGCATTTAATTTGGTGATCCTTTTCCTCATCACAAAGAAAATAAAAATGGCGATCGTGTTAACGTACCCAGCTTTCCAAATAATGCACGTGAAAGATCACGTCTCGCTGACACATACTACATTACGATAGATTGTGTTGCATAAAGTAAGTGAACTATTACGTGTGAGAGACCAGGCCAAGACATTAATCTACGTGTGCTAGCTCCTCGATCTCCATTAGACCATATATAGCGATACGGTGTTTCTCAAGCATGATGTGCGTATACATATATCTGGAATTAATTATTCCGTACATCTGCAAGTGAGTGAGTGGGGTAGGTTTTGTGGAATGCTGGACTGTTAGATTTAATTACGTTATTTGCCTTATCTAAATACAATTTGACTGAATAGATCCACCATCCAATTAAATGATATGAGCTGTAAGTGATTGCCACCTATGAGTCAGATCAAAGGGAGGAGAAGGCCCACCCAAGCGGAGGATCGGAGACAGCGAGGAGAGGAGATAGGGCAGAGGATGCGGAGCGAGGCCTAAACCGGAAGACAGCTTTGAAGCAGCACTACAATGTTAAACTCTACTTTTGGACCTGATTTATAAAATATAAATATTTAAAATACTTATCTCATTATAGATACACCATTGAATGTACGCGTTGTCCGCTCAAAAAAAAAAATGTACGCGTTGACATAGCATGTATTTGATAATATAGATGTTAGTATAGTTTTCTATAAACGTAGTCAAAATGCCGCGCCTATTTGTCAAACACAAGTTGCCGTGGGCCGTGGCTCGTCGCTAGCTGGTTGTCCACACTAGAGATCGATCACCTCTCCCGGCCCGCCGCCCATCATGACACGATTGCGCGCTGACGAGGGAGTGCTTTGGCTGCTTGTCGGCGGGGTACGACGCTGATGTGCAGTGTGCGTTTCGGTGGAGATGGGGAATCGGAAGGTGCGTCAGTGCGTGCTGTACGTGCGCACGGTCCATATGGAAGAGGAAGACGTAATTTTCATATCCTTCAAATATTGCGAAAGTGTAACTTTCATCCCTCATGTTTAATTAGTGCGGATCAGTCCCTTAACTAGCTGAATCGGTGCAGAAATCATGCATGCCTCGGACATTTGATCCATTCCATTAATTGCCGGTCCACATCATCATTGCTAGAAAGTTTCTTCATGCACTTATACTAATAAGAATTCAAATATATGTTGGATGTAAGTTGAAAAAAATTACAACATTCACATGTGAACCAATTTCATTATTTTTTTCATAAAATTTCTCTCCTATATTTTTGTGCTCTCTAACTCTAGCGAGCTCACCAACGATTAACATGATGGCGTCAGAAAAAAGAGATGGGAGTCACCGGATTGTGTCGTTTGATGTTATAGGCCGTGGCTGTCAAAATGCCAAACCACGTATATCTTCAAGTCTGCAAAATTTTGTCATGAAGGTTAAATTTTATCGTGGCAGAACTTCATAATTGCATGGTCTAAACCACTGCTAGATGGCAACTAAAATATTATTAAGCCGAGACATGGATGATTAGTGCACTGGTTTACTTAGTTAAGGTAATAATTTGCACCAATTAAAATATTAATGATGAAAGTCACACTTTTGCGCTATTTGAAGGATGAAAAATACACTTTTTCTTAAAACAATAGGCGCATAAATGCTTATAAGTGAAGAAGTCTCCAAAACAAATGGAAATCAAATATGAGTCTTTTGTCAGCTTTATTTCCCGTCCTTTTCATGTGAACGATCTCGTGTCACCAACAGATTTTAGACATTGTATTTAATTAGTTGCATGAAAATCATTTGACAGTGAACTATATAATACTGTATGTGTAGACCAAGCAATCATTTCGTGTTGGTTGTAAACAATATGTGCCGAGACAACATTAATCAAGTAGAGATTGCGTGCATTTGTGTCCATAGGAGTGAATATATAAATAGTAAAGTGTATTATTTTAGAGTCTATCTTAGTACGTATTTTATTTGAGCCGTTTGGGGAGGTGTCAACCGGTACCTGAAAGTAACTAGTGTAAATCAATGGCCAGTCCCATTATTCTTGATATCTAGTCCCACAGACTTGGTATCTCTATTTAGGTATCTCTGGGTACATCTTTTATTTCCACCGCCCAATTTATGGACGGCTCTAATTAATTCAAATATTTTAAAATTCCTCATTTTATTAAGAAGTGAAGTGCACTTGCTGCCATTCAATTAGTTTGCATCGAGTGCTCATTTCTTGAGGCCCATTTCAAGTGGGCCTGGCTTTAATTTATGGGAGAAATCTCATTCAAGATAAGACGAGGCCTGCTCCTTCCTCAGAGAAAAGAAAAATAGGCCTGCTCATTTCCAAGTGTTTTCTCTCTTTTCTCCCAAAGAGGAAGTCAGTTTTTCTCCCGATAAGGAGATAATTAGTTTTCGCAGCAACAAAAATAATGGTACTTCAAATGAAGTGTTAATTAACACAGTGTTGTTGTCCTACATTCTGAACTCTACATCATGACACCAACAGTTAGCATCCATGCGTTGGGTTATGGCTAACTACATTCTGAACTCTAATCCCTGCATCTTTATTTATGTACGTTGTTCGATCTCTTGCTTTCCTTGCAAAAGAATGTTTTGAATTTGTTGCAGGTTGTTGCTGGTTAGAGATTCCATTTGACGTAGTCTAGTTTTACTACTTGTCAAAATTCATCGTCCGGAATAATGAGTTCGATCAGGATACCTTTGCCAAATTAAATCTGACCCATATCTAGCTTTTGTTTGAATTACCAAATTTGGTCACTTGTTGTTCAGATGGAAGATGAAGTCAGAATGAATTGCGCCACAACCTTATAGTAACCGACTTTGTCACAAAAATTCCCCACTAGGGAGCCAGTTATTCTTTGCCATGATAAACTTCCTTGCTAATCTAGCTAGACAATACGATTCCTACGCTACCCAACAACGTCTGGCGGCCGTTTTCTGGCCCAGAAGAGTAATTGGAAATCGGCGTTAGTGGCCAATCGTGGGCCGGCCCGTTTGGTGGACCTGCCCTGTGTCGTAAAAGATCTATCTACTACGGCCTCCGTTCCTTTTTTTAATTATGGATATAAATATTCGGCCTTGATCAAAATGGCTGCAGCCCAAAAATACAAATTTACAGCACTTCCGTCTACACTCTCAAACACAAATTAAAACGTTACCCACACTATAAAGATGATAGAAGCATTAGTTCGTAATCCTATTACTAAACCTCCATCCATGATGGGCGAAAAAACGAATGGCCAACGTCTCCAAAGCCTGGCAGACGTCTTTTATTGCTTGTCTATCGTCTTCGAGCCGATGAAGCTGTGCCCAGAAACGAAGCTAATACGTGCCTCGAAACAGTACCTGCAAGTAAGTTTTTTGTGGTGAATTGTTAAAAACCAAATCATTCCTACTTAGCCAGAGTGCCCAACATAAAGCAGAGGCACCTACTAACATCTGATTTTTTAACTTTGTACTTAAACCCACTAGCCAATTAGTAAATAGTAATTGAAACTAAGAGGTTTTGGACGATTTAAAACCGTTTGGGGAGCTCTCCAAAGAAAAGTGGCCATGTGGCAATCAAAGAATAGGTGTTGTATTGTCTCCTCCTTGGAACAGAACAAATATAATTTATTCCCATTTCAGTTCCTTCTAGCTAAGTTATCTTTCGTCAAAATAACACATCTCTTTAAATACCACATGAAAACTTTCATTTTCAATGGAACCTTCAGTTTCCAGATTTGCTTGCTCCTTTGCATATTGCCATTATTAATTAAAGCCATATACAATAATTTGATAGAAAATATATCTGATTGAGTAAGGTTCCAACTAAAGACATCTCTGCGATCAGTTAACTCTACATGACAAATTCTAGTCATCAAGTTATGCCACAAGTTTAGATTCTGGCCTACTAATGCTCTCCTGAAAGACACATTAAGAGGGACCCTAGAAAAAACTGAGGCTACCGTATCCCTCTTTTTCCTAGCAATATGATAAAGAGAAGGATACTGTTGTTGCAAGGTATAGTTTTCCAACCACTTGTCCTCCCAAAACCTGACTTGCTTGCCGTCATTCAATTAGAAGGTACTATAAGTAGTAAAGGTTTGTTTAACCTTCAACAGACCCGACCAAAAATGAGAATCTCCTGGTATTCTCTCAACTTGAGTAATCGTTTTACAGCGTAAATATTTATTTTTTATTAGCTGTTGCCACAAGCCATCCCCGTTCAATAAGTTAAACCACCATTTACTCAATAGACACTGGTTTTGTAATTCTAAATTCTTAATTTCTAAACCATCCATTTCTTTTGTTTGACATAGAATATCCCATTTAGCCAGCCTGTACTTCCTCTTGTGTCCATCCGATTGCCAAAAGAACCTGGATCTGTAATAATCTAACTTTTCCAGGACTCCTTTTGGAATCTCAAAGAACGAGAGCATAAACACCGCCAAACTAGTTAAAAGGGAATTAATTAAAACGGCCTCCGTTCCTGATCAATATTCGTTAACTTATTCATCTTATTAATAAAAAAATTTACAAGTATTTCAGTTCTAAATTAATATTCGTTGTTGATTTTTTTTAAAACTTATCTTATTCAAATGTTTTGTCTAATATATAAAATCTAATATATAAAATAATAAGTCACATTTCAAGTATCTTTCATGATAAAGTAAGTTACAAATAAAATAAATGATACTTGCATAATTTTCTAAATAAGACGAATGATTAAATGTTGTGAGAGAAAAATAATAAATAGTAATTTGAAATGGAGGTAATATGATTTATTTTGTTTGTGACTTATTTTATCATAAAAATACTTCAAACATGACTTAATATAGTTTAGACTAATTTTTTAAATAAAACGAATGAAAAGGTCAATCGTGAATAGTATTTTAGAATGGAGCGAGCAGGTTGAAATCGATCGACAGGGCACGTGAGGGCGTCAGCCCAGCTGCTTCCCGTTGCGGGTATGGCTCTTGTCATGCAAACGGTTCGTCCCTTCATTGCTCTCCTATGACTTTGTCATAATTCAATTCGATCTCTAGACCTAGCTAGGGTATCCTGCCATTGGGGAGGGAATGAACAAATCTGCCAAATCATCGAGCTGATACAACTAAACTGGTGTAGTAAGAAAAAGAAAGAAAACCTTATATATCTTGCTTGAATCTGCAAGGCCAGTGTGGCATGATTCAGTGTGGAGCGGCATGTATATGGAGTTGGTTGCTATAGCAAAAGTCTTTGTCCTCCGCAAGAAGTGGATCGTGAGGACTGAGGACGGAGAACTGTATGTATGTAGATGTACAATCCATTGAGTACAATCCAATACTTCGTATTGATATGTATGTAGATGTATTATTACGCTAATCCGATCGAGTGGAAAATTAAAATTCATCAACAAAATTCCTACTTTTTTGTGTCTGACTCGCACTGCTCTCAGCGTATTGATTGACTGGAATGTTGTATACACTGACCGATGTAACCAACTTCTCCTCATCTTTTGTGTAGGTTCAGTAGCAAGAGGTCGTTCCATACTGTGGGCCTAAAAACTTGCCATGGATTGATTTGGCCCTTCTGTGCGGCATTTCACTGGGTATTAGAGTCTCAAACACTGTGCACGATATCGATCTAGAGGCGGTGTCTCAAGGAATAGCTGTGGGCTGTGTGGCTCTCCTGTTGATAAATTAAGCTGATGCTTCAGTCACGTGTCACGGCTCACAAAATCGAACGGCCTGATTTGACCCATCATTGGGTCGTATTTGCAGTAATGAGGTTTGCATTATCTTGAAAGCCTCACTATCACATATAAGCTCAAGTCCGTATGAACTGAGCTACAGCCTTCCCAGACTCCAGTAATTGACCAGATGCTCGATCAGAGCAGCAGAGCTAACTCGAGTCTACTTCATCAGATGGTAAGAGTTGACCAGACTTATCCATCTAATTTGGATTTGACCAAAGCTGACCCCATAACTGCTTCACCGACCAGGCTCGGTGATACGCATCTTTCTGAACGCCGCCGCCCACTTCGCCGACGAGCGCCGGCCGCCGGCGCCGACAAGCCAGACTGTCTCAGAACGCAGCATGGAACTGAATTTGGTCAGTATGTTGCTGCTGCTACTGGAGCTCCCATTTGACCGACCTATCCGGTTAGGCTTTACATATCTTGCCCAAATTCCTGATCGATTACGCTTTCACGATAGCTTGGCCGAATCAATATGATCCTTTTCAGTCACTGGTAACAATCAACTGCCTGACCGTGACATCTGCGACTTCCGTTTGAACTACCGAATTGGGTCAGTGTGTGTTCTTCACATGGGAGCCGAAATCGGTATGAACTGTGTCACAGACAGCCTTGCAGTAAGGCCCTGTTTAGATGAAAAAGCAACTCCTAAATTTACTATGCAAAAAGAAGATTCCCCGTCACATCAAAATGTCATAACATGCATGGAGTACTAAATGTAGATGAAATCAAAAACTAATTGCACAGTTTTGTTGTGCTCCGCGAGACGAGCATTTCGAGCCTAATTAATCAATTTTGGATAATTTTTCACAAATACAAACGAAATGCTACAGTGACGCAATGATTACGAAGTGACATCATACTCCCAAATTCAACATCTAAACACCACCTAACTTTCACACAGGCCGCGTTTAGATGCCAAAAGTTGCCAAAAAGCAACTCCCAACTACACTATGTAAAAAGAAGATTCCCCATCACATCAAAATGTCATAACATGTATGGAGTACTAAATATAGATGAAATCAAAAACTAATTGCATAGTTTTGTTGTACTCTGCGAGACGAACATTTTGAGCCTAATTAATCAATTTTTGGACAATTTTTTGCACATACAAACAAAAATGATACAATGACGCAATGATTACGAAGAGACATTCAACTCCCAAATTCAACCTCCCAATTCTCCATCTAAACACCACCACAGTTTGATATCTCTATCTATATGTATCTATATCCAAAAAGGATATCTCTATCTATATCCTGCTTCAAAAAAAGAAAGATATCGATCTCTATCTATATCCAAAAAAAAAGAAATAAAAACGTTCATACCGTACAAACTTTTTTTTTGAAACTTAAGGCAGGAGCGCTGCCGAATACCGTACAAACTTTCATACCGTACAAAATGCAGAGTTTGAATTTGACCTGAGCTAGCCTTATAAATGCTTGACTAAAGCTTTACAGCATACATATCTTTCTGCGCCACAACGAGTTGGCAGCGACGGCACCGACAGGCTACCCCCCTTGTCAAGATCCCAACGGGCTTTACAGGATTTGAAAAATGCCACTTCAGATTTTGAGGGTATCAATCAGCCAGCCGGCCCAATTTCTCTCTTGCCGCCAAGATGGAGCAGAAGCTTCAGTGAGCATGTGTAAATGCAGTTAATAAGCTCTTCTTTTTGTTTGAAGCTTCACGGTTAAGAACGAAGCTCTTGATTCTTGAACCTGGTCAGTATGTTGCTGCTGGTTAGGGCTTCGGTCTGACTTGCTCTAAATTTTTCAGCTTCTAGATGTGCACGTGTCGTGTGCTCAGGAATCAGGGTTGCTTTGGTCAGGGATCTCGATCACATTCTTATTTCCAAGATGAATTTGTAGTTATACAATGATATTTTGCGCCTTCAAATAAATGTAGTTTGATATTTTTCCCTAACGATGCAATTAAGAGTAGCATGGATTTTATGGCAGTTGCTATCAACCTAATAGCACCATTGCTTTTTTATTTATTTGTCTTTCTTCCAAATTCTAAAGGCCAGCGAATTTATCGTCTCTATCAGGAAAGATCTTCAAGGTTCCAAAACTCTTTAGCATTTATGACATCTCTCCTTTCGTGATTGGAGACTGTGTGGATGTCTAAACACGGCACATCGTTGCTTAATCATTCTACTTGTATTGCTAACCCATCGCTGCTCCAAATAGTACAAGCTATATTTTGAGGAAGTGCCAAACTAGGCTCCGTAGCTGCTATTACACTGAAAAAAGTAAGAAACAGCAGAGCATGTATTGTACTGAATTTGTTTCTTTTGTAGTACGTCATTCTTCATTCCTGGTCCAAAATCTAGCCTTGTTGGCAGCTTCCATACACTCCTGTAGCGATGGACCGATGCTGGTTTGATCTGATAGATTTCTTGCAAGGGCTGCAACCTGCAAACGGTCCTTCACTGCAACGGTGTTTCTTTATGAGCTACAGAAACGCCGGCTAAGCATTATTGCAGCCAAATCCTTGAATGGCAAACATAACGTAACCTTGGAAGAAAGGAATCTAACTCTCATTTATTAGTGCCCATGCTAACATAACTCCAAAATTCGCAGCCATGCTACTGAAACTTAAAGGCCTGTTGAAATGTGAGGATGATGCAGGGTAAGGGCAGTCCCAACTCAATGACTAGATGGTGTCCATAGAATTAAATGAGCTGCCACCTAGGACAAAAGATGACGTGGCAAGTGATTAAATGAAAAAAGAGAAGGAAACCGGGTCTTGCATGAGACATGGTTTCTACACGATATCCAAGATAAGATGTGAGATGAGTAGCATTAAATTGAAATGTGAAAGGGTGGTGTTTGCATTGGGAGTGTAGTGTCTACTAGTAATTTAACATGGAGATGTGTATAAGAGACAGGTCTAATATATTGGGTTGGGACTGCCCTAATGCACTAGGAGGTTCCAATAAGAATGTTTGAGCTACAGTTGATGACCAGTACGTGCCGGTGGAATTATCGGATTTAGGGATCCATACATTTTTTTCAGCAATGGATGAAAGGCCCTTCTCTGGTTGGAATTTTCTTTGCTGCAACATTCCTGGAAATGTTTCCTGAAAGGGATGCTATCACGCAATCATCCTTTAGTTCCTTCTTGGTCTTGCATGATCATTTGTCCTGAAATGCTACAGTCCAATATTGCATAAAAAATAGAAGTGTTTCAGTTTCATTTTGATGTTGTGTCAAGTTTGTTCCACCATTTGTCTCACCACAAACAAGTGACAGAGTTTTAGAGGGTGCATACGGTTAGTGACCAACCTGACAAAGCAACTCGAAATTGGAACTAAAACAGACTGCCTTCAGATGAGGTCACTGCAACGATATATATGTGGCTCTGATAGAAACACAATAATTTGTTGTCTTCGAATGACAAGATGCAAAAGGAACCAAATGATAGATTCTCCAACAATATTCTCTGATACCAACAGTTGCAGACATTTCAGATCATTCATGTGGCCATTGATATACATGAAGAAGTACGAGAATATTATCAAATATATGTTGCCGTTAGCCTAATTTTTAGGTGGCCAGTGCATGAAACTCAATATATCATAACAAGAGGTGCATACGTATATCTGTGCCCATATAAGTTATGGGCTCATTTCGTAGTTACGTGTACGGAGGATTTGGTGTCAAGTGGGTGTGACACGTGCACCTTCTTTAGAACAATCACATTATCATTACACACCTCTATTTCTTGTACCTCATGTTAGAACAAGTTTAATAAGGGGTGAAAAGTCAGTGAGATCCTACCTGGGAGAGAGAAAACAGGAGAGACAGGGAAGTGAGCGACTCGTGAAACGCCCGCTTCGTCTCGCTTCTGATCCATCACATCGCACGCTCGCATTAAATGTTGGGTGGCGGTACACCACTACCGTGTCTGACGTGGCTCGTTGCAGCCTGTGAGCGGGCTATTTTATTAGCTTTGCTCTTATATTTATAACGAGATGGACTATAAATCTATAAAAGTAAGTATAATAAGGTGGCGGTGGAGCCAATCCTGTTTGTCGGTATCAGCTGACACTGATGGTTTTATTTGAAATTCAGTGAGAAAGTATCGTTCTACACTGTCACAACAAGATGCTAGAACCGAACTCTAACGGTGCTGATGTCGGCGTTGTTCTGAGCTAGCTCCTTCCCTATAATAAGATAACGTAGTTGGGCTAAATCAAACTCCACGTCAGATTCATGCTGAATTGGATGAGAGAAACCAGATGTTAATAATACATTTCAGTTTACAGCCAACTATTTTATAAATAGATTACTGGATTGAGTAAAATCTGATGACGTTGAAAAACCAAAGAAACATATCCTCTTCCAATGAGTAACGATACAATATATTACTTCGTCGAGCATAAATACATTATTTTTGTATACACACACCAACCCCTACACATTCTACACATCAGCCACAAAAGGTGGCGAAGAACATCAACACATAAACGACTTACAAATACCAAACCCATTCTTAATAAAAAGCGCAAAACATCGTATCATAGTCCCTGTGTATTTCTATTTTTTTTCCCGGCCTTGAAAGTACAACATGTACGTGTAACGGCACCATTTTTGATCGGATACGGACGCATGGTTATTTACTTGCAGCCAGTGCGCCAGCAGGAGCCGCCGGCACACCCTCGCCGTGGCGGCGTGGCGGCGCCGAGATGTGTATAAGAGACAGTATCATAACATGCATGGAGTACTAAATGTAAATAAAAACAAAAACTAACTGCATAGTTATGTTGTGCTCTGCGAGACGAACATTTGAGCCTAATTAATTATTTTTTAACAATTTTTCATAAATATAAACGAAATACTACAATAACGCAATGATTACGAAGTGACATCATACTTC
>OAMR01000606.1:527781-545466 GCA_900205405.1 Echinochloa crus-galli
ATCTCGATGTAATTGTTTAAGATCAATAAAGCTTCCCTTTTCCAAAAAAATAGCAAACCTGAACCATCATAGAAAAATTCAATGATGAATAAATAGTTCCTCATTCATGTGATTATATTATGGTGACAATAGGCTGATCAATAAGATTTATTAAAAAATAGCAAATCTATCACAAACCAAAGGCAAGGCTTTATATCCCGCTGATTTTAGGAATATTCTTCTCTGTGCTATAATCCCTCCAACTTCACATGGAAACACCACAAAAACTGGGATGGGTCTATCTTTCCCCGTCCTATGAACCAAACATACCCTTAATTCATAGGACAAACTGACAAAAGCAACACTTGAATTATCTGCACTAAGTAGGATGAAGCGGATACATTGAAATTTGAAACGGCAATGAAAAGTTTCCAATATGCAAGGTGGTAAGCGTAATCCTTGTTTGGTTGTTTTTCGCACATTGTGTCCTCAAAATGCTTTGTTTCTTTTCAGTTTGTTGGGTAACAAACTGAAAATTTCCGACTACACATACGAATCACTTCGATTGAATTCAAGAATGGAAATTATGTCCCAATTGTTTCCCCACGGGATGGAAACCATTGAACTAAAGATGAACTATCCCAAATTTGAACCCGGTTCCTTCCCATCACAAAGTCTGCTAGAATGGGACCGTTAGGTAGCATGCTAGCCATCCTGTTGGGATAGCCATTGGTCAGTACTCAGTACAGAAAGAGATTAACACTGTTCAACACTGCAATAGAATGAACGTCATAAAGTGACGAGACCTTTGAAGCCGTGGTTATACTGTTCAACGAAACATACACAGCATATGGGAAAGCAAAAAAGACAACACACTAGACAGTACTGTTGCGATAATGCGAAGGGGCGGCTCTTGAAAACTGAATGACAACGTCCAGATCATTATCGCATAGTAGAAGAGAGGCTGCAATGGCGGCGATAAATGTTTTCCAGATCATAGCCACACTGTTTTATTGAACAAACAGGAGCACGTACCATGTACAGCATACACTGATTGATAGATTGTTAGGCTGATGACCGATTAGGCATGAAATGCATCATGGTACAGACAACTCGGTGAATTATTCATGCGAAACAGTCGGTGGTCCTTACTGTGACATGAAGTAGATTATGGTCACAACACAACAGGCTGATCAATCAAGACCATTCCCTTAATTAATACAAATTTAATGATAATCTCATGTAGTGAGGTACAGATGTCCATGGCTATCCACAGTCCATGCAAGGCATGATCAATATCATCCCAAACTCATCGCCACAGTTCCAAAGGCAACATAAAGCAAGTTATGGCAGAAGAAAACGAGGTGCCCATGAATATACTTTTTTTTATAAAAACTATGGAAAAGATAAACCATCCCTGGTAAATAGCAAATCTGAGAGCTATTAGCAGGGACGGCGGCCGCGTGAAAATCGGATCGGCCCCCGCGTCGCCCCGCAGGCGACTCGGGGGCGACGCCCCTGAAGCCGGCCGAACCTCCATCCCTTCCTTTCCCTCGCCGTCGTCGGAGCAAGAGGCCGGAAGTCCGGCACCTCGCGAGGAGGGCGGCGGCGGGGCGGCGTCTCGGGGATGGCAGCGTTGGCATCGTGCGGGCGGCGTGCCGCGACGCGGTTGGTGCGGCTCCGAAGTGCCGGAGGCCGGATCCACGTCCCCCAAGGGCGGATCCACCCCCACCGCAGGTGGATCTGCGGGCGAGCGAGCGAGTGCTCGTTTGGCCGGTGGCGGGGTTCCACGGCCATGGATGGCGGCTTGCCGGAGGGGGCGTGTGGCCCTTGGCGGCTCCGTGTCGGTGCCATGGCCGGCGGCTGCGCGGGGTCGGATCCCCAAGGCAATCGGCGGCGGCGACGACAGCTCCGGGATAGGGGACGGACCCCTGTTCGGACTTTGCAACTACATCTGGTGATGACATCTTTAATTTCGAAATATCATCATACAAAACTATGTTTGTGCTCCCCATTACAGATTTCTCTCAACATGCAAGCTTGCCACGTCATCCATCCACTAGGACTATCCATTTATGTCATCCATGGATCTTCTATGACCAATATCATCCATGGTCCTTGCGAGTGCAATGCTACAAAATTCGCACAGTAGATGTCATTCACCGGTCTTCTATTACTAATAGTATCCATGCAATTATCTTAGTGTTTCTATTTTCAAATTTAATCTTAAATCATGTATAATGTCGTTTACAAAAAAATATTGCTATACAATCTATTTAGTGTTTTCAGATATTATTTAAGAAATTTCCGCGGCATCGCGCGGGGTACCACCTAGTTTTCGTATAGACCAGGAGACATGAGTCACCTTGGCTTCATTCGCGGATTCTCTTACCCGAAGACGGATTTCATCTGCAATTTATTCCGGTGGATTATGCACGGGTACCCAGTGGCTACTTTGCAGCATGGTATCTCAGGTTACGATTTCAGATGGTCTGCCGGATTTGGAGTTCGTGGCCGTTTGAAGTGGGTCAGGTCTGGTCTATATGAAAGCATTGGCTTGGTAAGAAAGGGGAAGCAACACGATATGACTATGTCGTGATGGTAATTGTTACTAATTCATCGGTTCCGGGAAGAAATTCCTAGGTCTGACCTTGTTGAAGGCATTATTTGGATTAAGATTAATTACTCCCTCTGGTGAAAACTTTTGATCTGGTCTTAATTGATTGGGTCACTGCAATGTCGGCACGTGCGCGTGCCGTTTCCTCGTTGGAGGCGTTGTCTCAGGAGCCTACGTCATAGTCCAAGAGTTGCTTTGATCAGTGAAGCGGATGAAGGTGAAGTCGCTTGTGTTAGCTTGGCGCGACATGATCTTTTGGTCATGTTGCTCTCATTTTTTTATTTCTTTTTTTATGGGCTATGTGCATCTTAGTTATGCAGAGGCCGGGTTGTATCTTATATAATTGTATCATCTCGATGTAATTGTTTAAGATCAATAAAGCTTCCCTTTTCCAAAAAAAAAGCAAATCTGAACCATCATAGAAAAATTCAATGATGAATAAATAGTTCCTCATTCATGTGATTATATTATGGTGACAATAGGCTGATCAATAAGATTTATTAAAAAATAGCAAATCTGATTATCCCAACATTTGCAGGTGAAATGCTACAAGTTAGCTAGATGTGACACATGAGCAAGATTCTTTGAGTTAATGCTAGTTATTGATCATACCCAATTGTCAAACATTCCTTAGGTTTGATCATTAATGAAATTTGCATAAGGTCCCCTCCCAGTCACCATTCGCACCACCAACTTATCATCACACGGCCTGAATCAAGTAGACAACTCAATCATGTTATGTCAATAACTAGTAGTACAAGTCCCTCAAGTAAATAAAGTGGGAAATGCTAATCCCTGCTCCCTGGCTTGAAAATAGTCAAGTACAAGCCAACAAATTCGGCGCACTGATGATGAGGGAGTGCTGAATGTGTTTGGTGTAACCAAATGAATCAGCAAATAAGGACTCTCCAATCAATAGAAACTTGCAAGTAATAGCCCACCTGAATTTCGCCCCAAGACAACACTCTGCAGATCATCAGACTGGATGAGCTTCTATGCTCCGACTACTTTAGAAGTTCAGAGATGCAAAAATTTAAAGCACAAACCAAAATGTTGCTACCAACTAGTTACCCCATGGAATGCTACAAGATTTCTGCAACTCCCCTCTGAAGGGTTGAGGAAAGCATCTTTTACGGTCTCAGTGTGTACTCATAACTTATTTGCAGTCAGAGAGGACTGTATTTTGAAGCCATAATACAGTATTTAAGGTTTTGGATTTCTTGGCAAATTAAAGTGATACTCACAAAAACAAGGCATCTACAAGGGCTGTACCGGCCATAACACATATACCTATCTCATTATCATAGTAATGATCCTTGGCACCGGAAAAAGGCACCAAGTAAGTTTCCTCATCATACAGACACAGGTGATCCTTTGTATAATCACTAAGATAGACTTAAAACTAATTGGAAACCACACACTAAGTCTACCTCAATACCTTCTCAGCTGTATACTTCTTCACCTTCAGTTTCCTGTTCCTTCTTCTAGTGTCTTCGTAATTATCCTGATCAACTTCATCAACATAAATAATTTCAGGTTCATCGCCAGCTTCAACACCATCCTCATCATGATTGGTAGACCCTAGCTCACTCCTGGCATCAGAATTTTCCTCCTCCTCATCTTCATATTCATCATCAAAATATTGTTGAGCTCGCAGAGCGTGGAACTCTGGTGGGGGAGGGCAGTCTTCAGTAATTGCCTCATCCCGTTTCATAACAAGGTGTCTGATGATCCGTTCATCCTTGTCAAGCAGGGTCTTGAAGTCATTGATGTATCTTGACTCTATCTCAAAGTTCATTAAGATGTAGTTGGCATGTGTTGCTTTCTTTATTTTGTAAGCAAGCCTGCGCAATCCCCAATCATTAAGCCTCCATATCCTTCCTTTCTTCTCCCTGACAAAATCTACAAGAGAACAAAGAGAATAGTTACTCCGTATATGCCAACTCTTCACTAGTATATTGATCAACTATTGGACTATTCCAGAAAACATAAAAATGTAGGCCCAGGCACATTGGTTGATTGAAACATATGTAACAGAAAACATTTACCCAAAAAATAATAAAAATGAATAGAGCAACAACATTTTCCTGCCGCCCTTGAGATTGCACATAGAGATGATTAAAACAAAGGGAACCAAAGCAAATCAGACAGACCTTAGCAAGTTTAGCAAGGAAGCGGCTCTAGGTGAGTGTCAAACTGTTATAGGGCTGGCGTGGAACTGTTCACGCACAGTACTGTTGTGAATGGTATCACACGGTACTGTCCATGCCACACTAGGGTGTGGGTTCATTCTGTTAGAGATTAAATTCGATTAGTTTGAGCTATTATCTATCTCCTTAATTCTAGAGATTAGGTTTCTTAATGGTTAGGTCATCTCATCTAGATCTAGACGGGGACTGTATCCGTATCGATTAAACAAGAAACAGATCAAGAGTTCCTATCTCCCTATATCCCTCCCCTTGTGCTGCAGCTGCTCTTCATTGGCATGGTTACAATTGGGTTCAGGGCATCTAAATTATGCCCATGGCAGAGTATAATCAGATAGAAAAGGGGCTCCAGCATGCTAAAATGAATTCACAGATGCACACGTGATGTATGAGTGTTAAGAGACGCACCTTGTACTTTTGATACAGCATCTTCAACTTCTTCAACACGATCCTCATGAATTAGATAAACTACTTCATAGTGCCGCACTGTGCAAGGAAGAAGTACAAGTTGGACTCAGAAAGCCGCATGCAAATGACCAGCAAGTGATGCCAGCATATGCCGTACAAGAATAGCTGGAAAAAAGAGGAATGAAAAGATGTCTTACTTCTTTTTAGATTTAAATCACTCTCAAGCTGAATGTTAAGAAAGTCATATAGCTTTTCTGCAAAAAAGGTAAATTGGATTAGAATGATCAAATTTTACACAAACCCCAAAAGGGAATTTTTACAGTAACAAAATGAACAGCTAAAAGGAAAAATAAACTTTATAGCACACGAACGAATATCACCTTCTTCCGCATCAGCAAATTCTGGTGACACTTGACCATCCTCTCTAGCCATTTTCTGCAAAACAAAAGCAACAAAAACAAGTATTTAACAAGTAGTCGTATGGCTTTCCATAGCTTTCAGCATTCCGCTTCCAAAGGTTATCTCCTGTTTTTTTCCACAAATGACTTAACCCCCAAAGTTTTCACTGTTAGCCCATGCCCTTTTAAGTAGCAAAGACATCGTGAAAACTGCATCCTTCCATGAATTACAGTTACACTGGCAAATGGCTGCTGCATGAGTATAATATAAGATGGTGTTCTGGCAATGGCTTAAGAAACCGCCACCAAATAGGAAAACTACGTATTCTAGAGGTTCACACAAATGCAATCACATAGGACTAGACTCTCAAATCCACTGAAACCACATGCGAATCACTAGCTCCTCTTTACTCCATTTCTTTTTCTGATTAACGGCCAATTAACAAAACCACTGAATCCGTCGAATTATCTAGAATCAGAAACCCAGAAGGAACCATGCCAATGCCATATCCCTTCCTCGTCGCCCCATATCAAAACACTACTCTAGCAGGGCACCCAAAAAAAAAAAGGAAAAAAAAAGAATCCGCACCTTTCTAAGCAGAACGGCCTCGGGAAACAACCCAGTGGCCTCGCCAGCCTTGGGCGCGAAGCTGTGCGTGTCCACCCGCTCCTCCGCCTCCCCGTCCCCGCCCCTCCCCCTCTTCTTCTTCGCCCTGACTGCCACGGCCCCCCGCCGCCTCACGCCTCCAAAGGCGACGCGCCAACAGTCCACCCGCAGCGTCGGCGGCGGAGAAGGCGCGAGGAGGGAGAGAGCCCTCGGCCCGGCGGTGGCCTCCATGGGTAGTAGTTGGCCGGAGACGCCGGAGAGCGAGAGGTTCTCGCCGGGTTTTGGGAGTGGGGGACGCCGGAGCAAAATGGGGCGAGGAGGAGGTGGATAAGGTGCTTCGTGGGCCGAGCTATTTTTGGGCCTTCCGGTAAATGGGCTACAATTTGGGCCTACTGGCCGGTCACATATGCATACTGGGCCGGCCCATAGATTTTTAAGACCACTAGCTGGAGGCCCCTACCAGGCCAGGCCACCGCGAGCTTGTCGTCTCCGTTTCGTCGCCCTCCTCGCGCCGCCGCCGCCGCCGCTAGGGTTTTTGGCCATGGACGCGATGGGGCAGCAGGAACAGCGCCGAGGAGATGGCGGCGGAGATCGCTACGGCGTGCTTCTCTACTACAAGTACGCCGAGGTGCCGGACGCCGCCGCACTCGCCGCGTTCTACGAGGCGCACTGCCGCGAGCTCGCGCTCGTCGGCCGCGTCCGCGTCGGCCCCGACGGCGTCAACGCCACGGTGAGAACATCCCCCACTTCTCTCCCTTCTCGGCAGCATGGGCACCTTTGGGTCAGAGAGTTTCGAGCTTTTGTGGATTTGTGATGTTGATGAATGCGTTCATGGCGACCTCACCGGCCTTTGCATTTTGGTGTTGGTAGCTCGGGGGGAGGATGTCGGCTCTAGAGAAGCACATCGCGGAGATGAGCGCCAACACCTTGTTCGACGGCACGGACTTCAAGCTGGCGTCCTGCGAGGACCCCGTTGACGAGAGGGTCGCCAGGGAGTGCGGCTTCACCTCGCTCTCAGTCCGGGTCGTCAAGGTTCTCGTCTCTCCTTCCAGAAGAATGGTTTCACCTTTTACCATTCGGTAGAGCCATCCATCACTGGGTTTTGAATTGTTGCTGCATTGGTTGGCAGGAGCTGGTTACCCTGTGCTCCAATCCCACATCGGCACCCCCTGAAATTTCCGGTGCGGGGAGACACTTGTCGGCCGCTGAGTTTCATTCAGTGCTCCAAAATGTTGGTGAGTGGATTCCCAGACTGAGGCTTGTCAATGTTTTATTTGGGTTGCCAATTCCTGGTTTAGGAATGAATTGTAAGTTGCTAAATTGGACTGTTTTTTTAGCTAGGACTAGTTTGGATGCGGTGGAATCTGCAGAGAAGAATGAAGTGGTTGTTGTGGACGCGAGGAATGTGTATGAGACACGGATCGGCAAGTTCCATGTACCAAATGTGGAGACTTTAGATCCAGAGATCAGGCAATACAGTGACCTGCCTTCATGGATAGATGAGCATACTGAGAAGCTGCGTGGGAAGTCCATTCTGATGTACGTTTGGCTGGAACCTTGAACTAACCTTGAATTAGATTAAAGCAGTTGGCAACGCCAAGCAGGCAGCTTAACTAACTTATTGGCATTTGCAGGTACTGTACAGGAGGTATACGCTGTGAGATGGCATCAGCTTATATTCGCTCGAAAGGTGAAGGATTTGAGAATGTTTTTCAGGTAATCTGCTATACTTTGTTTGATTTCTATTTAATCTTGACTTATTGGCCATGCTTGAGTACTAGTACTTTGTGCTGTTCATGACTGTTTAATTATTATGTTTATGTTAGCTATATGGTGGCATTCAGCGCTATCTGGAGCAATTCCCAGATGGTGGCTATTTTGAAGGAAAGAATTTTGTATTTGACCACAGGTTGGTAGTTATACAGTCTGATAAAGCTCAAACTGTGCCCTTCAGGATTTCCTTAGTTTCCTTACTGCTAGTTTATGGAACGTCATTTTACAGAATCTCAGTGGGATGCCTGAAAGAGAACATACTTGGAACATGTTTGATATGTGGTTCTTCCTATGATGACTATTCATCCCGGTGTCGTTGCAGCCACTGCAGAATGTTAGTCTTGGTGTGCCCTCCATGTCAGGTTGAGTCAAATGCAATATCAAAATGTTTGCTGATTGTTACATTAATTTTATGCTTATTTGTGTAATTGCTTCAAAATATTAATTTTTCTTTTAATCCCCAGGATTCCACTAAGGAATATGTATGCGAGCTATGTCAAAAGAATGGAAAAGAATCCTGCCAAATATCAACAAGGCAAGACTGTGAAATACAGATAGGGCCATCTGAACCTTCTGGGTTTGAAATGCCATCCGTAAGCAATCACGATGTGACCTCCAAAGTTCCCTGGAGTAATGGTAAGGTCCGTATCAGTTTTCCATAGAACTCTCTGGACGTTAGTTAATTTACTTATGTTATCAATATACACATGGGTCTTATGCTATGGACAGAAGAACAGTACAAATGGATTGGGCTGGACTTGAACAAGATAGATAAATGCATAGTAGGTTGAGTAACCATAATATCAATATTAACATTACACATGGCCACCAATTCTGAAATTGTTTGAGTCCATTTTCATTTCCATTCCTCTGAACCTTCGGTTTATTCTGATATTCTCTAGTGCATTCAGTCTGAACTAATAAGCATTCAGTTGCTTAAATTGTTTGAGTCCATTTTCATTTCCATTCCTCTGAACCTTCGGTTTATTCTGATATTCTCTAGTGCATTCAGTCTGAACTAATAAGCATTCAGTTGCTTAAATTGTTTGAGTCCATTTTCATTTCCATTCCTCTGAACCTTCGGTTTATTCTGATATTCTCTAGTGCATTCAGTCTGAACTAATAAGCATTCAGTTGCTTAAATTAGGTATATGTACTTGTATTTTTTTATGGTTGATCTTTCTCTAACTTAGGTGGAATGTTGCAGATAGTGAGCAGCTGAAAAGGCTGAGGATCCTCTGCTTGCATGGTTTCCGTCAGAACGCATCCAACTTTAAGGGAAGAACATCGGCACTTGCCAAGAAGCTGAAGCGCATTGCTGAGCTTGTCTTCATAGACGCTCCTCATGAGCTTTCTTTTGTGTACCAACCAATCCAGGGCCACTGCTCGGACAAACCGTCACCTCCATCTGTGACACCAAAACGAAAATTTGCATGGCTCATTGCTCCGAACTCCAGCTCCAACACTGAGCAAGACTGGAAGGCCGCAGACGCGCCGTTCGACCCACTTCAGTACCAGCAACAAACCGAAGGCTTTGAGGAATCATACGCCTACCTGGAGAAAGCAATCTCTCAGATGGGGAGCTTCGATGGAATCCTTGGCTTCTCTCAGGGTGCTGCCATGGCTGCCTTGTTCTGCAGGCAGCAACAGAAGACCTGTGGCTCTCCGAAGTTCAGGTTCGGGATGTTCTGCTCCGGATATCCAGCACCAGTGGGCAATTTCGATTGCGAACCAATCAAGCTCCCCTCACTCCATTGCTTCGGCAATGGCGATGGCAATGACAGGCAGATAGCGAACAGGGCGAGCGCTGAACTTGCTGGTCTGTTTCAGCAGGATTGTTGCTCTGTTGTTGAGCATGATATGGGCCACATAATCCCTACCCGTTCGCCCTATATCGATCAAATAAAGGGTTTTCTTTCCAGTTTCCTATGAATTGTTTTCAAGTGAATGTATTATTATCTTGTAAGCTGTTGGTGTACACAAGTTGCGTTCTGAATGGCATCCGCCGTGTTTGCTGTTTTGCATCTAATTCACTCATTGTGCGAAACAAATTAGCAGTCCTTACTTTCTGATATGAACTGGTTCTGCATCAGATTTTCTTGAAAATTGAAATCATATATTTTCGTATTACAAATTTTAGTTCCAAAGCTGGTGACTCAGACCGTCAATCCGCATGCGCCTTTTGTTTTCCAATTTGTCATTTGAACAAATTTTGTCAAAATCGTATCCCTTTCCTAAAATTCAGATATCCTGCGTAATAGTGATACAACAATTTCTCGGAATGCATCCGTCCCATCCATCTTCTCCTGCAAGAATTTCCAAAAAAAAAAAACTTCTCCTGCAAGAACATGAGAACAACTGAACGACAGCCATAGCGAAATTGCCTAGTAGATGTGCTTTAAGATTGGTGACAGTAGAGGGAAGGCAGAAGCAGGAGACGAGAGAGAAGAAGCGAACTCGAGCAAGGTTTTAGGGAGGCTGCTGGCAATGGCCATGGCGGCGCGGCTGCTCCGGAGAGCGCTGCGAACAACCGAGGTGAGCAGATCGCTGGAGCACCCCACTCCCATCTCTCGTTTGCCCCTCCGTCCCTATTCGTCCTTGATTTTTCCTCGGAGGAGAGGAGGGGTGGGATTCTGCGGGCGCTGCTTTGCTTGCTTCTGCGTCGGATCCCCCGGACGCCTGTTCTTGGCGGAATCCGTGTGGATCTTTCAGATGGTTGATGCTTGGGATAGGACTTGTTCGGGGTCCAGTGAACAGAAGCTCAAATATTCTGGGCTCTTGGGATTGGATTGGGCGTAAGTAGCTTCAAAGTAGCGTCATGGAGGGTAGACTTTTGCTGAATTTGTTCTGGCTTGTAGAAATATTTTTGAGGCTTGGAATGGAGGGCAGCTGTAGTATTAGCCGATAGGTGAGATAGTTTGGGCTGCTTTGGCCTCGGTGGGATAATTGGATATTTGTCGAGGAAAAGTTCCTCTTTGTTGTGCCTGTAAAGCTTCTCTTGGTTAATTTGGACTGGAATCGTGTGGACTGATCGTGTCTCGTTTTCCTCGTGAATATGAAGATTTAGCGTGTCTTCTTTCACGGCTATGTCTGTGCTTCCTGATTGTCAGCTGAATCAGAGTACTGCTTCAGTGGTACGGGTATTGAATAATTGTACTGTATTTGGTTGGTTTGTCTAAGTGGCCATGCCTCCCTTTCCTGATCAGAGAAGTGGCACGTTCTTTTCACAGGCTGACCTATGCGTGACCTTTCTCTTTTCTCCTAAATGTTTGTGAAATGTGGATTTAGTGCCCTCAGTTAGATGCCCTGAACACATATCAGAAAGAAGCGTACTGATTCATCCCTTTCCAGCAATGTTGCACGCAGGTAGCGCCTCGATTTCCATCTGCTTCTCATGGGTTGGTACAGCGAGCTGCATACACCGCTGGAGGAATAGTCGATGTTGGCCAACCGACGCCCCAGTCACACCCTGAGGTATCGCCATCCTCATTACTTATTTACTTGATGTGCCAAATTTTGCAGGCATTCTGAACACCTGTCCCTTTTTGGAAACAAAGGATTTCGGAGTTTTAGAGAAATGCTACTGTTTAACAGAATACTTTGGTTTTGAGAAAACTGTACAGCAAATTTTATAGTTTTGAAAACCATGGTATTGATAAAACTCAGTACCTCTTTTTTCTAAAACTCCAATTCTTTGATACCATGATTTTCTTAAAAAAAATGGCATCCTAACAGGCCCAGTGTCTTAGTGTTTGGACACTGCTAAAAGTCACATTGTGTTTTCCGCATATCTGTTTTCTGAGTGCTTTAATAGGATGCCTATTAGCTATTTCAGTATCAGGTACTACATATAGTCATTGCAACTCAGTTTGCGTGTACTTCCCCATCTTGTTATGGAACTTGAATTTCTTTGTGAGAAGTCCTGCAGGGCCACCAAGGAAACATATGCATCTCTTCTCCAACATAGTAAAATTTCCATTTTTTTCACTCTAAATTAGATCTTACCATCTTATGTTCTTCCTGTTCTGTGTTAGCATCTATAGCTAAGACCTGGTATCCAGTTCATTTTCAAGCTCAAATTATCCATTAGCCGTGTAAGTTGTAATCCTCATACAGGGAAGCTGAAGTTGGGGTAGAATACTCGAATATTGCATCCATTACTTGTGCTTCTGTTTTTATATTATGAACTGGATCTACTCTGAGTACTTAATTATCTGAGCCAGTTATTTTGGTTTTCAAACTAACCACTGTTATATTTGTTTCTTAAAAACTGTATCACTATGAGCCAGTTATTAGCTGAGGGAGAAATCACACCAGGCATCACAAATAAAGAGTACATCTCTAGGCGAAAAAAGCTTTTAGAGGTGCTGCCAGAAAAGAGCTTGGCCATTATTGCCTCTGCTGATCAGCAGATGATGACTGATGTAGTGCCATATCCATTCAGACAGAATGGTGATTATCTGTACATTACAGGTTGTATGCAACCTGGTGGTGTAGCAGTTTTGAGTGAAGAAACCGGATTATGCATGTTCATGCCTGATACAAATAAGGAGGTAACGAGCTCTTATTGTGATACCTTTTCTAGGTATTCTACACAATTCTGATTAATGTGTCATTCTGCTAGGATGTAGTTTGGCAAGGTCAAACTGCTGGAGTTGAGGCAGCTATGGAATTCTTTAAAGCAGATAAAGCATTTCCACTTAGTCAGATGCCAAAGGTCACACTAAGATTTTCTTCCATATTATTTCTTGTATCAGTTTTGATCACTACCTGTTATTTCCTGCTAGCTTGAGCATGACTTTGTCAGTTGTCGATTATTCAATTTCCCACCACTTATACCATTGCTACTGAAATGCAGATCCTTCCCGAAATGATTGAGCGGTCAAAGGGGGTATATCACAATGTAAAGACATCATCATCTTCTTATAAGAACCTGGATGCTTTCCGCCGGGCATCGCTCAACAATAAAGTAAAAGATCTTACATATTACACTGATGAATTACGGTGGATCAAGTCGAAATCTGAAATTAAGTTGATGAGGGAATCGGCATCTATTGTTTCTCAGGTATTTTTGTCAAAAACCTGTGGCATTCCATGATCTTAGGACATAGTGTTAATTTCTCAGTTCAACCCTGTATAGAGAATAAGCTGAAATGTGTTTATATTGCAGTTCAAAATATTAGTTTAGCTTGCATCTGATACAGTTACTAGGAACTAGAGTTATTGTGGTTGGGAAAAGTCATGATGGTGTTTATTTCCTATGTGAATTGTTGGGGCTGATGCGAGAAAAACTGTTGGTAAAGGACTGGAAAGGGACACAAGGTACCTTAGCTGGTCAGGTAGTTACGGATGAAGGGGCCATGGATGAATATGTAGTCCTTTTTGGTTTTGTAAACCCAAGGTACACTGTTTCCATAATGATTATTCGTACCACGCTGTCCTGCACATAATTCCCTGCATACTGGTTGGCACCATAACTCGGGTTTGTTCACTCCAGCACCCCACATAGTGCATCTTACTACTATTGGTTAGGCCTCCAACAAAGCCCACTGAAAATGTGTAGTCCTTTTTTATTTCATAAACCCAAAGGTACACGATTTCCCTAATGATTATCCGTACCATGCTGTCCTGCACATATTTTCCTGCCCCTGGTTGGCTCCATCGCTCAGATTTGTGCACCAGAAGCCCCACATAATGCGTCTCCCTAATATTGATTGGGCCTCCAACATGAGCTCACTGAAAATATAACACGTCTGGAATTTCTAGTTCAATTAGGGACAAGGCAGTATGCAAGAGCCAGACACAAAGCATCAAAGCCTGAAAGGCTGAAACACAAGGTCCAGTGAAGTGACTTAACCTTTGCAAGGCAAACAAACACTGTATTAACAACTGACTTAAATGCTTGTGACAACTTGAACATTTGGGGTACTGATTGATATATTCTCTATTCTTGAACAGTCTCTTATACAAACAATGTTGCTGTCAAGGACCCACAGGGAGGAAAGCCAGTTGGCAGCCAAGATTGAGTACGAGTGCAAAATGAGAGGTGCCCAAAGAATGGCGTAAGAATTCTGTCGTGTATCCTTGTCATCCATTCATTTGTTAATTGATAGCTAGATTATGTTCTTACGCGTAGACAATACGATATGAGATCAATATTGGATCAAGGAACTGATTTTCTTTGTTGATGGAGCAAGGTGCTAGTATCAGGTGATTTAACTTGTGTTCTGTTGCTATATCGTAGGTTCCATCCTGTTGTTGGTGGAGGAGCAAATGGCAGCGTTATACACTACTCAAGAAACGATAGAAAAGTAAGGACATAATTGTTTTTTTGGTCCCTCACTGGCTCATTCCACATCCCAAAGCTATTTTCTTGTAAAGCCAATAATACAGCTGCTTGACAGATCAAAACAGGTGATCTTCTGCTCATGGACGTTGGCTGCGAGTACCACGGCTATCTTAGTGATCTGACTCGGACGTGGCCACCCTGCGGCAGATTTTCACCTGCTCAGGTAAAATTGCTCAGTTTTCACTGTCCTCTTTATGTATATACACAGTACTTGTAAACTCTAGAAACAATCGGTCTAGTATGGTGTTTTGAATACTCGAGCTGAGAGTTTGAATCTTCATCTTATCTGATCCCAGGAAGAGCTGTACAGCCTTATACTGGAGACAAATAAGGAATGCATAAAGCTCTGTAAACCGGGCGCGAGCATTAACGAGATCCACACTCATTCAGTACGTATCTGGTCTTGTTTTGTTCTGATTTCCCCCTTTCCTTTGTTGCTGTATATCGACCTACCGCATGCCATAAGAAAAATCATGGAAAACGCCTTAGGTACCTAAATATGTTTGGAAAAAAAATCGCAGGTGAAGATGCTGATAAAGGGGTTCCAGGAGCTCGGGGTCCTGGAGAAGGGGAAATCCATCCAATACAACTACCTGAACCCGACCGCCATAGGTTCGTCCCGTTGCCCACCTGTTTCTCTAGATTTGGTGTTGAATGCAAGAGATGGTGGGGGTACCTTCTCCCCCTTCCTGGGGGGAGAGGGGAGCGGGACCAGACACCAGAGGCCAGAGCATAACAATTAACATGGCCATCTGTGTGGTGTGCCCGGATTCCAGGTCACTCGTTAGGCATGGACATTCATGACTCGGTGACGCTCCCCAAGGACAAGCCATTGGAGCCCGGCGTGGTAAGTAGCCGATGCCACCCTCTCTTCTTTCTCTCTTGGTCGCCCTACTGGTTACTTTGTTTTCCTAGACCTTTAGCTAGGGCCTGGTCTGGTTGGGTTTTGTCTGAATCTTGGGTGGTACAGCACAGCGATCCAAATGGCCTCACTTCACAGAATGTTAGGCACACCGTGGCGCTAGCTGTGCTCCCCTTTCCTTATTTGGCGTGCCACCGTGTCGCCCAAGTGGAGTGCGCTGCCATTGCCGGGTGGCGGCCCCGGGCGCTAATAACTCCATTGTTGGGAAGGGTCGTCGTCTTTGGTGCGAGCTACAGAGCTGACTGGCGAGATGCTGTTTTGTGGTGGTGGTGCGTGTGCAGGTGATCACGATCGAGCCCGGGGTGTACATCCCTTTGGCGCCGGTGCTGAACGAGCGCGCGCCGGCGAGGTACCGCGGCATCGGGATCCGCATCGAGGACGAGGTCCTCGTCACCGACGACGGCCACGAGGTGCTGACGGCGTCGGTGCCCAAGGAGATCCCGCACCTGACGACGCTGATGACCATGGGCGCCGGCGAGGCGGCGCCGGTGGCGGACGGCCGTGATGAGCTGCGAGCTGCCTGCCGCTGAGCGCTGAGGAGTTAGTTAGCAAAGCGCGTCGGCGGCGAGGCGGCGGCCGTAGGTACTCGATCTGCACGCACGGTGGCTGGCGTTCATTCGTGTCCGAGCTTGGCCATGTGCTATGCATGCGGCGGGTATCCGTTGCGTTGCGTTAATTGATTCATACTGTATGATTACTGCACTGTGATTTGCATTGATTCATGGTCATGGTGGGTGGTTCAATTCATCCGCGTTTGGTAGTTATTGTACACGGTTAACCGTCGTCATCCCCCCATCCCCTCCCCATACGGTTAGCCGACAGGGAATCCTGGATGTAACCGTACTACGCCCGTCGTGACCACATACGGAGCGGTGAGGCACGGCCGGTTGAGAGCTGGATCACCGGCGGCGTCACCCCGTCGTGCTCGTGCCCGGCGCCCTTGTAGCGGCCCAGAGCCAGCCGGGCGGTGAGCGGAGGCAGGGTGGCGCGGCGGGCGAACGGAACCGCAGAGGCCATGGCCATGAATGCCGGCGATGGATGCGATGCGATGCCCGGCCGGCCGCGCACGGATGGATCGCGCTGGAGGCCGGAGCGCGAGCACCACCGCGGCGGCAGCGGGGCGAGGTCAACAGCTACAGTGACCCATGCATCCGTGGCGCCGTGCGTGCTTTCAATGCAGTTGAGAGGGGGCGGAGCCAAGACGCGTTGTACGTATTGAACGGGGGCACCACAATGGCTCAATGCCCAACCGTTCGTTCTCTCGTTTCTCCCTCCTAACCACCGACGTCGATCGTTGCCGGCCTCTTGGTCACAACTGACGGCGGCCTCTCCGGAAATTTTTTTTCAAAGAGAATCTTGTATGCATGAAGTGTTAAATGAAGTCTATCTGCAAAACCTATTTAGGAATAGGTGTAACTTTACGCGATGAATCTAATGAACCTAATTAAGCCATAATTTACTACAGTGATGCTACAGCAACCATACTCTAATCGTGTGGTCAAAGACTTCGTTAAATAGGTATCGTGAAATAGTTCAATATTGTGAAGATAGTTTTATAAACTGCATTTATTTAATACCCTTAATTATTGATCAAATGGGGTGGAAAAAACTTTTCACCCCAAAGAAACACGGCCATGTCGTCCATCTCTCCCTCAAGCCCGACCGCGTTTTATGACCCCTGAACTGATGAGGGAAGAACGCAACGGTACGGCGGAGCGCTGGTCCGGTCGCGTCGCGTCGGCGTCGGGGCCGGCTGGCAGGGCGGCACAGTGCCTGCCGCCGAGGAGCTCCATCATCCGATCCCTCACGACGAGTCCCGGCACATCCGCACTAGCGCATGGCACCATGGATGCCTCTGCCTGCCCATCTGATCGAGATGGTCCGTGCCGCAGCATGCATGCAGCAGAGGCCGGCCGCGTCGAGCTGCAACTGCCCCGGCCGGCCGGACGCCACGCCACACGGTTTTGACCGTGCAGTGGTGCAGGCATTCAATCGGACCTGGATTGCGTTGCATGCGTTCCAGAGTTCAGGGACGCGTGTGCACGCAGGCAGGCTTATGCCGTCCCGTCCTCCCATGGCTGGCGCCTCGATCTGCTATCTCACTCGCCTGCTACCTGTCGCCGGCCGGCCAGGCCATTCATTACTCGCGCCCGGCCGGGCTCCTTCCTGCTAGCAGAGGGATTCAGCCCTCGTCCCCTCTCTTTAGATGCAAAATTTGTGGATCGAATTTGGACTCTAAGTACGTGTGCTACTAAGCATTTTGGTTGTATTTGTAAAAAAACTTATCTAAAAAATTATGCTTCAAATGTTCGTCTCACGTAGTACTCCCTCCGTTCTGAAAAACCTGACCTTTAGGATAAGGTTTGGGTCAAACATTGGGAATATAAATCATCAATAACTTTTAAATTGTTGAGTTTACAAATGT
>OAMR01000606.1:570747-590115 GCA_900205405.1 Echinochloa crus-galli
AGTTATCTACACCATAATGCCCACTCTGTTAAGACTGAACAACTACAAGAAGGGTATCCAGCATTTGCGACATGGTCTGCAAAAGAGAAGGCATATTAATTCTACTAGATTTATGAGAAAATCAAAATGAGATATTTCCAACATATTTTAAATTAACTAGATCAGCAATTCCCAACGATTCAGAATGGGAAAAAAAAAACAACCGATCGCTCACTTCCAGTCTTCGTTCCACGGGGGAACACACACGAGAGCAGAACAGAACAGAGCAGGGCAACTGACCGGGCTTGAGCCGCGCGGCGACGGCGGCCCAGGCGCGGCGCGCGCGGGCACCACTTTCCTCTACCCCCACGCCACCATCCCCCGCGGCGCCGGCGACGGTGGTTCCCTCTCCCGGCTGTGAAGCCTACGCCTGGCCGCGGCGGCGTCGCCTTGCCGGCTGCGTGCGCGCTTTTCCTCTTTTTTTTTTCCGTCGACCCGTGCGGCTGGGAGCAAGTATTGAGCCGGTGAAGATCCGAGCCGAGCGGGAGAGAAAAACGAGCCGAGCCAGCATCGAGAGCCGACGAGCATGCTTCTCCCTTCCCGCGTCCAATCAGGCGCTGCCCACCGTGCGCACCGCGCGCACCCCACTTTTTTCCATTGATTGATTTCTTTGCTTGTACTAGAACTAGAATACTGCTAACAGCCTAACAGTCAATTGAGTCATGGACGAAACTGCCTGGAAACACTCTTATTTGCAATGCTGTCGTCCCTTATTACTGACATGAAAAAACAGCAGCACGAAACTACAAGACGACTGTTCGAGTCAAGAACTCGATCAATTCGGCACCATGGACTTGGCTACCGCGACGCACTTGTCCCTGATCGCGGAGAAGTGGGCGATCAGCTGGTCCCTGTCCGGCAGGCACTCCTTGACGGCTTCATTTGCAAGGTACTCCTTCGCCCACCGGCGCAGCGCAGGGTGCTCCTCGTCGCTCAGGACGCGCACTCCGGCGAGCTCCTCAAGCACGCCGAGCCAGTGCGCGAGCATGCCGGCGCCGGCTATGTCCGCGAGGCCGCTGGAATCGCCGCCGAGGAACCTCTTCTCCCTGAGCCGCTCCTCCACCAGCGCCAGGTTCTCCCGCGCCGCCTTCATCGACGCCTCCTGCGCCGCCCCCTCCGTCCACAGTGACTTGAGGCACTCGTCGTCGAGGAACCGCGCCCAGAAGCGGGCGGCGGCCCTGTCGTAGGGGTCGGCGGGCAGGAGCGGCGGCCCGCCGGGGAAGGCCTCGTCGACGTACTCGACGATGACGAGCGACTCGCAGACGGCGCGGCCGCCGTGGAGGAGCACCGGCACCTTCTTGTGGACGGGGTTGTGAGTGAGGAGGAGCTCACTCTTGTTGCTCGTGTCCTCGCGGATGAACTCGTAGGGCACGCCCTTGAGGCGCAGCGCCACCGCGGCGCGGTGGACGAAGGGGCTGTTGCCGGAGCCGATGAGCTTCACCGGATCACCCATCTTGGACTTGGCCTCCTAGTTGCTTCTTGTTTATGATGTGGGCGACACGGCACTTACTCCTATTAAAGATCATCAGGTTGACCAGCTAGCTGGATGGTCAATACTCCAAAGGTGAGGAACGTGGGCTGGATTCCAAAAATCTTCATGGAGGCCCATATCCTTCCCATCCCGCTCCTGAAGATGAACATTAAATGGGCTATAGCTGGGCTGAGTGGGCTCAACCTCAGATATGGTGCTACTTTTAAGCTGCAAGCCCCGCAGCCCATCATCTCCGTGTCTTTTTGAGTTGAGATTAGAAAAGAATGGAACTTGGAATATACTAGGATCCCAAATTGTTAGAAATTCCTTAAAGAAAACAAACAAGAAAAGGAAGCGTGCGGACCTTACAACTTGTCTTTTCGGCGTGCCAACATGGGGTGATGGGAGGATGATGATTAGCTGAGAGATTCCTCTTCCAATCAGCAAGCACCATGAGCAGAATGAATGAATTACTCTACATTATTCTCCGTCCATATATGCCTGCAAGTGGGTTGGAAACCAAACTATACCCACACCATCCTACGGAGTATTCTCATAAGAGAAATTATATGAATCCACTCTACCGCAAACCATCACCACCACACACCAATCCAACCCAAATATTTGAACTCATAATGTAATAACTATTAGCCAAACTATGGTTACAACCCAACAAGAACCCGTTTTTTTAAAAAAATTATAATATAGATTCTTGTCACACTGCTTTGCACAGAGGAGCTGCCAGGTATACTGAGTCATCTCCAACAAATTTCGGTCAATTTTGATAAAAATTTATAATGTGAACGCGAGGTTTTAATTCCTGACATGGGGCCACGTGTAGGTCTATCATCACTGCCGCCGCCGTGGCTCGGGGTTTTACCGGCGGTGTTGACGGCGAAGCTGTTTGTCTGCAGGTTCGACGACGATGATGGCGAGACGAAGAACGACGCTAGCAGGACGACGGCAACAATGGCTCGATGCGGAGGACGGCAAGTTTGCAGCCCCATGGCTGAATGGCAAAATGCAGCAAAGAGATTTATGAACAGATAGATAGATCGTCGAGAGAGAGAAGACGATCAACATCGACTAATTTCTAGCTAATATTTATATGGTTTTTTATTTAATTATTGGGTGAATGGAATCGTGAGTCATTGTATTGAATTTATAGGCTTGAAGTGTGAGAATGGGAGGATGCATGCAAGGGAAATGAAAGGAGCCATTTTTGTTGGCTGGTCCTCCTTGATCCTTGGAGGATAGAGCATTGCCTCCCCTCTAGCTTATTTTTGGCAATGGGGAGTGTGTGTTCATGTGGACTAGAAGCTGCTGCAATTGCAGGGTGTCAAATACGGAGGAAGTAGAAGCGATGCTGATGCCCCGCTAAGCAATGGAAAAGATCAAAAGAAGACCAGGCGAGCCCATGCCTTGTTTTGTATGGGCCTAGAACTACAGGCCGACGAAGAGTGTACACCAATACAGGCCCACGAAGAGTGTACGTACACCTAGGAATTGCCATAGAATTTGGAGAGAATAGTCTTTCTTGCCATTATTAGTTGTATGTCTCCCTAAAAGAAAGTTGTTGTATGTATATTGTTATTTAGATTTTTTTTTCATTCACAAACAGATGTTTATGCTAGTTTTGGAGCTCAAATTATATGTACCACTTACAGACCCATCTAAGCCTGCAAGTGGGTTGGAAACCAAACTATACTCACACCATCCCATTTTCATGAATGAAATTATATGAATCCACTCCACTCCAAACCACCACCTGAAAGGACCTTGATGTCACCTAGAGGGGGGGGGGTGATAGGTGAATCTGCAAATTACAAACTTTTTCACACAATCAGTACAACAGAAACCGGTCAGACCGGTTTCCAAAACCGGTCAGACCGCTTAAAGCGGTCAGACCGCTTTGGAGAAGCGGTCAGACCGGTTTTCAACAGAGAAAACAGATTATGTGAATTAACCCCCTCTACGAGTTCTAGCACAAACCAAACTTGATGATGAGCTCGTGTAGATGATATCAAGCAGGTCCACTAAGTCCCTGCACACAATTAGAGCACACCCAAGTAGATCGAAGCGGAAGCGAATGTATATGCTAGAAATGAACTTGTGAAGGTAAACAAGAGACAAAGATATGTTTTCCCGAAGTTCGGACCTCACCGCTGCCACTAAGGCTGTCACAAAGACACGATGAATCCTAGTCTCCGTTGAGGGCCTACGAAAGGCGGGCTTATCCACTCCAAGCCACTTTCCTCGGTACCACTAGCTTTTGGCCCTTTTCCACGAAGGAGGCAAGGCCAGCCTTTACAAACAATCCGTGGCTTACCACAACCAAGGTAGCTCACCGGCGACGCCTAGCCGTCTAGGAGGATCACCTCCAAGAGTAACAAATGCTCCAATGGATGCTTGGCTTCACCGGAAGTGCTCAACACTAAGGATATGCTCACTATAGCTGATATGAACTATCAATTGCTATCTATTGCTCACAACCCATACATCCCTCAACCCAAATCCAATGATATGATCAAAATCAATCAACTCTCACAAAGAGAGGCTTGGGGAGAGCTTGCTGGTGCTTGGAACTGCCCTAGGCGAGTTAGAATGGAATGGCAACCAGCACCCCTCAAAGGAGAGGGGTATGGGGTATAAATACCCCACACAACCAAAACTAGCCGTTATAGCCGTTGGAAACCGGTCAGACCGGATTCCCAAACCGGTCAGACCGGTTTACGAACTATACTAGCCGTTACACATGTCAGGGCCCCAAACCGGTCAGACCGGTTTCCCAAACCGGTCAGACCGGTTTGGGTCCACTCAGCACCACAAACCCAAAAGCGGTCAGACCGCTTTCCCAAACCGGTCAGACCGGTTTGGGGTCTTTCAGCACACTAAATTCCCAAGAGTATATCTCTCAAGGCTATCTCACATGGGTTGATCTAATGAGCACTTTTTGGTGTATGCCAAGACAACTAATGTTGCATCCCTCTTGATAGTACGGCATTCCTAAACTCAAGATTAAAACAATAAATAGAATCTACCACTTAAGCTTTTATATCTTCATTGATGCCATACTTGATCATTCTCAACTTTGAGGGCTTCAACACTTCATGTCTTGATGAGCAAATCCAATGTTGAGCTAATGACTTAGAATTTCCATTGCATGGATCAATTCATAAGCCATTCCAATATATATGATCAAACAAAGATAAGATGCTTCGCATTGCTTCACTTGATATGACTTGATTGATGTATAGAAACCCAAACTATAATGCTAGACCTTTCCACCAAACAAGGTACCTCGGCTACAAAACCAATTTGCCCTTCACCTTGCTAGGAACGTCACTCGCATCTAGCTTGATCCCTTCCATCCTCTCTTGCCAAATTAAGCTTTGCTTTGCATTGCATCATCATGAAATCCACATTGAAATCCATGTCTTGAATGTTGTTCTTTGGTAGATAACTTGTCCATAAACATCAATGCACTTGAGACCATATACTATCCATAGAATCATGTCTCATTTTGAATGTAACCATTGCTATGGAACAAGCCCAAAGAAACTTCAAATTTCTTCACATGTTCTATCCCAAAACCTTTGACAAGTATCTTATTAGGTGAGACCAACTAAACATGCTTGAGCCCTTGTCTCACTTGTCATTTCCAATCACTTGTCATTTTATGACTTAGTTGCATGGGATGATTACCACCTATTTGCTTTCTTGTCTTTTATATCAATAATGAGCTTTTATTCTTCAACAATCATATTCCTTGAATATCCATAAGAATAGATACCTGCTCATATGCTTAAGCAAACAAGTTAAATGACTAATCATGTTGTCATCCAAAATCACCAAAACATATAAGTGCCTAGATGCACTTTCAATCTCCCCCTTTTTGGTGATTGATGACAACATGATTAAAGCTTACAAAAAGATATGAAATTTAAGCTCTAGATGACTAAGATATATGATGAGCTCCCCCTCAATATGTGCATTGAATAGAATTTCAAAAATTCGGCCTCAAATGCCAAATTCACATATAATCAACAAAATTGAGAGCTCCCCCTATATCTTAGCATCCATCATGTGCAAAAAGTGTGTGTGATATCATAAATCAATATGTGATGCATATGACATGTATAGCACTCAATAAAACAAGAGAATCACATGCTTGCTGTCACGGGCCAAACCGGTCAGACCGGTTTGGGAAACCGGTCAGACCGGTTTCACCCCGCTGCCATGGGCCAAACCGGTCAGACCGGTTTGGGAAACCGGTCAGACCGGTTTCACCCCGCTGCCATGGGCCAAACCGGTCAGACCGGTTTGGGAAACCGGTCAGACCGGTTTCACCCCGCTGCCATGGGCCAAACCGGTCAGACCGGTTTGGGAAACCGGTCAGACCGGTTTCACCCCGCTGCCATGGGCCAAACCGGTCAGACCGGTTTGGGAAACCGGTCAGACCGGTTTCACCCCGCTGCCATGGGCCAAACCGGTCAGACCGGTTTGGGAAACCGGTCAGACCGGTTTCACCCCGCCAGAAACATATGTGAAACAACATTGCATCAAACAACACATGAATATCACACTAGCAAATGGTCACTTAGAATATAAAACAAGGTTCAACACACAGTAGCACACATTACAAGTTCTCAAGTCCACAAAGAGATAAAGATCGAATTTATTACAATTCAAATGACTACAAGATCAACTAGATAAGCTTTAATCCATTCTTCTCCCCCTTTGTCATCAATCATCCATAAAGGGCCTGGAGAAGCTTGTAGTCACGCTCCCACCATGCATCCAATCTCCTCCGCCGCTAGAAGGTCGGGCTATGATCATCTGACGAAGAAGTGGTAGTCCAATGAAAACCTTCACTCAAGATAATGTGTATGTGTGATAAAAATGGAGTGATTCGGATGAGCTAGCCATGGAAGAAAGATAAAGATGTGCTAGACATACCATGACTAGGAGCAGAAGTAGGTCCAAAAAGAGAAGCCGCTGCCTGAGATGCAAAATCTCCAGGAGATGGAGATGGTGCACTAGAAAACTGTACTCCCGCCATAGAAGAACCAGTGCCACCATATGCATATAACGAAGAAGGAAGTGTAGCTGCTGCATAAGATGGTCCTGGCGGTGCAAACCCGAATGATGAACCAAATAAATCGCCCTCTGAAGTAGGCATGAAAGGCATGGCTCCTGGAGCACCAACTGACTGTAGCGGAGGCTGCGAGCTCGATCCAACATGTCCATATCCAAAAATATCACCGTACTCCTCAAAATATCCCGCACTCATGTGATCGGTCATGATGTCTCGAAGTGGGGGAATCTCAGGCAACTCAAGTGGTGGTGAAATAGGAGATGGTGGATCGTGTGGACTCAAAACGGCACGCAGTTTCTTGAACTCATCACGAGTCTTCTTGTTGTCTATCCTCTGCTGCCGTATATCAACTCGGACATCCCTTTGGCCTTTGCAAATGCCAGTAAACATGGAAATGAACTTCTTGATAGGAGATGTCCGTCCTGCTGGCTGTGACCCACTGCCAGACCCAAACCGGTCAGACCGGTTTGCAGCTACAACCAGCACCCCTCAAAGGAGAGGGGTATGGGGTATTGAGCACCCAAATTCCTATTGTGCCACACCTTGGAGAACCTTGTCATGCACAATCACCAAAACATATAAGTGCCTAGATGCACTTTCAATCTCCCCCTTTTTGGTGATTGATGACAACATGATTAAAGCTTACAACAAGATATTAACAAATTTCGGTCAATTTCGATAAAATTTTATAGTGTGAACGCGAGGTTTTAATTCTAGGATCCGACTCTTGACATTGGGCCCACATGTAGGTCTAGCAACACTGCTTTACACAGAGGAGCTGCCAGGCATACTGAGTCATCTCCAATAAATTTCGGTCAATTTCGATAAAATTTTATAGTGTGAACGTGATGTTTTAATTCCGGGATCCGGCTCTTGACATGGGGCCCACATGTAGGTCTAGCCACACTGCTTTGCACAGAGTAGCTGCCAGTTATACTGAGTCATCTCAAACAAATTTCAGTTAATTTTGATAAAATTTTATAGTGCGAACGCGAGATTTTAATTCCAGGGTCCAGCTCTATACAAAGAATCCATTTCAACCCAACCCAATCTAACCCAACCCGTATTTATATAGAACCTACTCCAACCCACCTCATTATTTAATATAACCCATTTCAATCCACTCCAATACACGCCATATTAAAATCCAACCCATCAAACTTATTTGAACCCAAATCATTTGCAGGGTGAGACCCATCCGGACGAAAAGCATATAGCTATTTGCTAAAGGATCAATGAGTGCCTTGCTACCGAAATACCAGTGTAATTCGATCTCAGATAACCAGCTGCCCCCTCAAGCAAAAAACACAGAGCTACTCCGTAGTAATTAATTTCAACAACTCATTCATCTGTTCTCCGAGAGCCGTACGCACGTCGACGGCGACGGCGACCGGCGCCGACCACGGCGGAAAACGCAGCGCGACCGGCGGCGACAGGTACGTTGACCACCGGCCGCTCCAAACCTAGCTTATTTCTTGGTCAAAAAAAAACCTAGCTAGCTTATTAGTTAGATCCCGTCAATTAAGCCCTAATCACTCTATCTATCTACTAATATAATCAGCCAATGACGGCCGTCACTTTCAGGTTTACTGCGATGCGATGGTTAGCTTTCGGACAGCGCCCTCGCTTTGACCGTTGACCGCACCAGCACGACGTGGCAGCGCGCTCGGGGTGGGGCCCGGTCGTCCGGCCGCGATGCGCGGGGCCTCGGCTGACGTGGCCGATCCGCGGCCGGCAGCTGCATGCCTGCATGCGGCCGCGCGCGATGACTTTGTGCTGCCGCAGCCTTCGACACACAGAAGCTCAATTCGAGCACGTGCCGTTATTATATCGTTTCACCACCATGCATGTCCCCTTACGCTTCTTCTTCTTCTTTTCTGGGTTTTGTTCATCGCATCTTGACTGTAGTACCCTCGCTGTTTTTTTTGATACTTTAGTACCCTCGCTGTTGAGCTCAGCTCAGCTCCTGCACGTAACACAAAATACATAAAAGGTTGTATAAAGTTAGATAGATAGGTGGTATTGCTATGGCATTTGCAAAAAAAAACAATTATTTCTCGGAAATAAACATATAGGCTAGATATCTATATATAATGTATTAATTGGTACCCACTAACATCCCACTCAAAAATTCTCTCAAACCTCGTGTAGGCACGTCATCACCCATTAACATCCACGTCATCACTCACTAACATCCCACTCAAGAATTTTCTCAAACCTCATGTAGCCACGTCATCACCTAAACTCCCCTTCTTGCCTTCTTTACTATGACCAGTATAGCAGCACATCCGCAGCTCAAGCGGCTCCACACTCACTTATAGTTTTACAATTAATTGTTGTGTACACATTCCCTAAACACCCCTTCTTTACTATGCCTTCTTTATTATGACCAGTATAGCAGCACACGCGCAGCTCAAGCGGCTCCACACTCACTTATAGTTTTAAATTAATTATTGTATACACATTCTTATTTTGTACAATATATCAAATAATAATAATATAAATTTGTGCAAAATATCCCGCAACAACGCGCGGGGAATTCAACTAGCTCATAAAGTTATTAAGTTATTAGTTCCGATCTTTCCTTTTTAGTTTCAATCTGTCGCTGTGCCGTGATCTCTCTCACTCTCATTGGTACCGCGCGCATGTCCGAGATTTTTTAATCCCCCATGCAGGAACGTGCAAAGCTTTTGCACGTTCAAAAAAAGAAAATGAAAAAGGTGATGCCGATAAACAGAGGCCGGTAGGGGTTGAGATGCGGACAGGTGCATGACATCAAGGTCAGATGCCTAACACTCTACCTCGCTCTCCAACCAATTGCTTGTCGATCAAGCTCAAGCAAGTGCATATGCACAGCCTCCAAATCCAGGGCTTTTCTGTGCCCAAAGCTTTCCAAGGAACCATAAAGCAGGCTTTATCCCTTCCCAATCTGCTTGTGGATCGAGTGGCCTGATGCATGCATGCCATCAGTGGACATGAACAGATTCAGAAGCAATCCCATCTGTACTTGTTGCAGCACATGCTCAATGCACTCTTAGAACCGGAAAAAATTAAAGCTTTAGACGTGCTGATTAGCAAAGCTGCGGCTGGGGATTCTCACACGTGGCTGCTTGGGGAATTTCAGTGGAGGTTGAAGATAGGTGCAAGTCATGCACGCATAGATGCAGTGTTGTGACTTGTGATAGATGATGATAGAGCCTTTGTGTACTTGTGATGCAAGGACAAATGAAAGTGAGTCGTCTATGCCTTATCTTTCTCTTCCTGGCTTCCCTTGCTTTATTTCGTCGGTATTTTCACATTATTGTGAGCAAGGCAAGTATGAGTGGAGTTGTTAGTTCTCGCGCGCCTATCTAGTGGTAAGATGCAGATACTTTCTTCCTTTTCTTCTTGAGGATGTTACATTGAGCTAGTCTCTATCAGTGCAATGATTCGGTACACATCTCTGTTATGTTTTTTCTAGAAATGATTAATATTTGGATGTTTTTTTCTTGAACATGCTAAGAATGACCAGCAAAAATTGAAGGAAAATATTTAAGGTAGATTGATTGGATTGTTAGTTAGCCCTGTCTACAACAGTAAGTTCTTCTGTATACATATTGCTTATTGGTAACCAAAATTACCCCTTGTAGCTAGTAATGGACTACTGATATTACTTGAGAAATAGTAATAAAACAATTGATACTTGCAAGCACTGATGAGGAGAAATGCTTTGGACGCACAAAATAACTGCCCAAAAAAGTAGACTTTCAATACCAATGAGGCAATAATCTATATACTTGTACATTGCACAATATTCAACATATATAAACAATGCCCTCCTTTGAACCTCTATAAGAATAAACCTTATTAAGAGGCAAAAAGAAAAAAACCCCACCAAAAAATATAAAAAGGGGGTATACAGAAATTTCTTA
This sequence comes from Echinochloa crus-galli, assembly GCA_900205405.1. NCBI lineage: Eukaryota > Viridiplantae > Streptophyta > Magnoliopsida > Poales > Poaceae > Echinochloa > Echinochloa crus-galli. The sequence goes on from OAMR01000606.1 coordinate 581,267, forward strand.
CAGTAACTTTTGGGGTTAGCATATACAGTATACCAACTATATAATATATATGACTTTCTTTCTGAAGTTATACTATCGGCACCACTAATTAATCGTATATATTTTAGTTTAATTTGATCCCTGTCAAAAAGTATAATTTTGCTCATTGGATCTTCCAAATGTCCTCCAAGGTCCAAAAATTCTCAGTAATGCCCTCTGAGAAGCCCTGCACCCATCCACTGAGCTCCGGGTCCTGAAACTGATGGCCGCCGCCGCCGCCGCCGCCGGTAGCCTGCACCGCCGCCTGATCGGCCGCCGCCGCCGGCCACAGCCCCGCTTGGCTCGCCTCCTGCGCCCAGCAATCCCCGCCGCCGCTCACTGCCAGCATCTCCCCGGCGTGCACGCTCGCGTAGAGCCCCGCCGCCGCCGCCACGTCGTCGTACGACTCCGCCGTCCGGGTCCTCCAGTAGTTCTTTATCTCGTTGTCGGTCCTCCCCGGCAGGTGCTGCGCGATCTTCGACCACCTATATGGAGAAAAGCACATTACACGAGGACCAAAATGCGATTAGACGAAATGCTCTGGATCGAACTGCATGCGTACGTCAAAAAGAACTTTGTTTCTAGAGAGAGAAAGGTGTAGAGGATGCTAGAGAGAGAGAGAGAGGAAGTAGAGGCGTGCAGCTTTGAGACTCGTGCAGCTTTCAACAAGCACAGTAGTGCTGGAGTACCGAAAGTGACAGACTCACAGACAAGTTGTGTGTGTGCGTTGTTCGTCGTCCCTGCAGCAGCATCTCCACTTCGAGAAGACTTGCACGATCCCAACTTCGCCTCATCGTGCGTCGTGTCATGCCGTCAAACTTGGCCTCGCCCTCGGGTATGTATGTATGTATGTATATATGTATATGTACATACGGTGGCGGCCGGTATCGTGCACGTGCGTACAAATACGGTAGTCGGCGGCGACGGGTAGTGACACGTCGGCGGCCGTGTTGAGTGGCCAGTAGGCACTCTCTAGCCAGCAGGCGGTCAAGCGTGTTTGTAGCTTGTACACACGAGTCTAAAAACTCAGGCGCGCGTAGCTGGCAATAAGTAGGCACGTGCAGGCCCTCAGCTCGCCGCCGCACGCGCGACGGCGGCCATGGCCGGCGCCGGCCGGAACAGTGATGTGACAGATGCTATACTGGCCGGCAAGGAGGTGATAGTGATGGAGTGTGTGATTAACTGGCTATTAATTAGTTGATGACGCGGCTTAATTACCGGTTGCCCCAGCGGGTGTGGAGGTCGAGGATGAGCAGCTGCTCGTCGGCGGTGAAGTTGCCGCGCTTCACGTCCGGCCGGAGGTAGTTCAGCCACCGCAGCCGGCAGCTCTTGCCCGTCCTCTTCAGCCCTGCGCCGATCGTATACATATCAGCCATGTGTATACGGAAGAGAGGCACGGAGAGATCGAGGTGGTGGCCGGCGGCGAGCTTTTGCTTGCTTACCGGCGGCGCGGGCGAGGGAGTTCCAGCGGCCCTCGCCGTGGTCGGCGATGTAGTTGACGAGGGTGAGGTCCTCGTCGACGGTCCACGGGCCGCGCCGGAGCTCCAGCTGCTGCTGCTGCAGCTCCTCCTCCGCCTGCGCCGCCCCGCCGTGGTCGTCGTCGAGCTCAACAAGAGCGGCGGCCGGGGAGCACGCCCTGGCGGCGGCGGCGCCGCCGCTCCTGCTGCTCCTATGGGATGCGGCCATCATGTTCTTGGCTGATGAATTGGCTAGCTGTGAGGAGGGGGAGAGAGAGAAGTTGGTATCTAAGCTCTAGCTTAATTGAGAAGTGTTGGGGGAGATAGAAAGAGAAGATTGGATTAGTGGGAGAGGCAGGGATGGCAACTGCCAAGTCCTTTTATAGCCAAGATCTGGATGTAGAGACTAGAGAGAGAGAGAGAGAGAGAGAAAGAGAGAGAGAGAGAGAGAAGCATGTGAGGGAATTTAGCCTGTGTTCAAAAAGGTGTGTGAGAAAGATCAGGAGGAGACTGTGGCCTTTAAGCTTACTTCAAATTTGTATCGGCTTCAGTTCCTAGCCCCAAACACACGTCTCTCATCAACTTTATTTTTTTCCTAATATAATGAACGGTACTCCAATAAACACGGGCAATTAAAAGAGCCCAGTTGAACTTTGTGTTTCATCAAGAAATTGTTTATAAGCACAGAATGGATATTAATTATTTCTGAGCAAAGCGAGGCACTTTCAGTGGGAAATGCGAGCTGAGGTCAATCTCAGTGTATAGTTTTACTATATGGTTACCTAGGACAGAAACTAGGTAACTTAGCCCACGTACTATGAAACTCTTTCTTCTCTCTTTTATGTCCTATCAGCATATTTAATACAATGAAACTCTCCATGAAACCCCACTAAAACTGGCCTAAGTATGCAGGTTCATTACTAGCTAGTAGTTAGAAAAGATCACAGCTTAGTTTATATTTTTTTGACCGCAAACAGCTTAGTTTATATTATATCGATAAAGCAGGGATTATTTACTCCAAGTTGAACAATCTTGGTTTCCATTTGAATGTAGTTTAATTTGTAACCAAAATCTATTCCAAGCAACTGCTAACTTAATGTCCATTGAGCAAAAAGTTTTCAAGACTTGAATGAAATGAAAGAAATACGTCTTTTAGTTTTTCTTACGAAATGTAACGCAGACGGGGTGGTGGTGGCGCTAGACGTTAGATTGGAATATAGTATGTCAATCAATTTTCTCTGTTTATTGAAAACACACATTTTTAGTTTTAGTTTAGATGAGTTATACCAAGTCAATCTTAGTTTCCTTTTGAAAGTATTTTAATTTTCAGCCAAATTTTTTTTCCGGCTGCTAGCTGTCCGTCGAGTAAAAGGTTTCCAGGACTATATGCGAGCTAAACTCATGACGTGAAATATGTATTGCCAAATTTCCATGATTACGAGTTAAGGTTTATGAATTAGTTTTATGCAAATCAAAGAAGATTCTTTCATGTTGAGAAAAGTATCAGTGCCCTGCATGTAATTTCTCTGCTCAGAAAAATATGACAACAACCTTTAGCGCATAACCACAAAAGGTGATCAGTTTTCGATCAACCCATGCGCCCATGAGACCAACTCTCTCTCTCTCTCTCTCTCTCTCTCTCTCTCTCTCCATGTCACATGATGTACTGAAAATGTATAGAGAGCACCAAGGGGCATCACATTCATCTTTGGTCTCACATCACCTTGTTGATGTATGCCAATAATTCCAGCTCGTGTCGACACCACGTGAACAATATACCCTCTGTGTGCGTATGTGAGAGGCTACCAGCTCGGTTGACCAAAAAATTTCCAAGTTGTGAATGGAAGTTCACGCATCGTCAAACAATTTAAGTACCCTTTTAAACCCATGGCCGACAATATAAGTTGCCAAATTTCTATATTTAGGAGTTAAGGTCTATGATTTAGTTTTTTCATAATTGAATAGATCCCTTTGATATTGATAAAAGGATTAGTTCCGTGCATGTGACCTCTCTGCTATCATTTCAAAAAAAAAATACTCCATAACAATAAACTTTGCAAAACCGCAAACCCATACACCATACCCATGCATGGATAAACTCAAGCTCCTCTCTCTCTCTACCAACCTGTCACATGGTGTACCAAAAATGTATAGAGAGCACAAGAGACATCACCAGGCCACTTCATCTGATCTTACATCACCTTGTTGATGTATACTAATTCTAGCCCACATTAACAATACAACATAAGGCGTGTTTCCTTGCCTGCCAAAACACTCTGTGCCGTGACGGGTGCGGCGCTCACAATCGGCACCACAGCCCTGTGGCGGCAAGCCAAACATGCCTATAGCCTTCTCTCTCCTTAGCTCCATGCCCTCCTCTATCTCCTTATCTATCTTCCGGTGATAGACGCAAAAGCAACTCCAATCGATTAGACGGTCATATAAAACCTAGATGCATCGATGCTTGATGGGCTATCTAGCCTCTCCATTTCAAGGTTTCTCATGATACGAGAGGATCGGAAATCCAATGGACAGCCACGATGAGACGAAAGCTAGGTTTTAGAGATGCTAAATATGTACGCGTATAGACGTGTCAAATTGAGGTTAGGGTTTGTAGGTCCGCGATAACAACATCCAACTTTTATAAATGATGAGAAGCGTGACGATGGCACACATGCTAGAGGTAGAGGAAGAAGTAACCGCCACTACATGTACATCAACGACAGCTGGGCTGCAACGACAGAAACAAATGATTGATGACGTGTCAATAAGTACTTGAAGGGTCTGAATAGTAGCACATGCAATTGTGTGGCTCGAATAAAAAAATTAAGTCTTTAAATATTGTCTATAAATAAAAGAACTATACGTATTCTTTTTTGCAAAATACCTACAAACGCATATATTCATACGTACACACACGCATTCCTACAAATATACACACATAAACAATACTTAATATATATATGTATATGTATACAAATGCATGTGCTATTTACAGAGTTATTTCCTATATTTTGCAAACAATACTCTCTCTATATAAGTATACAAGTACATGCCTATATATCATGAGAAAATAGTTGGAGTTTTTAGGGCTTAGGATTTAGGAAATATATAATGGATTATATATGCCGGCCCATTTTCGAGTAGGTGTGAATAATGGATTATTCACGCCAGCACTGGTACGATAGTCTATTATTCTTACCGGCTTGTTTTGGATCCGATATGGATGACTTATTTGTGCCCGTATAATTATATCTCGTACCAATAAGCCGATACGAACAACGTCTTCTCCAGTAGTGTTACTACTTTTATATATTTTTTTAGATAATGAGTGCTTTTATATACTGACATTTATCTTTCATCCATCTGTTAATGAGATATTTTCTAGCTATTGAATTTTCTAACCGCAAAAGATCTTGTATGCAAATTGCATGTCACATCACAAATGAGTACTAACGCTATCAACTTTTTGAGTTATGGCAAGGCACATGAGATTGCTTCACCGCACCGTCCACTGGTTCAAATCAAGGTTTGCATCCCCTCTACTTTCGTTGACATTGCAAAATGTTTTCCATAAACAAGTTGAATCAACCACGATATATGCATAGCTACCAATACGCATGTAGCTGTCAGCCTGCTGGCACAGACTAAGATTTTCATTCTTGGAGAAAGATCTATGGCTTACAATCATGGACTGTGAAGTTGCAACCAACAACTAATTAAACTTTGCACAATTCAGTCAGTTCGTAGCTATCCTAGGCTCAACGCAACTTTTGGAGTAATTGTCTTATTGCCTCTTTAGTCGAAATAAAGGCCACACATGTTACTTGCTCTGGTACGTAGCCGTCTAGTTCTCTTATCGCTTACGACATGACATGATCTTTTGTGAATGGCTTTGATTATTATTAAATTATTTATTTTTATATTTTATTAATTAGCAACTAAAATGAGGAATCTATCAATTAATATTGTTCATCGAGCAAGCTAAATATTAACCACTTGTGTATTAACTAATGAATATATGTAAAAGTATTTTATTTCATTTTCTCAAAAAACAATTTACAAGAAAAATCTATGAGTAGGTTAAATTATTTAAAGTGGCAGTAGATTTTGAACCCAAAGCCCTGTAAGGAAACATGAGCAAAGTTCAGAAATAAAAAACCACTCATTGTTTTTGTAAATATTTTCACAAAACACACATTTTTAAGCAATGCTTTCATACAAGCACACTTCATCTACTAATTTGTATTATATATATACTTCGTGTAGTAAGTGTGGACGTGCATATATGCCATGTAACATTTTGTACTAATTAATATTGTTAAGCGCGGGCAAGCATATTCTTATTGATCTGATGGTGGTACTCTAAAGGGAATTCCCATTTAAAAGAAAAGGTGTTTGAAATAGTATGCCATTGTTGCGTCGTTTTGTGGAATTTAACCAGAAAGATGTTAGTAGACTTCAACGCAAGAGGTCTTCTGACGCTGATCGTTTTGGAAACACGCATGTCCTATATGCTTCCAGCAATGATCTCGGTGGAACTACACATGTGAATGAAGTCAAGAGTTTGACGTATTTAGCACGTTTCTAATAAATAATATATAATTCACTGCTAATTTTGCTTTTCAGTAACTTCTATCATCGACATCTGTAAAATTCTGTCGTGGATCTGTGGGTGCCTGAGCGTGGCTACCGTTGCCTGTTGGACTGTGTTTTAAATCGCATACTGCATGGTCCAACGCCAACAGTATGAGAGAGAAGAATAACCTCTTAACTAATATTGTTCATGGGACAAACTAATTAAATACTTAACTTGATGTACTTTTTCGGTTGAAGTGCAAATTTTACTTTCTACTAGGTTTAATCGTAGAGTTTACGAACTGACTATAAGTCAGTTGATAAGGTTTCTGATGGAATCTGCCCACCCGGGTTTTTGTTCTTAACTCAGTATATGGGTGTAGCATATTTCTAGAATTATTTTATAATTTAATTATCATTATTCTTTGTTTCAGTGGTATGCAACGTGTCCATCGATGGCGAGACATCCGTGGTGACTTATCAATTTTAAAAAGAAACTTGTCAGTGCTCAATGCTAGAAAGAACATATGTGAAAACATTTGAATCTAGATTTCTTAAAGTAAGACAGCTTACGACAAGAAAATCTATGGGTATGTGTGAATTATTATTTTTGAAGCGCGGGAAGAACACCCGGCGTGTCTTGACGAATAGAAGGATGTGAAACCTGTACAGTAAGACAAGCGACAAAAAACAAGGAGAAAAGAAAAATTGTGTAGGTGAAAATATTATTTAGATAGGTAGATTTGAACGCAGTACATTTTTAAGCAAAGCTTTTCACCAAACGCAGTATTTTTAAGCAACGCTTTCACTTCTATTAAATAGTATTCCTTTGTGTATTTATCACCACAAGAATACAAGATTGAAGCCATTTCTCTAGCTATATGGGCACGGATCGGAGAATTGCTGGCTGCCAGTGCGGCCACCGGGACGATCGCAGCGGACGGGACGCGAGACGTGACGATGCAATTAATGTTTTGATCAATTCTTTACAACCCTTTGCGAATTTTCAGTTGGGCTTTTTTTTTAATTCCTCTACATACATGTAGGGATGCAAGTGGGTACCCAATGAATTTTTTGGGTCAGCCACTCTAGTTCATTTCATCTTCTAAATTATTTACATGACATGCCACTCTAGTTTATTTTTCTAAGTTTTGGGCCGACCCAATGACTCAAAAATATATATACTTGTATCCCTACATACATGAGTCCGTATATATAATCTCTTCCTTTTGATTTTTTGATTTTATAAGACCACCACCAAAAAGCAGCTACATCACCACAGTCCGAACCTACATAGAAGAGTAAGAGGGGAGAGAGAGCATGGACTAGCAGTGAAGTACTTCCTCCGTCCCAAAATAAGTGGACATCTCGCACTTCGAGCAGTCAAACACTTTAAAGTTTGACTAAATATATATTAAAAAATATTAATGATTATGATACTAAGTAAACATCATTAGATTAATTATGACATACATTTTCATAGCACACTTTTTTAGAGACACAAATGTTAATATATTTTTCTATATATCTAGTCAAACTTAAAACTTGTTGACTCCTCTTTCAAGGTTTATTTCCCACCATACAGAAGGATCGGAAATCCAATGGACACCGCCACGATGAGACGAAAGCTAGGTTTTAGAGATGCTAAATATGTACGCGTATAGACGTGTCAAATTGAGGTTAGGGTTTGTAGGTCCGCGATAACAACATCCAACTTTTATAAATGATGAGAAGCGTGACGATGGCACACATGCTAGAGGTAGAGGAAGAAGTAACCGCCACTACATGTACATCAACGACAGCTGGGCTGCAACGACAGAAACAAATGATTGATGACGTGTCAATAAGTCCTTGAAGGGTCTGAATAGTAGCACATGCAGTTGTGTGGCTTGAATTAAAAAAATTGAAGTCTTTAAATATTATCTATAAATAAAAGAACTACGTATTCTTTTTTTGCAAAATACCTACAAACGCATACATTCATACGTACACACACGCATTCCTACAAATATACACACATAAACAATACTTAATATATATATGTATATGTATACAAATGCATGTGCTATTTACAGAGTTATTTCCTATATTTTGCAAACAATACTCTCTCTATATAAGTATACAAGTACATGCCTATATATCATGAGAAAATAGTTGGAGTTTTTAGGGCTTAGGATTTAGGAAATATATAATGGATTATATATGCCGGCCCATTTTCGAGTAGGTGTGAATAATGGATTATTCACGCCAGCACTGGTACGATAGTCTATTATTCTTACCGGCTTGTTTTGGATCCGATATGGATGACTTATTTGTGCCCGTATAATTATATCTCGTACCAATAAGCCGATACGAACAACGTCTTCTCCAGTAGTGTTACTACTTTTATATATTTTTTTAGATAATGAGTGCTTTTATATACTGACATTTATCTTTCATCCATCTGTTAATGAGATATTTTCTAGCTATTGAATTTTCTAACCGCAAAAGATCTTGTATGCAAATTGCATGTCACATCACAAATGAGTACTAACGCTATCAACTTTTTGAGTTATGGCAAGGCACATGAGATTGCTTCACCGCACCGTCCACTGGTTCAAATCAAGGTTTGCATCCCCTCTACTTTCGTTGACATTGCAAAATGTTTTCCATAAACAAGTTGAATCAACCACGATATATGCATAGCTACCAATACGCATGTAGCTGTCAGCCTGCTGGCACAGACTAAGATTTTCATTCTTGGAGAAAGATCTATGGCTTACAATCATGGACTGTGAAGTTGCAACCAACAACTAA
>OAMR01000606.1:600666-614346 GCA_900205405.1 Echinochloa crus-galli
CATGGTTTTGATGTACACGGCGAGACGAACTTTTTAAGCCTAATTAGGTCATGGTAGGACAATGTTTACCACAAATAAACGAAAAGTGCTACAATGTCCGATGTGACTTTTTCACCTCACTTTTCACCCTTTTTTCAGGAACTAAACACCCCCTATGCCTTGTTTAGATGGTGAATTGTGGGTGGAGAATTGGAAGTTTAGGGTTATGTCGTAATTATTACGTTACTGTAGTATTTCGTTTGTTTGTGTAAAAAAATATTCAAAAATTAATTAATTAGGGGTTTGGTATTGACAAATCTTATCCTCGCTTGATTAATATTACGTCGTTACAAATTATTACATCTTTACACTGCAAGCAGCTAAGATTTCTGCAAATCTCCGGAGTAATGTGCTGTCCACGATGCAAATTCCATACTGTGTATTTCAATTCTAGCCAGAGGTTTCTAGTCAGGCTGGTTCTTCAATTCCTCAAGCGTGGGATTCACGTTGGATCTCCACATATATGCATCACTAGTTCGGTAGAGTTGTATACACTCTTGTCACTTGTCAGTTTGCTGCATCATTAGTTCATTACCTAGACGTTGGGCACTCATTTTTCCTAACTAAATTTCAACATGGATGTGTTCCGGTTGGAAAATGAGCATCACTCACCGTTCTTTTGATTTGAAATTTTACTCCAATTGACAATGACTGACATTGTGCGTTGTTGTGGGCTGATAAGGATAGTTTTTGGCATTCTTTATACGTGATGTTTACAGGTCATGCAAGTAGTACAGTACAGTAGGTTGATGCCGGTAATTCCCCCGGCCATCGCAACATTGTCGCGTTTGAAAAGGATAGTTTCATATTACCCTATACTAATCGAATTAATAAATTGTTTTGATACTGAGAAAAGAATTATTAGTCTATGCGTGTAACCTTTTGCACAACCGCGAAAAGTAACTCGTTTCTACCAACCCATGCCCATGCAATCGATCAATTCAGGCTCCTCTCTGTATTTGTCACGCGCCACGTGTCACATGATGTACCCAAAACGTACAGAGAGCACCAAGCTAATTTCAGCTCACGTCGACACCGCGTGAAGAATACCACTTGACTTGCGCATCACTAAGAGTTGAGGGCGTATTCCAAAAAAAAAAGTTAAGGGCGTAAGGTTATAGGTATTTGAGAATTTCATTTAAGAAGATTAGTGCACACGCAGAAGCTCATACGCACGTACACTCACCTCCAAATATGTACGCTAACCTTACCCTTACCCTTACAAGCACCTCTGAGAGATTGAAACGGTAGATCCAATCTTGAAATTCACGAAGTCACCACAGACACCTCACTATCGAAGAATAATGCCGGTTACTGGAATAAATCTAGAAAAAAATGCGACATATGTGCCGGATCGAGGACTCGAATCTAGGTGGACGGGTTTCACCACACGGAACTTTATCAACTAATCTATGATTAATTCGCAGGTATGTAAGAATTTGTGCATGAAATTTAGACTCATATATTGTTAAACAACTGACTGATAATGGCATTTTCTTCTTCACATGGTATCTTTTTAGTCGTGACTTTGATATACACATTGACTAGCATTAAAAAAAACATGTCTTACACTATCCAAGCATTGACTGCAGATCGTTGTTAGCTCCGGTCTACTTCCAGCACAACCAAATTTGACTAATAATAAGTTGATATGTAGAAAAAAAATTATCCCACTGGAGTTCATTCTTAGCCGTTTCACGCCGAGTCGAAGCCTTAATAACTCTCTCTGAAAGCATCCTCGCAAACATGTACCACCGTGTACAATTTTTTTTCTTCCTTGCCAGTTTTTTATTAGTTGGTCTGATTACATGCATCGTGCCGAATGAGCTTCATCTAGAGAACATACACCAAAGATTAGAGTGCCCCTTAAAGAATGAGGGCACGCCCTTTAAAACATTTTTTTTTCTACGCAGACAGATATGCTCAAATATGCATGTACATCTGACCCTACATAAATTATATTGTTATGAGTATCTCCGAGAGGGTTACTATATGTGTCTCGCTGTCGATAAACATGTCACTACCACTATAAAAATATTGTCGGTTAAATCCTACACCACACTAAACAACTCACCTACGATCAGTGGTGATTGGGTGCATGATTAATGGGTGGATTTTAACATATCTTCTCCAGTATACTGATATGTTTGAAACTTTCTAAATGAACTTATTTGGAATGGAGGTAAGCGGCCCTATATTATTGACACTATGTACTTCATGAAAAAGTGCAATCTTATTTTCCTTTTCAATCTGACTAGTGATAGTGTGAAAATGAGCCATATGTCGTCCTCATTTGTTGAAGGCGCATACAACTAACCAGACTTTCTAAAGTCACGGTCAGAAGTTAATCTTAGCTCACAAAATAAATATGAACGCTTAATTAGGCGGTATAGTCGCGGTCCAAATTATGAGATTGTACTAACGTCGTGTTTCTTTGGAGTGAAATTTTTTCTACCCCTTTGACCAATAATTAATGGTATTAAATAAAGTCAGTTTACAAAACTTACTTCACAATATTGGACTATTTTATAAGACCTATTTAATGAGGCCTTTGAACACACGATTAGATGATAGGTACTGTAGCATTACTGTGGCTCATTAGATTCGTTGCGCAAAGTTGCATTCATTCCTAAAAAAGTTTTGCAAATAGACTTCATTTAGTACTCCATACAGAAAAGATTCTTTTTGGAAAAAAATTTCAACGAGCTGTGAAACATGGCCTAATTTGTGAGATTCTTTTTTCAAATATCAGAATTATATTTTTATAGAATAGGAGTATCAATTCTCTCTCTGTCTCTCCCTCTAGGTTCTTATTATGAATCATGACTGATGGATTTATGGCTAATGATTTCCAAAAGATAATTCCGAACCTAACTTTGACAAAGCAAGCAAGCTCTGGAAGTGGGGAATAGAAAACTGCAACATGTTTACACAGCTGCATATGCATATCATAATAATATAAGGCAATCCGGCCACCTGTCATGGTCGACATTTCCCATCACCAACGCATATATGCAGGCTTTGCATGCAATTTGTACATGCACACATTGACATGGGAAGAATATAATAAGAGCTCTCAGTCTCTCTCTCACACACATCATCAGTACGGCAGGTTTGAACTTTATTTGTTGTTTTTTTAACTGATGTGGAACCAACAAGTGGAAACATAGGAAACGAAGAGCGGCAAGGACGAAAGGAGACATTGTACTCTCTCCACATCATTAGTAGGGTGTTCAACACGGACTCTTCAGATACATGTGGCACCTTTTTTTCCCCTAAAAATCTTTCACTTTCTTCTTCTGCTGATCGGTACGACGGAATTGACCGGCCATGCAATCAAGTTGATGGGTTGATAGGCATACTCGATATATATAGCACGGTTCTAATACTAATCATGTCGTCAAGAAAAGCAATAGGATTGAATATATATTTCCAGTACAATGATATTTATATTCAAATTAGTTGTTATACTTGTTGACAACAATGATTTTTCTCATCTCTAACCGTGCATGCTGACAAACTAACCTAAATTGGGGATACGAGAAAATTTGAGTCGTTCAGACAAACTAATCCTGTACTAGATACTACTACTCTTTTAGCCAGAGCAAATAACAAAAAAAAAAAGAAGTGCATGACATAAACGGGAGCACGAATTGTGGGAGTAATGGGCCCGGCCCATCCCATCATCCATCCAAACACGATGCTGTTGAGACTTTTCTACGAAGAGTCCACGTGGAGATTACAGCTATCCACTGAGCAGCTGAGTTGAGCTCAGCCGAGCTCCCATGGCCGCCCCCGCCGCTGCCGCCGCAGCCGCTGCCTTCTCCCACGGGCGGAGGGGTCCCCCACGCTCGCGCTCGCGTGCGCCGGCCACCGTGTCACGCGCCGCTCTCTCCTCCTACTGCGGCGGCCCCCCAGCTGGTACGCGCGCCATTCTCTCGGCTTCAATTCTTGCATTTGTTAGCACGCGTAGGAAGAAATCGCTGGACTATTCCGTTGTTAGTAGAAATGTTTGAATGATTCTACATCTACATGAACTTCCTAAATTAGCTTGATTTCGCATAATGTGCTTGGCCAATTTTAGTTCTGCGCCGTCTTCATGCTTTGCTATCTCTGCGGGTTTGTAGAGCTGGGCATGATTACGTTGTAGTTCTTCGTCATGTGAGCGAGTTTTGGTAGGCTTCTGTTACCAAGGAGATTACTGGTGAGGCTCACTAGGAGAGGACTCCGAGAGTAGAGGCTGCTGCCTGGCGCAGTTCTTGATTTTGGGGGCAACCACATCTTGTTAATGTTTTGCTCAGAATTTAGTCTTCTGGAGTTGGGGTCGGCCACTCTGTTTAGCTTACTTCAGCTTCGCTAAATGTGTGTGAATGAGTGGAATATTAGCAGAAAAAAAGGCGCTCCAAAAAGTCCAAACAGCAACATCTCCCTTGACTGGCTTGGACTTCTAGTCAGGATGGCTCTTCTTCAAGCGTGGTATGCACGCCAGATTTCCACATATATTGATTGATGGAAAATTCTGTGAGCACATTTAAGAAATGCAGGTTTGATCGGGTCCTTACTTCTTAGTCACTCTCTTTGTCCTAGCTCGTTACAATTTCCAGTGCTCTGCATGTACCCAGTAACCAGAGGTGACGGCTAACAACTTTTTAACATGTTGCTGCTTCGTACGGTGCAATTGACAGTGTAGCTACTTCAGGGCAGTGATTCCTATGAAATCTTGCTAGGAAATCTTGCCTTTTGACAGTGATTCCTATGACCTGACTTCTCGTCACCTACGTTCGGTCCATTCAGCATGCGCATATACAGTATTTCCTAGCAGTCCTGGAGTTTCTGCGCTGTCAGTGGAGTGTGGATACTATTGACAGTTCCTTGTATAAATTCCAATTCGTTAGCCGCTTTTTCCATATCATAATTTCTGCACGGATGTGTTCCAGTTGGGAATGACCATAACTCACCCTTATTTTGATTGGAAATTACTGCAATCGATGATGACCAACACGGTGTTTGTTTTGAATTGATAAGGATAGTTTTAGCATATTTTGTTATTTACAGGCCATGCAAGTAGTCAAAATGGAATATCACAATAGGTTGATGGTGCGTCACCTATCGTCATGACATTTATTGTTTGTCAAGGAGCCTACAAGTCTCTTTCGCAAAAAAAAAAAGAGCCTACAAGTCTGAAGTACACTGCACAAGAGCTAGGCTCCAAGACTTACTAGCTGTGCAGTCAGAATATTCTGTATAATCCTGCTGAAATACTCAAACATTTGAATTTAGTTAGCTAACAGTTTTGTTAGGTTAGCTCTGCTTGGAACTTGTTTTGAATTGTTGCATACTAAGCTTCAGCCTACACTCCATAGTCCAGACAAGATAACTGAGAATTGATGGGAACAGTTTTAAAATGGGTAACTTCAAAAGTAGTCATCATGTGAAAAGTCATGCAATTAGAAAACTTGGTGACTGCAACAGATTGACATTATAAAATTTGTCATTATGCTATGCTTGTAAGATAGAAAAAAAATGTGGTTATGTAGTATTATAGTTCCTGGCTCATGCAAACTGAAAATGCTCCGGTAGAGTGTCTCTGTAGCAGAACAGAATTCAACTTCTTGATTACTGCATACTAAATATCCCAAGTAAAAATTTGATCAAACATTAGTGTAAAAGAGAACCCTTTTTTTCCTAATAAGATATGTTGCGATCTGGATCTCTTCTTGCCCTAGTTTGTATCTGCGCTATGTCACAAAATTGCAGAGGCAAAAACCAAACTGAAAACCTTCTTCTTTATTAATATAAATCTGACAGGTCTCCTGCTAGCTTTACCTCAAAATAAACTGAACTGAAATTACACATATTACTGATGAACCTTATGCTTTCTTGCTTTTTTTTATTTAATGAACAAGAGGGGCAAGCCCCTGCTGATTATAGGAAAAGAATGCAATCTGTACAGAATGAAAGGAACAAAGAAAAGAGAAAACAGAGAAAGAGGAAAAGAAAATAATAACAAACCAAGAGCGATTACAAATTCTCGATCCAGGTTGAAATATTTGGGAAAATAACTTGGCTTTGCACAATGAATAACCATGCCAAGTTCTGTCTTGAGCTATTCTTGGAACCCTGCTACTGTATGGCCTCTTGGTTAAACACTTGAGCATATCTCAAAATCCAAATGCTCCAGTTAGCTACGGTAATTAATTCCATGAAGAAAGGGATATGTAGCTGCTGTTTATATTGGACCAGAGTATCCTAACCCCAGAATGGCCCAGCAGATTTTAGCAAAATCACAGAAGAGAGAGATCTACAGTTTCCTCTATATGCTGGACACATGTGACACAACATGTTCTTACTATCTCTTGTGTGAGATGGCCCCTGATTAATAACCAGAAGAACACTTTTATCCTCTGGCTGACAAGAGGACTTCCACCACCAAATTCTGGGTGAACTTCTTGATGGACATTCAATATGTTGTACGGAGTATGCTCCTACTGAAGAGCTGTTATATCCCCAGATAATGTCCATAATAAGTGAAAACTCTTGAATTGTTCAAAAGCCTCTACTGATAAGGGCAGCTAGAAGAGCTGTCCCCGTTGTTAGTAATGATCCCCAACAAGTCCTTGCTTGATTATTAATTATTTATATCTTCACAAACTGCAAGCAACTAAGGTTTCTGCACTTCCCAGGAGGAATGTGCTGTCCACAATGCTGTCCACATCTGCCTTATTTTCTAGCAATCTTGGAGTCGCTGCACATGTCGGTGAAATGTAGAGACCGTTGTCGCATATGTGCTTTGTCTCATTCAGCATGCGCATGCGCCTTATTTTCCGACAATCTCGGGGTCCCCGCACTTTTTGGTGAAATATAGAGACTGTTGGCCAACTTTTCCCTAACAAAATCTCCACATGAATGTGTTCCAGTTGGGAATGACCATGACTCACCGTATTGCCCACTTTTCCTAATGAAATTTCCACATGGATGTGTTCCAGTTGTGAATGACCATAACTGACACTTTTTTGATTGGAAATCACTGCAACTGACAACGAATGATATGGTGTTCTTTTGATGGTGCTAACCTACAAGTCAGAGTACACTGCACGTGAGCAAGGCTCGAAAATTTACTAGCTGGCTGTCACAATTTCTGTTTTGTCCTGTATACCCTAGTGTTGAACATACTACATGATCCTGTTGAAATATTCAAACAGTAGAATTTAATTAGTTTTATGTTAGGTTAGGTCTGTTTGGAAATTCTTGTGAAGTATAGCATACTTCGCATACTTCAGCCGACACTCCTATTCTGAGTAAAAAATCCAGTTTTAATAAATTTGAAAGGAGTCATGATGTTAAAAGGCATGCAATTAAAAACCAGTGACTGCAAACTGATAGTACAAAACTTTTTCACTGTTCCATGTGAAAATTTTCAGTCATTCTGCAACAATTTTAACACGGTTCATATCAGATTACTCCTATTCCAAATAAATATTTGATCTTGGACTGCCAGTGTGAAGGAAAACCTTAGTTCCTAATAAGATAGCTGCAATCTGAAGCTCTTCATGCCTTAGTTTAGTAGCTTTCATCTGCACTATGCCATGAAATGGAAGAGGTAACAAACTGAACGATGACAGACACACAAATTATTTATGATACTTACTATTGCTTGACTACTGCTTGTCTACAAAACATTACATCTTTGCAAACTGCAAGCAACTAAGATTTCTGCAGTTTCCAGGAGGAATTTGCTGTCGACAACGCTATCCACTTCAACTGTCCTACTCTTAGGACCAAAACAGATCACCCTAGCTGAGACAACGGGCGGCACATTCAGGGAGTACATCGACACATTTGACGGCTACACCTTCCTGTACCCCAAGAGCTGGATCCAGGTGCGAGGCACTGGCGCAGACATATTCTTCAGAGACCCCTTCGTCATCGACGAGAACATGTCGGTCGAGATATCATCCCCTTCATCTTCAAAATACACCAGCGTCGAGGATCTAGGCCCTCCAGAGAAGGCTGCAGAGAAGGTTCTGAAGCAGTACCTGACGGAGTTCATGTCAACCAGACTGGGCGTTCGGCGTGAATCGAACGTCCTGTCGGCATTATCAAAGGTCGCTGACGATGGCAAGCTCTACTACGAAGTTGAGGTGAATAAGACAGAAACGGCTGCAAATTTGTTCATATTTAACACAAATGGTTGATCCCAGCATAATTCGGATTGAAAACTCAGATGTGTTTGCTTATGGTTTCTTCCTGCAGGTGAACATAAAATCCTATGCGAGCAACAATGAGTTGGCGGTGATGCCGCAGGACAGGATGCAGAGCCTGGAATGGGATCGGCGTTACCTGTCGGTCCTGGGCGTCGAGAACAAGAGGCTCTACGAGCTCCGGCTGCAGACGCCGGAGAAGGTGTTCATGCAGGAAGAGGAGGACCTCAGGAGAGTCATGGACTCCTTCAGGGTCGTCAAGACGGCGTAGCATGGTGCGAGAGAAGCAAGTGCTTGCAAAATATTGCAATGCTTTGTCTGAGCGTAGAGCATGGATTTTTTTGTATAGCTTGATCTCATAACTTTGTTGATAAATTTGTCTTGGGTATTGATATTATCCAGATTATATGTACCTTGTCTGCAATATGTCTGTAAATCAGTTTATGTCTCATGGACATGGAAAACAACAAATTTGAAGTACAGACTCTATAGCAAACAAAACAACGGGCGGCTTTCAAATAGAACAGTCTTTTTTTAAGATGTATACATCAGAAGTCTAAGGAAAAACAGCAAAAGGGCACCGGGATTGCTAAGTAAAAAAACGTTCAATTTGGTTCTATATGCCTGCCAGTCTCTGTTTCACATTAGCATTGCATTCCGGCATCTCAACGCCAAAGAGATGCTTCATACTGTACCCAAGTCATATAAAAGTATCGTGAACAAAATATATTACAGGTGACTTTCAAATGAAGTTTACTGATATTTTTAGCTCTCTACATCGGAAGTTTCCCAGGTCAGCAACAAATTGGCGATCAGACTGCCAGTGTATACACCTGATGGCTGATGCTGCCTCCTCTGTCTGGCATCCTGACCTCTCGAGTCTCAATGCCAATTGCGAAAGACATGCCTACACTTCACAAATGCTAAATGTATCTATCGATGCAGATCTTTCCAGACCAGAGATGGATCAAAACTTCAAATTTTTTGTCACGGCACTTTCGCATTAGCTCTGTTTTGCGGACTTCTTCCCCTTCTGTTTCTGTTTCTGCTTCAACTGAGTGAGGCCAGGTGCTGTGATCTTGGCATTCCCAACAATAGCGGCCACCAATTCTGGGTCCGTGCATGCCTTCATGAGCTCCTTCTCCCGGTTCGTTGCATCAGGAATGTGCAGGAACAAGCTCATAGCGGTTTTGGCAGCTGAAAGGAACATACTCGGGTAGTATCAGGGCAATTGATATACCAGGAAAAAAAATATGAAAAGGAAAAGGTGAAGCTTATGTCACATGGCATACCTTTTCCCTTCTTTGCCGTGCCCGGGGTAATCTTTACGCGATATTTGTACGTCTGCAATGCGTTATAAGGGGCGCACACAGGTACGGCATAGAGCAAAATATCACTTGGTAGAGGGTTTCCAGTTAAGTAGTCCAAATCAATCAGCTTTTCTTTCTCTTCATCGCCAATCTCTTGAACATCATCTTCATCCATGGCACTGTTGCCACCAGCTGGAGCGGTTGCACCCATACCATCCTTGCTTCTACTAATGCTGATGTCATTTCGGTCCACCTCAGATGTACTTTCTGGGCAATCACGAGAGAGATGTCCAGCTTTTTTGCATTTATAACATATCTTTGCTGAGTCATCTTCACCTGTAAGAGTAAAAGGTGTAAAAGTTTTGAACAGACAAAAATGAAAAATGATACTTTGCACTAAAATTTTCATTTTCCAGTTTAATATGGAAGAAAGCATTATCAAGCAAACTGAGTATATTATCACAAACAAAAGCAAGTCTAACTATCAGCAGCCTGCTCAACAAAATATTCCGGAGAAGTTGCTAATGTGTAGAGTAGGAAAAAAAAAGTAGTAATCAGATCCAGGACAGAAATTATCACATATCACAAGTAAAACTCTAAAAAATGAGAGGAAAATGTCAAAGTACCAGCTGATGGTTTTGATTCTTTAGCAGTGGTTTCTTCATCTTGTGAAGGCTTTTCCTTTCGCGAAGCTTTCCCAGATGACTAACATGACAGGTATGAGGGAAAATGTTAAAACTTGCTGTACAAAAGGGAAAGGACAACATAATAGGAAAGAAGATGTAATGATAAATGATATTATTACCGCAAGCAATGCCATACGAATTTCCCTTTCTTCTTCATCCTGCTCTGCATACTTCTCTTTAATCTTCTTAAGCTTGCCCTTCTGTCCGCGACTTACTTTAGGATTAGCAGCCTGTGTGCTTCCGTTGCCCTTTTCTTGCTGTGAACTACCTGGCTGGTTCAATTTGGATCCAGTAGCCTTTGTGTTTGCCTTTCCTTTCCCTTGCTGTGAAATACCTGGCTCACTTACTTTGGAAGCAACCTTTGCCTTTCCTTTTTCTTGCTGTGAAGCACCTGGTGTTTCAGCTTCGCCATTTTGGGAATCAGTAGCAGCTTCACCAATTGACTGGCCCTTCTTCAATTTTCTTCTCTCTGCTTTTGATATGTATGGTTTGTCTCTTACTGCTGGTTTTTGTACTTCAAAATCATCGTTGTCTTCTGCTAAACTGGAAGGGATGCTGCTGAGCAAAGAGCTTTTACCTGACACCTTGGCAGGGCCAAGGCCAAGAGTCTTATCAAGCAGATCATCAAGTTGAGATGAAACAGAAGCATCGACAGTTTCTTCCTTTGAATTCGACTTCCCATTGTCCAAGTTTTCCTCAACTTGGGTTTCAGCGAGTGGTTCAGGAGAGTTGGCAGTACCAATATCAGTAGACATCTCAGAAAGACCAAGACTATTATTTTGGTCAATTTTTATAGTTTCCCTGCTTGACTCATCTTCATTTGTTTCCTTGTTTGAACCATTTTCACTAGCAATTTCATCATCAGACTGAGGATTACTAAGCTTCTTACGAGAGTCTGCTTCAATTTCTTGGAGGGCCTCATCTTCACCCCTAACCTTCCTTTCATTTAGATGAGATGCTAAGGAGCTCTCATCCAAGCGGAAGAGGATACCAAAGCCCATAATAAGAGGGTGAGGTGGGAGAAAATTTTTCTTGCCACGGATCATAAAACTACCAACAGTGAGGTACTCGCCAGTAGGAGCTGTCTTGCTAACTTGATGTGGATACACCCACCAAGCACTTGTAACAATTTTTGAGTCCCATGCTTTGCTGTGGCAAACCTGCAAAAGAAGCCCAGGATCAAATGAGCACTGACCTTTAAGTTATTGCAGTAAAATGTTTTGTCTTGGACTCACAGTGAAGCATCCTGCTTGATTTAGAGTTAATGGTGGAATAGGAGTGTCAGGTTTGTGATTCTTGATTATAGTACTGGAAGCTCCATGCAACTCAGCATGCACATACCTATTACCGATAAAAAAATCGATCAGCAGTTTCTATGAGAAATTCATGGAACAAAATGAACATTTGACAGCACTACAAAACTTATGAGGAAGGGGAAGCATGTTTTCTATATCAATTGTAAATACGACAGAACGAGGGGAAAAAATGCATTGACATTGCTTGCAGATTACAATAGATAAGGGCACTTAGCCACTTACAGATCTCCTTTAGACATATAGCGCTTGACAATCAACTCATTTTGCTGAGCATCCCGACCACTGATGATCAGGTAATTTTCACTGCTGATGAACCAGTTGAATTTTTCAAACCAGTGAACTTTGCGCATATGAGTGATTGCAGCTACAGTTTTTTCCTACAAAATGTAGAGAATGAAGATCATTGCAATAAACTAAGTCAATTTCTTGAAAACATATGTGGTTCGAGAAAAAAATTCTTGAAAACATATGCTGTCATCTAAAGAAAGCAAAACAAAATAATTGGTTCAAAGAACAGGTAAATGCCTCCCATTTAATTACTGAACTTATGAATAATGCATCTATGCTATCAAAGAAGAAAAGCAAAATGACTTGTGACAGTTTTCTCAAGAGAAACATATAGGACAAGACTTGTTCATGGAGTGCTCATTAACAACAATTCCCAAAATCCAAACAAATTGAGCCAAGTGGGCTAACAGCAAGGCCAACACTTGGGCCTTTTACATCCAGGAGGTAGTCACGTACAGCAGGAGCAACACTTAGGCTTAAGCACCTTGCCTAGACATACAGCTTTAACAACTATGAATACAAGCCAACTGTACCTGAGCAAGCTGAAGACATGTCTTCTTCTCAGCTGCTTTGAATGCTTTCTCATGAGCTGTGATTGTCTTCTCTTGTTTACTTTCCTGTTTCTTCTTCATTTCATACCACCGCCTTGCATTTGCATGTGCAGAAAGTGATATATCAACCTCTACCTAAAAGAACGAAAAAGGTAGTGTTGAGTTGATAAGAAAACAAAGTGAAGGTATTGATAGTGAAATGTTGGAACATGTAACTAGACAGAAAGTGCCTCATGAGTTTGTGAGGCAGCATAAAATAGGGACAGGTAGAGCACAATGGAGCTTGTGCGAGCGGGTGAGCTCGGTCAAGTAAAAGTAGTTTACATGGCTGTCCGAGAAAAAAAAAGGCAAGAATTGTCCACTCATTCCAAGGAATGATAAAAAAAATGCAAGAATCAAATATAAATCTACATATAGAATGCATAACAAATGAATCAATAGAAGAGGGTAAAAAAAATCAAAGAGCCAGTGATCCGAATAGAACATAATTCGTCCATGGAACATTAGGTCCAAAAAACCATAGGTGTGAAACTGTCAACATGTTTCAGAATGATTAAAAAAACATATGCCACTTGTTGAACATACCTTTTCCACAGGTGCAGTTATCTCATCCTCATCCATGTCATCAAGATTATTGCTCAAGAGTAGGGTAATGCAATTTCTTTCAAAATTTAGCTTATCGATAAGACCTGCTACTGGGTTTCCAGCCTTTCTCTCCTCTTTAATCATGCGAGTAAGAGCCTCCCAACTCATTTCGTTCGCAAGAGAAACACGCACAGCCAAAATTGCTGCATCTACATCCTCTAAGTTGTACTCAATTAGTTCTGCCATTTTGACACAATGGTCAACTTCCTTTCTCAATGTATGTACACGATTCTCCTGCATGGCAGCAGAAGGATGGACTATCAGAACTCCTAATTATGTTGCAGACAAAATTAAGATAACAAAACCCCTCCAATGGAAACAAAAACTACAAGAATTGCAATTGTAAATAGTATGCATTAAAACTTAAAAGTGAGAAGGGTTACCTGATCCAATTTTATTTTATTCAGCCTCTGAGCCGCAGAATCCTCTTTTGCTTTCTGTTGTTGATTCACCTTTTGACTTTCTATTTTGCTGTAGAACTCATCTAGTGCAGCATCAAATGTTGCAAATTCATCATATTCCCTTGCCTTAAATTGATTCAGCAGAATAGGGCAATAATCATCATATATCTGCATACAGGAACTCAAAACAGTTATTATCCAGATGCTGCATCGGTCAATCCAACAAGTTAATAACATAAATCG
>OAMR01000606.1:622768-636169 GCA_900205405.1 Echinochloa crus-galli
CCTTTTTTAGGTGAAAAAAGTTTTGGGTTTCGAGGGGGAAAACACTTGGGTTCCCCCCCTTTTAATTGGTTTTAGGGCCTGTTTGTTTCCTCGGAATCGCATCGAATTGGAATCTGTTTCCAGGCCGGCGTGTTTGGCTATCTCGTGGAAATGGAAAGCCACATTCGGCCACTTTCCATGCCCGAATAGTTGGCCTGAGACAGATTCTTAGCCTGTTAAACGGAAAGTGATTCCCCATCGCCTAACTCGCCTCTCCCCGACCCCTCGCTACCCTCGCCTCTCGTCGTCGGAGGTCGCCGCCGCCCAGCGATCTCGCTCCCTGCGCCCTCACCTAGCGCCAGCCGCCCCCGCGAGCCCCGGTGCCATCTCTGACGAGAGGCGAGGGTAGCGAGGGGTCGGGGAGAGGCGAGTTAGGCGATGGGGAATCACTTTCCGTTTAACAGACTAAGAATCTGTCTCAGGCCAACTATTCGGGCATGGAAAATGGCCGAATGTGGCTTTCCATTTCCACGAGATAGCCAAACACGCCGGCCTGGAAACAGATTCCAATTCGATGCGATTCCGAGGAAACAAACAGGCCCTTATAGTATAGATAGATATGGCATGGTTAACCAGAGTTGGCTCCATCGCTACGAGGCAAAATCTAAGGGTTTGATTCCTCTTTGAGGCTCTCTACATGGAATTTTGGGTGCTAATATTTTTGACCCCTAGTAATATGCTAAAAGCCTCATTCGAGACTTTGGGGGGTTACACAAGTCAACGCTATGAAAAGCGGTGGATGCACGTGTCACGCCCCAAAAATGTGATAGCGCCATATATGTATGAAAGTAGTTTTTTCATACAGACAAGATAAAAGTGAACATTTGATACAATAAAAAAAAGTCTTTTATTAATTTTTTGATTATAAGCACATTATAAATTTCTTTCTTTCTTTTGTGGTACAACTACACAGTCCCTTCTTATTGGCATTTTAAGCCTACTCCCTATTGTTGACACAAAATTTGGCATGCGCCAGGGTTGAAGCCGATGCCGATACAGATAAGAAGCAAGGGCCGATAAAGATGGAAGGTGACGGCTGATTGAGCGTGCAAGGAATTTAGTGGAGTCAGTTTCGAAGTTGATAATTTGAAGAAATAGTGACCGAGTCCTATTCATCTTGTTAATATAGTAGTTTATTTCTTTCACGTTATGTTTGTAATAAATCATAATCGACTAGAAGTCTTTGGTCTAAGTATAAATATGTACATGTTTTATCAGTACTAGTCGCAATGCCCGCGTGGCACGCGCGTGCTAAACTCTCTGTACGTGCGGCACACACGTATAACGGCATGACGACGATAACCTCTAAATGATGGAGTTGGTGACCACCTCTCACATACGGGATCATGTGGATTGATTAATGCCTGTGTGTTGCTATATATTGGTGAAGGAGACATTGTTAGCGAAAACGTGCATAAGCCATGGACGCTGAAGGTTCCATATTTGAAGACGTTGTGCTCAGGATGATGGAGGGTCGACGGCGGGGTTGCCAGTGTGAGAAGACGAAGGGATGGAGTTTTTTTTGAAAGATATAACGTACCAAAATACCATAGGTTAATTTAAAAAAAATTAGGAGGTTTAAATTTTAGATTTTTATAATATAAATAGATAAAAAGTGACTTTGGTTCATATGTACCAAAACAGATGACTTTTAATTTTTGTTTATGAGTTTTGGATTTTTCACGAGCGCCATTCCCGATGATCTTCCTACACGAAGATTTCACAAGATTCACATGCGGAGCAGGTAAGAAGTCGTGTTTTACTGTAAAAAAGTAATTTTAGTTATGTAACAAAAGTTGTTCATACTAAATTTTAGAACGGCAATTCCTTTCTAATGTATATTACTATATTAGGACAGTTAATACTCGTTGTTGCAAGATCAGCGGTGCAGCGGTGCAGTTGTGTAGGCGACGGAAAAAACTGCATTTTCCTATGATTAGCGAGGAAAGAGACGGCAAGACATGGAAAGAAAACATTAAAAGGGAAATCATAATGGGCTTAATTACCGGCCCATTCATATGATTATGGAATTAATAGGAATAGGAATTACGGTGATATGAAAAGCATGCACCAGGAGGAGGGGTAATTAACCCGGGTGGGTATATTTTTTTCATGGTGAGAAAAGAAAGGCCAAATCGATGGAAAGTCTCTCTAAACATCAGTTTTACTTCTTCCTCACATGATTTTCGATCCCGATCCCACCGAAAAATCTGTCACATGGGTCCTATGTGAGAGGGTGGGTAGGAATTCTTTTAGGCTCCGTTTGAATGTAGATATTGGAGGGCTTGGTATTGAATTAGCTTCAATACCAAATCAGAGTAGTATTGGAAATGGATTACAATGTCAATTCTGTTGTTTGGATGTAGATGAAATTGCTACTTGGAATCAAATGAGGTGGCAAATACCGATTCCTGTTTGGAAGTGTAAACGGTGAAATTGGTATTGACATCATCTTCTCCATCTTTCCACCCGACATGGCTAAACTGAGAGAGAGAGAGAGAGAGAGAGGTGAAGGCGATGAGCTCCAAGGTCCCGCCGCCGACGTCGAGCGCGGCCTCGCCGCTGTGCTGGGCGTGTACCTCCTCTTCGCGGGGCAGGTCTGCTCGGGCCCCGACGGCGCCCCTGGCGCACGGCGCCCGCCTCGTGGAGGCCTCCGTGGACGCGCACCTCGCCGACGCCGCGCCCACCAAGCCCTGCCCCGCCGTGCTCAATGCCAACCACCCCCTCACGGATGGCCATGCCACCAGCGACTTCCTCGTCGCGTGGGGCCGCGCCGCGCGGGGGCCTCCTTGTCGGCGCCCGCCGTTGGTCCACCAATATGCTAAAAGCACGTGTGGGTGATGGGGGAAGACCTGATTCCAGCCAATACAGAGGGGAACGGCTCGGTATTGAGCGTGAAGCGTTGCGAGTGCGGTCAATGCCGCTCGGTATTGAAGTTCAATTCCAATTCGGAATTCTAATCCATCCAAACACCAGGTATTCAGGGCTACCAATACCAATTCCGATTCCAAGGCTTGAATATCTACTTCCAAACGTAGTGTTAGTGAAAAATGTTTACAATTTTACTGGATCCTTATAGTATAGATAGATAGATAGATAGATAGATAGATAGATAGATAGATAGATAGATAGATAGATAGATAGATTTTATTGTTAGTATTATTATGGATCTTACAGCCGATTTTGGTGACAGCCAAGGAAAGGGATGGATCATGGATGAGGTGTTTCCCAATATTGTGGAGTCCCAATTAATGCCGAGCCAGAAAATAAGGAGGTGGAAGAGGCCGATGGATGCAGGACACTTTCATCAACAAGTCCCATAACCCTAACAGCTGAAGCTACACGTACTGACAGCATCCGAACATTTTTGCACAAACGAGAACGATCGCGAACCCAAGAATCGACCCAACGGCGAGTAGCCCCCAGTTCGTAGTAGCTGATCCGGGCGCTGCCTTTGCCGGTGCGCCGTCGCAGAGGCCTGGTGGAGCAACTCGGTATCGGTAGACGCCGTCGGTGGCGAGGAGGAACGCGTCGTCGTCGTTGCTGTAGTAGCCGCCCTCGCCGAAGGAGAGCACGCGGCCGCCGCCGCCGTCGACGATGCCGCACGGCACGGCCGGGCTGCTGCTCCTGGAGCACCGGACGTTGGCGATCCGGGTGGGGACGTAGCGCCCGCTGCTCGCCGGCGCCTCCATGGCCGTCCACGCAGCAGAGCCGTACATGTACAGGTACCTACACGACAAGCAGCTTAAAGTCAGGCAAACGCATGTGCATGCATGCACGGGATGTGTGTGTCGTGGCCGCTGTCACTGTACCTTCCTCTCAACGAGGGATCGGCAAGCCCCCGGTAGACGAGGCCGGCGAGGATGGATGGCGGCGCTGGCACGCCGCCGGTCGCCGGGGGACGGCCGTGGTCGATGATGATGGAGGCGGCGGCGGTGACCTTGCCTGATGAGGCGCTGTAGCTCCCCGCCGGCTTATCTGAGATCAAGTACACCTGTTCGTTGTACTGTCGCGCGCGACGTACACAATGCAAGCATGCAGATTCAGAGGAAGTGATCGAAGTAATATTAAGGCGTGCGTACGAGTCGATCAGTCAGAGTGTGAGTGTACGTGTGTGTGTGTGTGTGTGTGTGTGTGTTAAGGAGTAACCTGTTCGTCGACCCCCGCGCAGTAGAAGTTCCCGGAATCAACCGAACAACCGCTCAGGGCACCCTTGCCACTGGCGAACACCCCGGCTTCCATGGAAGCGTTGCCACTGCCTAGTCCTGCATGCATACACAAAGCACAACCATTATCATCATATCGACCCGGCATGCAGCTAGCTGCAGGCTAATAATCCATCCAATTGCAGATTTCTATTCTATCCTGCAATCAGTTTGTCAGTCACTTCAGTACTACACACACATACCCTCTGTCGTGTGGCCGACGTCGAATCTTATGATCTCCCCACGGCCTGCTGCTTCTCCATCGGCTCCGGTACCAAGTATGATCAGGTACATGTAATGATCGCCGGAGCGGAAGAGTAGCTGGCCGGCATGCTGCTGCTCCGACGAGGAAGACTCGGCGTCGTCCCACAGACATGCCTCGAAGATGCGGCGGACTTGGGATGGATCAGCGCGAGTGGCCTAGTAATTAATTAGGTATGGGAGCTGATGAGCTACTTGCTTCATATGTACTAACTTAATAAAAAACCACACCAAACAGTGATGATGGATATATAGCAGGATCGATCGAGGTTGAATATATGATGGATTGGATGGAATATGGTTGGAATGGAACACGACGTACCTGGGAATAATCAGTGGCGGCAGCACTATCTTTGGCAGCACGGAACTCGGCGACGACGAGGAGGTACCGGCACGGCCGGCTGGGTGGTGGCGCCGCCGGCGCAGGAAGGCGCGGCGATGGCGGTGTCGCAGACGTAGGAGACAAAGAGGCGGCCGTTGGAGGCGAACCCGGGATGCGGCGCGACGCCCATGAGCCCGAGGCCGCGCGCCGCGTCGTGGTGGACCCGGTCGGCGAGGTCGAGGAAGGGGCGGGCGCCGGCGTCGACGAGCTGGGCGGCGCCGCCGCCGGAGCCGGGGACGGAGACGGCCCAGATCTTCGCTCCTCGGGTCCACAGGAAGGCCCTGCTGCTGGTGTCGTCCGCCGGGTACGGCGTGAAGCCGTGGTACGAGCCCGCGGCGATCCTCTCCAGACAGAGCTCGTCAAGATTGGTGGTGGAGCTGGGCGGAGGCGGCGAGGCCGTGCAGATGAGGTCACCGAGCGCGGGTGTCTTGGGCGCATCAGGATCCGACGACGGTATGCACCTCTGCAAGACGAAGTGACAGCTTAGTACAAGACCTAATTAATTAAGATGTCGGCCATGGCAGGTGTGGGCGCTAGTTTCTCCGTCCCTAAATAACTGTCTCTAGAAACTCATATGTTTTCCTCACAAACACGCTTCCCGGACGACAGATACAAAGGGAGAGAGAGAGAGGGAGTAGATCACTAGATGAGTTGATCATGTCGAGCAATGGAGGAACAGGGGGTGCAGTGCATGCGTACAGAGCAGAGCATGGCCTTGATGGTGGCGGGTGGGCACGCCTGGTCGGACCCGTTGGCGAGGTGCTGCAAGTACTGGCCCATGAGCGCGGCGTCGTCCATTACGGTGCAGCAGCTCGTCATGCCGACGCTGAGGCCACAGAAGAGCAGCGCCTCGACCAGCACCACCGGCACCGGCAGGGCCCCTGCTACGACGATCCCGCCAGATATATAATTAAAATTAAACATCATCAGCAAATGTAATAATGTACGTCCATCTTCTAGAAGCAATTCATAAGCTAGCTGCTAGAGGCCGGTCGATCGAGTTCTACGTACTATACTCACCCCAGACATTGGTGCTGGCGCAGACCGGGGTCCAAGCAGGAGGAGGAGGCACAGTATACGAGGACGATGATGATGCCTCGCCGTCGAGCAAGCTGTAGAGGGCTACCATGCATGACGAGGAGGCGGAGCAGTACCGAGCGGATCATTCTTGCCATATGCATGATCGAGTAGGGGCCGGGGCTACCACAACTAGAGGCTATAGAGCTCGACCGAGAGGCAATGCAGTGCAAGCTGTACGTTATCGATGGATGGGCACTAGCAGGCAAGGTGCTGGGCTGCTTTTATAGGCAAGCGCGCGCGCTAGCCGGCCGCCGAGTAGGGGGACGGAGCCGGGATGCGTGTGTGCCCCACCCCATCCCGCGTGTGCGTGTGCGCGAACGAACAAGGTCCAAAGCTACCTAAGGTGTGAGGTGCACATAATTTGAGAGAGAGCGAATGAGTGATATATATAGTTCAAAGAAAAAAGAATGAGTGATATACGTCAGCAACGCTAGCATGTCGTGACGCGCGAGAAGCTCTATGAGGCTGCCCGCACCGGCCGGGCTCTGTAAAAGTAAACAGGAACGCCACATCGGATAGAAATGAAGTTTAATTTTCCCCTGCAGCGGCTCCCTGCAAAAGACTCTCTGCACGGTACTCCCAGAGTGTACGGGAGCGACGCGGTAAATGCCAGATCGACGCGGGCCCACCTCCTGCCGATGTGGAGGTCCCCGCTGTCGCCGCGCGGAGGAAGACGATGGAGTCCCCCGCGACGAGCTTTTCTGCTTGACGAAAGTGCTCCACCCGAGCACATACCCCCGACGCGCGTCGCTGTGCTGGTCACCGCCGCCTCCCACCGTGTTGTGCACCGCTCGTCGCCGCTGCTGGCCGCCCCACCGCCACCTCCGGTCGTTGCTCCCCTCCGCGCGCGCCACCTGCTGGAGGCCGCCGCCGTCCGCCACCGCTGCTGAGGAGGCGCGCAGCGGAGGCGGAGGGAGAGATCGAGGGAGAGAGAGAGTGAGTGAGTGAGGGAGGGAGGGGAGAGAAAATATATATAATATGTTGGTAGTTGGTATGGAGAGTGCGATAGAGTGTGAACGAGTGCTGAAGAAAGGAATAGAGAGTGGAGAATCTCGATGATCATAACGGAATATTCTCGTCTAGAGGGTAGAGTAGAGTTTTATCGGTGCGAACAGCCTCAAGATTGAAGATGGAGTAGCTAGGCACTCTCTGTTCATCTCGATCAGTACATGTGTAGCTAGACCCCACCAAAACTGAGTGGTCGTCGTGTTGGTTGGTCAGATCAGTACCCATCAGGAACGCGGCGGCCGGCCGGCCGACGGAGGGAGGGAAGCACCAAGCAGGCAGGTAGTAGCTTCACGGCGACCGCGGATCGGCCGGCCAAGGCGCCATATTTCCCTCATGTGGAGGTGCATGGTCGTCTCGTCGTCACTCGTCAGCTGGTTACTGGGGCGCTGCATGCATGTTCGGAGAAAGCAGGAGCCTATAGCTTAATTGGTCTTCAGGTCCACACTTTCGTGAATTATTAGTTTTATATAGTTACACCTTATAAGAATATGGAGAGCGAGGCGCCTTTTTTCATCAAAATAACGCAAACGAAAAGAACCATCACTTTCTTTTTTAACTTTTTGGCAGAAGAAAGAACCATCACGCTTGGGAGTACGGTGTTCGATCATAATTCATTATAACATAAAAGTGTGTGTCTGAGAGATGATTAGATCCAAGGTTTACGCGGTTCAAGTTTAGTTTGTGTATATACAATGTTCATAAATTATTGCTTTGGTTTGGCACCGTTTACCATGTCAAACCTACGGTTTGCATAAGCTCTGTGTAGTTGTAAGCACATGATGTTTCTACCATTTACATTTCATATGTCTAGTAAGTAGAGTAGAGAATAGTATACTTGTTGTGCCATACTTTGGATGTTTATTTAACATATATTAAAACTAGCAAATAAACCCGTGCGTTGCCGCGGACCTAAAGGAGGAACAGGGGGTGCAGTGCATGCGTACAGAGCAGAGCATGGCCTTGATGGTGGCGGGTGGGCACGCCTGGTCGGACCCGTTGGCGAGGTGCTGCAAGTACTGGCCCATGAGCGCGGCGTCGTCCATTACGGTGCAGCAGCTCGTCATGCCGACGCTGAGGCCACAGAAGAGCAGCGCCTCGACCAGCACCACCGGCACCGGCAGGGCCCCTGCTACGACGATCCCGCCAGATATATAATTAAAATTAAACATCATCAGCAAATGTAATAATGTACGTCCATCTTCTAGAAGCAATTCATAAGCTAGCTGCTAGAGGCCGGTCGATCGAGTTCTACGTACTATACTCACCCCAGACATTGGTGCTGGCGCAGACCGGGGTCCAAGCAGGAGGAGGAGGCACAGTATACGAGGACGATGATGATGCCTCGCCGTCGAGCAAGCTGTAGAGGGCTACCATGCATGACGAGGAGGCGGAGCAGTACCGAGCGGATCATTCTTGCCATATGCATGATCGAGTAGGGGCCGGGGCTACCACAACTAGAGGCTATAGAGCTCGACCGAGAGGCAATGCAGTGCAAGCTGTACGTTATCGATGGATGGGCACTAGCAGGCAAGGTGCTGGGCTGCTTTTATAGGCAAGCGCGCGCGCTAGCCGGCCGCCGAGTAGGGGGACGGAGCCGGGATGCGTGTGTGCCCCACCCCATCCCGCGTGTGCGTGTGCGCGAACGAACAAGGTCCAAAGCTACCTAAGGTGTGAGGTGCACATAATTTGAGAGAGAGCGAATGAGTGATATATATAGTTCAAAGAAAAAAGAATGAGTGATATACGTCAGCAACGCTAGCATGTCGTGACGCGCGAGAAGCTCTATGAGGCTGCCCGCACCGGCCGGGCTCTGTAAAAGTAAACAGGAACGCCACATCGGATAGAAATGAAGTTTAATTTTCCCCTGCAGCGGCTCCCTGCAAAAGACTCTCTGCACGGTACTCCCAGAGTGTACGGGAGCGACGCGGTAAATGCCAGATCGACGCGGGCCCACCTCCTGCCGATGTGGAGGTCCCCGCTGTCGCCGCGCGGAGGAAGACGATGGAGTCCCCCGCGACGAGCTTTTCTGCTTGACGAAAGTGCTCCACCCGAGCACATACCCCCGACGCGCGTCGCTGTGCTGGTCACCGCCGCCTCCCACCGTGTTGTGCACCGCTCGTCGCCGCTGCTGGCCGCCCCACCGCCACCTCCGGTCGTTGCTCCCCTCCGCGCGCGCCACCTGCTGGAGGCCGCCGCCGTCCGCCACCGCTGCTGAGGAGGCGCGCAGCGGAGGCGGAGGGAGAGATCGAGGGAGAGAGAGAGTGAGTGAGTGAGGGAGGGAGGGGAGAGAAAATATATATAATATGTTGGTAGTTGGTATGGAGAGTGCGATAGAGTGTGAACGAGTGCTGAAGAAAGGAATAGAGAGTGGAGAATCTCGATGATCATAACGGAATATTCTCGTCTAGAGGGTAGAGTAGAGTTTTATCGGTGCGAACAGCCTCAAGATTGAAGATGGAGTAGCTAGGCACTCTCTGTTCATCTCGATCAGTACATGTGTAGCTAGACCCCACCAAAACTGAGTGGTCGTCGTGTTGGTTGGTCAGATCAGTACCCATCAGGAACGCGGCGGCCGGCCGGCCGACGGAGGGAGGGAAGCACCAAGCAGGCAGGTAGTAGCTTCACGGCGACCGCGGATCGGCCGGCCAAGGCGCCATATTTCCCTCATGTGGAGGTGCATGGTCGTCTCGTCGTCACTCGTCAGCTGGTTACTGGGGCGCTGCATGCATGTTCGGAGAAAGCAGGAGCCTATAGCTTAATTGGTCTTCAGGTCCACACTTTCGTGAATTATTAGTTTTATATAGTTACACCTTATAAGAATATGGAGAGCGAGGCGCCTTTTTTCATCAAAATAACGCAAACGAAAAGAACCATCACTTTCTTTTTTAACTTTTTGGCAGAAGAAAGAACCATCACGCTTGGGAGTACGGTGTTCGATCATAATTCATTATAACATAAAAGTGTGTGTCTGAGAGATGATTAGATCCAAGGTTTACGCGGTTCAAGTTTAGTTTGTGTATATACAATGTTCATAAATTATTGCTTTGGTTTGGCACCGTTTACCATGTCAAACCTACGGTTTGCATAAGCTCTGTGTAGTTGTAAGCACATGATGTTTCTACCATTTACATTTCATATGTCTAGTAAGTAGAGTAGAGAATAGTATACTTGTTGTGCCATACTTTGGATGTTTATTTAACATATATTAAAACTAGCAAATAAACCCGTGCGTTGCCGCGGACCTAAAGGAGGAACAGGGGGTGCAGTGCATGCGTACAGAGCAGAGCATGGCCTTGATGGTGGCGGGTGGGCACGCCTGGTCGGACCCGTTGGCGAGGTGCTGCAAGTACTGGCCCATGAGCGCGGCGTCGTCCATTACGGTGCAGCAGCTCGTCATGCCGACGCTGAGGCCACAGAAGAGCAGCGCCTCGACCAGCACCACCGGCACCGGCAGGGCCCCTGCTACGACGATCCCGCCAGATATATAATTAAAATTAAACATCATCAGCAAATGTAATAATGTACGTCCATCTTCTAGAAGCAATTCATAAGCTAGCTGCTAGAGGCCGGTCGATCGAGTTCTACGTACTATACTCACCCCAGACATTGGTGCTGGCGCAGACCGGGGTCCAAGCAGGAGGAGGAGGCACAGTATACGAGGACGATGATGATGCCTCGCCGTCGAGCAAGCTGTAGAGGGCTACCATGCATGACGAGGAGGCGGAGCAGTACCGAGCGGATCATTCTTGCCATATGCATGATCGAGTAGGGGCCGGGGCTACCACAACTAGAGGCTATAGAGCTCGACCGAGAGGCAATGCAGTGCAAGCTGTACGTTATCGATGGATGGGCACTAGCAGGCAAGGTGCTGGGCTGCTTTTATAGGCAAGCGCGCGCGCTAGCCGGCCGCCGAGTAGGGGGACGGAGCCGGGATGCGTGTGTGCCCCACCCCATCCCGCGTGTGCGTGTGCGCGAACGAACAAGGTCCAAAGCTACCTAAGGTGTGAGGTGCACATAATTTGAGAGAGAGCGAATGAGTGATATATATAGTTCAAAGAAAAAAGAATGAGTGATATACGTCAGCAACGCTAGCATGTCGTGACGCGCGAGAAGCTCTATGAGGCTGCCCGCACCGGCCGGGCTCTGTAAAAGTAAACAGGAACGCCACATCGGATAGAAATGAAGTTTAATTTTCCCCTGCAGCGGCTCCCTGCAAAAGACTCTCTGCACGGTACTCCCAGAGTGTACGGGAGCGACGCGGTAAATGCCAGATCGACGCGGGCCCACCTCCTGCCGATGTGGAGGTCCCCGCTGTCGCCGCGCGGAGGAAGACGATGGAGTCCCCCGCGACGAGCTTTTCTGCTTGACGAAAGTGCTCCACCCGAGCACATACCCCCGACGCGCGTCGCTGTGCTGGTCACCGCCGCCTCCCACCGTGTTGTGCACCGCTCGTCGCCGCTGCTGGCCGCCCCACCGCCACCTCCGGTCGTTGCTCCCCTCCGCGCGCGCCACCTGCTGGAGGCCGCCGCCGTCCGCCACCGCTGCTGAGGAGGCGCGCAGCGGAGGCGGAGGGAGAGATCGAGGGAGAGAGAGAGTGAGTGAGTGAGGGAGGGAGGGGAGAGAAAATATATATAATATGTTGGTAGTTGGTATGGAGAGTGCGATAGAGTGTGAACGAGTGCTGAAGAAAGGAATAGAGAGTGGAGAATCTCGATGATCATAACGGAATATTCTCGTCTAGAGGGTAGAGTAGAGTTTTATCGGTGCGAACAGCCTCAAGATTGAAGATGGAGTAGCTAGGCACTCTCTGTTCATCTCGATCAGTACATGTGTAGCTAGACCCCACCAAAACTGAGTGGTCGTCGTGTTGGTTGGTCAGATCAGTACCCATCAGGAACGCGGCGGCCGGCCGGCCGACGGAGGGAGGGAAGCACCAAGCAGGCAGGTAGTAGCTTCACGGCGACCGCGGATCGGCCGGCCAAGGCGCCATATTTCCCTCATGTGGAGGTGCATGGTCGTCTCGTCGTCACTCGTCAGCTGGTTACTGGGGCGCTGCATGCATGTTCGGAGAAAGCAGGAGCCTATAGCTTAATTGGTCTTCAGGTCCACACTTTCGTGAATTATTAGTTTTATATAGTTACACCTTATAAGAATATGGAGAGCGAGGCGCCTTTTTTCATCAAAATAACGCAAACGAAAAGAACCATCACTTTCTTTTTTAACTTTTTCGCCGCCGGAGCCGGGGACGGAGACGGCCCAGATCTTCGCTCCTCGGGTCCACAGGAAGGCCCTGCTGCTGGTGTCGTCCGCCGGGTACGGCGTGAAGCCGTGGTACGAGCCCGCGGCGATCCTCTCCAGACAGAGCTCGTCAATAATGGCGGAGCTGGGCGGAGGAGGCGGCGAGGCCGTGCAGATGAGGTCACCGAGCGCGGGTGTCTTGGGCGCATCAGGTTCCGACGACGGTACGCACCTCTGCAAGCATAGACGAAGGGAGCAGGTATATATTTATATATGTATCTATGTATATGTATATATATATATATATGTATATATAAAGTATGGGAAACTGATCGTGCAGGGTGCAGTGTGCATGCATACAGAGCAGAGCATGGCCTTGATGGAGGCGGGTGGGCACGCCTGATCGGACCCGTTGGCGAGGTGCTGCAAGTACTGGCCCATGAGCGCGGCGTCGTCGATCCATGGCGTTGCAGCAGCTGGTCATGCCGACGCTGAGGCCACAGAAGAGCAGCGCCTCGGCCAGCACCGCCGGCACCGGCAGGGCCCCTGCTACGACGATCCGGCCAGATAATTAAAATTAAACATCATCAGCAATATGTAAGTACGTCCATCTAGGAGCGAGCAATTAATAAGCTGCGTGCTAGAGAGGAAGGCCGGTCGATGGAGTTCTACTATACTCACGTACCCCAGTCATTGGTGCTGGCGCAGACCGGCGGGGTCGAAGAAGAAGAAGACACAGGAGGAGGAGTGTACGAGGACGATGATGATGCCTCGCCGCCGTCGGGCAGGCAGCAGCAGGGGGCTACCGTGACGAGGAGGAGGAGCAGTACCGAGCCAATCATTCTTGCCATGATCGATCAATCGATCCAACTAGAGCTGCTTGATCGACCGAGAGGCAGGCAAGGCAATGCAGTGCAAGCAGCAGTTGTCACACCCGGTTTTAAAGGCAAAACCAGATGCATCTCATATGTGCGCCAGGATCAAGTTTACACATATATGGTAGACGTCACAAGTGAATAACCAAATCCATGCATAACGATAGAGTATTAAAGTAGCATTATTACAATCTCAGAGTTGACACAAATGTCATAGCGGAAGACTTAAATAAACGTTTATCTAAACGAAGCAAAATAAACTCCATCTCCACAGGCGAGGACTGGGGGATTCTCCTAGAACTCCTCAAAATCA
>OAMR01000606.1:643991-659417 GCA_900205405.1 Echinochloa crus-galli
TACAAGGAACGTGTGAGCAGAAGCATCACTAAAAACGGAGTTAAAACGAGAAAGATAAGGCTTTTCTAAGGTTCAGGGACTTGCTGGCGAAGTTTTAAAAGTTTCAGGGGCTAAACTGCGAGAAAAACAGGACTAAAACATAATTTTACATAAAAGCACGAGGGCTTACAGGTAAAAAGGACAGAGCTGGACCTCGGGCGCTATTTCAAATCTTGCAGGGGTTAAAACAGAGGAAAAAGGACTTAAACACGATTACTTTTGAACTACACTGGACCGCGGGTTGATTTTGTAAAACATTAAGGGCTCTTTTGCAAATAGACCACGGCTGACCGGTACGCTGAAGGTTTGACTCAGGGCCCAGGTGAGTGGTGACCGTCGGATCCCGATCGGGCGGCCGAGCTTCGATCTGGGACCAGGGGTCGTCGGCGACGGCGCAGGCTGGCGGCAGCACTGGGCGGCGGCGGCGGCGCCTCGCCGGCGAGGACGCGAAATCGCGCTACGAGGCACCGATTTGAGCGCGGCCTGGTTCTACAGGTGCGGGGTGACGCGGCGAGCGCGGCCAGGGGGTCCAAGATGACGGCGGCGCGGCCACGGCGGCTGGCGACAAGCAATGGCGGCGGCTGGCGACAAGCAAATGAATGCAACAAAAACTTATTTTTGCTAAAATTATTTAATGTGATATTTAAATTGATTAAAAGGCTAGAAGTTCCAATTAAATCCTAGAAAATTTATTTAAGGCTTAATAAATCCTAGAAAATTTCAGAATATTGCTAAATAATTTATGTGATGAAAATTAGGGTGTTACAGCAATAATGTGAATTGTGATCGTAGGTAGGTTGGAAATGTTGTTGTCTTCTTGTGGGATATGAGAATTGTGATCGATGGGCACTAGGAGGCAAGGTGCATGCCTGGCTGCTTTTATAGGCGAGCCGGCCGGCCGCCGAGTGCCCGAGTGCGGGGAGCCGGGGATGCGTGTGTGCCCCATCCCCATCCCGCGTGCCGGGCAACGCGAGTATGTCGTGACGACGCGCGCGAAGCTCTATGCTCAAGGTTGAAGATGGAGTAGCTAGCTAGGCACCCTCTGTTTATCATTGGCTGGTCAGATAACCCAACAGCAAACGCGGCGGCTGGCCGGCCGGCGGAGGGAGGGAAGCACCGGCCAAGCACGTAGCTTCACGGCGACAGCGGATGCCGGCCGAGGCGCCATATTTCCCTCATGCATCAATGCATCTGGATGTGGTCGTCTCGTCGTCACTCGTCAGCTGGTTATTGTGGCACTGCATGCATG
This sequence comes from Echinochloa crus-galli, assembly GCA_900205405.1. NCBI lineage: Eukaryota > Viridiplantae > Streptophyta > Magnoliopsida > Poales > Poaceae > Echinochloa > Echinochloa crus-galli. Next base: position 645,280 of record OAMR01000606.1, read on the forward strand.
TTCGGAGAAAGCAGGGGTTAGGCTGGCTAGGTCTTCAGGTCCGTGTGCACTTTCGTGAGTTATTAGTTTTATATAGTTATGCCTTACAAGAATATGGAGAGAGCGAGGCGCCTTTTTTCATCAAAATAACACAACTGGAAAAAAACCACCACTTTTTTAACGTTTTGGTAGAAGAAAGAACCATCACTTGGGAGTACATTGTTCCATCATAATTTATTATAACACAAAAGTGCGTGTGTGAGAGAGATGATTAGATTCAAGGTTTACATGGTTCAAGTTTAGTTTATGTATATACAATGTTTATAAATTATTGCTTTGGTTTGGCACCGTTTACAATGTCAAACCTACGGTTTGCACAAGTTCAGTGTAGTTGTACGTAAGTATATGATACATTTGATATATCTAATAAGTAAAGAATAGTATACTTGTTGTGCCATACTTTAGATGCTCATTTAACATATATTAAAATAATCAGTAAAGTGTGATTAACTCCAACAGTTTCTTCCTAATAATAGTCATAGTCATTTAATGTCGCGTCTTCTTTCGCTTTGCTAATAATAAATAAGTGTACTATACCATGATTGATAATGATGGCATTTTAATCTCCAGACTGTATTCTTGGTCATGACATTTTTTTGTGACGTACAGAAGCGCGATGATGATTATGATGCGAGTGCGGGTTAGTAGATAGATCTTTTCTCACTTCTTTGTTTCTTCTAGGATCATACGGCCAGAACCAAAGCAAAAGTTTTGTTCATATTGGGAAGTCCGGAGCCTAAGTGTGAGATAGGACGAAGCAAGGATCCATCGTTACCTGCCACTCTAGTATATACGATTAATTGATATGGTTTTGCAACCTATAAGAGGCCGGGTAAATGCAGAGAGGTTACTAAAAATATTTATATGCCTTTAGTAAACGGATTGACGCTATAGAATACCATTATTGGTTGCAAATAAAAAATATGTCATCTTTTTTAAGCCTTTTCACATATACAATTCATTTAGTTATATACCATCTTGATTTGTACAATTATCAAATCAGACCAGATCTAGATTGTACATGACAAGAAAAATAGTAATTACAAATTTCAAGCACTAGCTCTTGCATATATAGATTATCCCTATTATATCGAAGCTCCTTGGGACCTTGAGAATGAAAAGCAGCGTTGTTTCAGGGTAAAAGGGGAATGAACACATGCCAAGGGTGGGTGTAGACTTGTCAAGGATGAAAAGAGGGTATTAAAAGCGTATAGGAACGACAACTAATGGTGGAACAAAGTGTGCTTTGGGGGAGAACAAACAAACTAGTTTGTAGTGCTCGTATCCTTTCTGCTTTCAGTTCCCTCTCCATTAAAAAATCGCCAACACATGCTATCAGGAAACAGGCTGATGACGAAGGGGATATGAGCTATAGGCAGTACTCATCAGTGCAATTATTTAATTTTTAAGCACAACAAATATACTAGCAAATAGCATCTTAATGTAACCAATTTAATTGCAATTATCACCAAAGCATAATCATCATATCTTAGGATTACTAATCGGATACTCTAAAAGGAGATAAATCCCTAGAAGTTCACAATAAACAGAATTATCCAACAAGCAGGCAGCGACCACCAGGTTGATAGACTCTGATCATCACTGACTATAATTATTAATAAACCATTAGATTTATTCTTTTTTAAATAACCACACCATTGTCATCATTATGAAAAAGTAGGTAAATTACGAGGAAGACTTGCTTATCACCCTACCATACAAAAGAATTAATCTGAATGAGCTAATTACCTACTCCCTCCGTCCCAATATATTAGCACTTCTAGGATTCAAAATTTGTACCAAAACATAAGCATTTTAGGGATATGACAAAATTAAATGGGTTGGTGGGGTAGGTGGAGAGTTGGTGGGTAGTATAAAATGAGGGGGTATAAAGGTCTTTTAGCAGCTCTACCCCTATGAGCACCTCCAAAGGACTGAGCAGAGCACCGACAGATCTGGAGATTCCCGAAGTCACCATTGGCGCCTTGTTGTCGACGGAAACACCGCTTACCACTTAACGCATAGCGCCGGTAAATCCTGGTAAATCCCCTGGACCGTCCTACCATTAGACTACAAGCCAATTCGCGCTAATTACCTACTTCTAAATTTCTCATACCCGCTAGCAAACCATAACTGCATAGTGTTTGCCTTTGATTTGGCAATCCTATCAGGCTCCTGGGCCACAAGGTCACGAGCACACACTAGTGTTGTTCCACACAAGCTAAAGATGCTGTTTGTGAACGTTTATAATCAGCTTATCCATGAAAATAAGCAAGAATCCTGCCAAACATCATGCTATATTCTCGCTTACGTATTAAGCGGCTTCATAGATTTGAACTACAAGAAGTGAAAAGTGAAAAGCGAGAAAAGCTTCACATATCTTATAATCTAAACATGGCCGAGAGAAGTGTTTTTCTAAATAGAACTATATATAGCCGAGAAGGCTAAGGAGCAAGGACGCCGAGTCGCTGATAAAAGCCAATGCAAGCACCTCCCCATGCAATTTCGAGATCAAGAGGTTGTACAAGCATGCATTTTAGAAACCCAGAAGTACTGGGTGGCCAGTGCACTCTTTACTCAAGCAGGTTGGACTTAGAAAAAAAAAACTCTACCATAGAGGAGACTCTCTCACTACTCCAGGAAGCAACATCACAAACGGTTCGGAAGAGCCATCACAAACGGTTTTCCGAACCGTTTGTGATGAACCGTTTTAATGCTCGGGGCATGTGATGCTCCCATCATAAACGGTTCATTTTTCCAACCGTTTGTGATTTCCTGCTTCCGAAATAAACCCAAAAAAATACGAAAAAATTTATTTTCATTTGGGGAGGCCACCGGCCACTCAAGTCGTAAGTCGCGCAAAAGTTCGCGCGCTACGCGGCCAGCATGATTCGAATCGGGGAACCTCTCCCTCGCGCGAGCACTCCCCTACCACTGCACCTCATTGTCACTTGTGAGTGTATAGCGTTCCGACTCCTATCATATTATACCAGACCGAGTTTAAATTGCTTGTTTGAGGCCCTAAACGACTTCAAATCAAAATCTGTTGAACTACAAAGTTTCCTAACTTTTCGAAACCTACAACTTTCATGTTGACCGTTTTTTCATCCGAGGTCGTTTGGAAAAACTCAAATTTTAAATTTTGAATATAAACTTACTTTTCGTTAGTAAAACAATTTCAAATTAAAAAGTTGTCAACTAAAAAGTTTCATGACTTGTCGAGATCTACAACTTTCACGTTGACCGTTTTTTCATCCGAGGTCGTTTGGAAAAACTCAAATTTTAAATTTTGAATATAAACTTACTTTTCGTTAGTAAAACAATTTCAAATTAAAAAGTTGTCAACTAAAAAGTTTCATGACTTGTGAAGATCTACAACTTTCATGTTGATCGTTTTTCCATACGATGTAGTGAGGTAACATTGTTCACAAATCTTATAGGTCTCTCTTATAGTTTTAGAAACTATAACTCTATAAGAGAGATGGGTTTTACCCCCAACCGTTTGTGATGAGGGTATCACAAACGGTTTTTCAAAACCGTTTGTGATGGCCTCACATCACAAACGGTTTTTCAAAACCGTTTGTGATGGTGCCGTTTGTGATGATGGTTTCTCTAGTAGTGTCTCCAAGCTAGGTGACATACTCTATTTAATCCGAGAGTTCAACATCTAACTACACGGCACTATTGTCTCTCCATTTCCTCCCTACCAGATAAAAATCTCCCACGAATAAATCGTATCATCACATTGTTATTTAATTTGTTGGTGAAATACATATCTGGCCTTGGGAGAAGTTGAACTAAATTCCAGACAGCCACGGAGTGGAACCCATCATATCTCGGGCAAATTTAGCCAAAAGATTTTGAAGAAAGGACAGTTTCCTTCCGAGAAAAGCCGCTTGCACTATACCTCGGTTCCAATCTTTTTGGCTACCTTTTATTTCTACTCCATGCATACATCTCCAGCACCATTTTTCAAATCGTGTGCCCCCATCATTTCGAGGCTAACCGATGGAAATAAGTCTTCTAACAGTGGCACTGGCCGGGGTCCGCGAAGATAAGCACAAAAGGCACGTTCGACGTAATAGCAGGTAGCAGCTTATAAATAGAACATACAGCAAGGAGAGGCTCCATATTTTCCCCCCACCCTACAAGAATCAGATGGTAACTTCCCAAACGGCACCCTACCAAAGTGTTTTTTTCCTCCGAAAATATGAGATATGCCGCGAATTTAATTAGAGAAGAGAGAACAATCAGACACAAAAACAAAAGAAGCAAACCAAAAATAACAGAAAGAACCCCAAGGCCTTGTTTAGTTCCTAATAAATACCACCCCAAATTTTACTATGCAAAAAGAAGATTCTCGTCACATCAAAATGCCGGTACATTCATGGAGTATGAAATCAGAAATTAATTGCACAGTTTGTTATACTTTACTAGACGAATATTTTGAGCCTAATTAATCAATATTTGGATAATTATTCATAAATATAAATAAAATGCTACAGTACCGCAAGGGCCAACTCGACAGAACCGGCAGCTACCTTCCCCAAGCACACCCAGGCGTGAGAAGGCAACAGATCGAACAAGTCCACCACTAAGGCGCGGCAAGTCGGCAACTGGCAACCAAAACAGCTAGATGTCCAAGCGCAATCTTGTAGCCGACTAGCAGTTGAAGCGATTTGTGTTGAAATGCTCTTCGGTTCCTTTCATTCCAAATGTGCCCCCAAAAGTACACCAAAACACCATCGGTCTCGTCGCATATTTTTCTAGGACTTGTCTGCAACTTCTCCAGCACCCATATCATTTCCAGGCTGCTTTGGCCCTTGGATCAACAAAGGCATCATAATGTAGGTCCGCTTCATACACAACCAAGGGGGAATGTTGTATATGCAAAGAGAGACGGGCCATGTGTTGTGTTTGCTGCTAACCATGTTAAAAGGATTCATCCCATCCGTACTAAAGCCGAACCTTACGTTCCTGATCTCCTTTGAGAATGTTTTCTTGAAATGATAATCAATAGCCCTCCACTGTGAACCATCTGTCGGATGCCTAAGCTTTCCATCTTTCAGACGCTCTTCTGCATGTCAACGCATAAGCTTTGCCGTCTTCGGGTTAGCAAATAGCCACTTCAACCGAGGAATTACGGGGAAATACCAGACGACCTTGGCGGGTGGCCTTTTATTCCTGTCACATGTCATACATATAGCCGATTCGGACTTGTACCTCGAACTTTCGTACACTGGACATGCATCCAAATCCTTATAGTCACCACGATACAGGATACAATCTTTTGGACATGCATGGATTTTCTGTACCTCGAGCCCCATTGGACATATCATTTGCTTCGCCTCGTACGTGTTCTTAGGCAACCCATTCGGGCTTGGAAGCATCTTCCCCATAAGATCCAACAAACTGTCAAAGCCTGTGTCCGATAGGCCATTAGATGACTTCAACTCCAGTAGCAAGAGGTCAACTTCAAGCTTGGACATGCTGCAGCCATGGTACAAAGGAGTTTTGGCATCCTACCTCATCTGCTCTAGCTTCTTTAAATTCTTCGCATCAAGGCATTCTGGCTCACCATCACGTATCATCTGGTCAATGCCATCCACCATATCATCATCTGCTAATGATAGTTTGCCATGAAACCCTTACACAGCAAGTGGCGTCGGATCTGCTCGACGTTTCGAAACTGCTTCTGGTTTTTGCAATCAATGCATGGACAATATTGATATCCATTGCTTGTTTGGTATGACCTCGCAACATTCACAAAGGAGTCAACCCTGTTGACAAATGAGTCATCTGAACTGGCAACATACATCCAGCCTCGTTCATCCATCTATTACAAACAAATTGGGATTGTCCTTAAACCAATATTCCAATAAAAATAATAATGCCAAATTATTTGCACCGTTAGATACAAACCTTAAGTCAAGTGAGTGGATCAAAGTGAGCCGAGGATCAAATTGAACCAAGTGGAGCTGAGGATAAAATTGATGAAGAAATTGATGACAAATGGCCTAGAGGCAAAAAAAGAGAGTTTTCATCACATTCTTCAAAATTTTGCAACAATTCAAGCTTCTAGAAAGTAAGCAAAGCAAGCTAGATACTAACCTTATTGGAATGGAGTGAGAGCTACACATTTCGATAATCCATGAATAAATTGATAAAAAATGGCCTAGAGGCAAAAAAGAGAGTTTTCATCACATTCTTCAAAATTTTGCAACAATTCAAGCTTCTAGAAAGTAAGCAAAGCAAGCTAGATACTAACCTTATTGGAATGGAGTGAGAGCTACACATTTCGATAATCCATGAATAAATTGATGAAAATTGGCCTAGAGGAAAAAAGAGACATTTCATCACATTTGTCTCAATTTTGCAACAATTCAAGCTAAAGAATCATGTGTCTTCAAGCAAGTTATTAATGATCTACATACTAAATTCGAGTTGCTCCATTGAATTTCATGAGAAATGAGCTCTAGAGAGGATGAAAGAGCCCCTCCATCAAATTCATATGCATGATGATATGCCTGCACTACCATTTAATTACCCTGTTTCCTTGCTACCTACTATCCACTGTATGAGAATGCTAGGCTATGCATGTGTTGGGATAGTTGAGATTGATCTTCTTGGCGTGAGTTCGGGGGGCTTGGGCAGGTATAGTGCAGTTAGGCGGTGGAAGCAAGTGATAACAACCCGATCCTTTGATTGGGGTACTTGGGAGCTACACTCGGGTAGTTCCTACGGAGTACCTGTTGTGGGTACATGGTTACTTGGTTACTTAGTTTCTATTGAGGAGTTTGGGCGGCCATACCTATAATGGGTGCCGATTACGGACCGTTGCGACGGATCGCTTATGACGCTGAGACTTGCTTTTATCGATAATTAAGGACTGAGTCGGTATCCAGTTTCGGTCGCGGACCACCGTGCTCACCATCTACCCAGTATGGGGAGGGTTCCAGCAAGCCTGTACTGCTCCTTCTTTTATATTTTTTGACCGGACGGCCGTTCCTAGCGACGAGCGCACAGCCGGCTGGAAAGAAGCCTTTACCTTATTACCCAACCAACCCATGCTAGCCTTTGTACTGCTCCTTTTTATAATTTTTAATTCCGAAAAAAGGTAAGAGTAAATAACTTGACCTAAAATAACTAGAGAGTTGAAACAAGCTACAAATTGGAAGAGTTGAGTATTACTAACCTCAAAAAAGGTTGATGGAGAGCTTTCTTCAAAAAATGTGACCTTTCTTGAGTAATTTGGTGAGAAATGGCCGCAACAATGGTGAAAGAAATGGTGGACGTCGGGTTGGAGAAGAAGAGTGGGAGGGAGAAGTGGGGTTTTGTATTGTATGAGACATCACAAACGGTTCCTAATACGAACCGTTTGTGATGACGGTCCATCACAAATGGTTCTTGTTACAAACCGTTTGTGATGCTCATCATCACAAACGGTTCCAAGGCAGACGGGACATGTAGCCGTTGGAACCGTTTGTGATGAGAGCATCACAAACTGTTTGCTAGAACCGTTTGTGATGGAGCGTTTGTGAAAGAGAGTTCTGTAGTAGTGGGAAGCACTTAGATTAATGTTTTGAAAACCCTCTAGGCCCAGCCAAGGTGTAATTACAATCTACAAGTATGAAAGCGGGAGATTCACACTTTTGATCAAGCCTTATGGGAGTAAATGACCTATTCCTAAATCTGGATAGGTTTAAGCTAACTAGCGGCAACCCAATTAGATTTTGGGAGGAGAATTGATTAGGCACCCATGCGCTGAAATTTCAATATCCAAACTTGTTTAATATTGTGCAAAGAAAACAAGCAAATGTGGTAGAAGTGCTCAGTACAAATCCACTTAATGTCTCCTGTAGGAGAGCTTTAGTTGGGAACGAATTAACTGAGTGGTACAGTCTTGTTTCAAAACTAGTACATGTTAACTTAAATAAGGAAATGTATTTATTTATGTGGAACCTCCATAAGAATGGTTTATTCACTATTAAGTCTATGTATAAGCACCTATAGTCAATAACAAAACTAAAGTTACGCAAGAAATTTGGCATATGAAGATTCTTCTTAAAATAAAGATTTTCATGTGGTATCTTAAAAAGAGATTGATCTTAACAAAAGATAATTTAACTAGGAGAAATTGAAATGGAAGTAAAGTTTGTTGTTTTGTAGTAAATTAGAAATCATCCAACACCTGTTTTTCGAATGCCATTATGCTAAGTTTTTATGGCGTGGGGTTTACTTTGTGTTTGGGATCCCACCACCAAAAGACACAAATGACTTGAGTTGGTCTAAACTAGGGAGTCCTAAGCATAATTTATTGTTACTAGCAAATGTGACCGTACATTGCTACGTATATAAACAATAGAGATATATACTGATTTAACCAGTCCTGATCCATGTAGATTTATTTCTTCTTTTCTCTCACATCTATATTAATTTAACCGGTCCTGATCCATGTAGATTTATTTTTTTCTCTTGTCAATTAATTTAATTTTAACGTATTGTACTTGTATTTGGTATCTGTAATGGACGTGATTATGGAAACAACCACGTAAGGCCCACCTGCCGGCATTGTGAGAGGGAAGAACCAAACAATCCTTGCTTTAGTATTAGGTAGAGATTAACAGGTGCTGCTTCCATCTCTTGGGCAATGTGGCTCACAAGGAACGGGAATGTGTTTGACAAAAATAAACCAAAATCATTTTACAGGTTCTATTCAGAGAAATGCATTGGCTTCGGTTTTGGGCTCGGTTACAATGCACTGATGACAAAAAGGAGGAGCTTGTCAAGGCATGCCAATTTCTAGAGTCAAAAGCCATGGAGTTTTTCGCGTCCCATGGATGGCCATTTATTTTACGCATTGGTCAATAATGTTAAACCATTATTTGTTTTAAATTGTGGATGAGTATGTAATAATTTTGGAACTGATGCTCCTTCTTGAATGAAGGAGTATGAAGCCAGAACTTTTCCATTATCTAAAAGATGTATAATTACAATCTTTGCACACATGCCTTGGGAGTTTCCGCTCGATCCTTGCATAATCTGCATAGAGGGTCATTTGGCTATCCTCTTTCTGAAAGATAATATGAAGCGAGGATTCCTTTTGTGTAGAAATGTCCAAGCGAACAATAATGACATTAAGGTTGTGCCCACATCTATCTATACTAAAAGGATGCTAAAGAATTGAAAACACTTTCTACCAAAAAAACCCACCCCCACCCTCTCACAGAGGACCCACCTGTCGGGCTTTGATGGGAGAGAAGAACAAAAAACGCTAGAAAAAATTGCATGTTTCAGACGCTTTTAGTTCATTCTCCGTAAAACTTTTTTCACCCAGCATCCCGCGCGTACCCACCTCCGGTCAGGTGGGCCCCTACCTCCCCACACGTGCACATAATTATCCCATATTGCTAATAGACAATAGATTGAAGAGTTTTTCTCCATATAAATAAAGACCAACTAACTTGAAAAATGACGTGCCTCTAGATTTAAGAATACCTAAAGCTTTATATGAGTAGAGATTGAGACAAATGTATACAAGAGAGTTTAGCACGCGCGTGCCGCACGGGTATTTTATACATGGGAGAGAAATTCCTCCATTGCATGTCGTCGGTATACTGTATAAGGTAGGGTTAATTGGATATATACCATTGTAACTTTCCGGCTTCAGAGATATACCACTACAGTCTAGTGGAAATATGCCATTATAATTAGCTTGAACTGTGCCATTTTCGACGTCTTTGATTCCTTTGGATCCACCAATAAACCATGGCATTTTCGTGTAGCCAAAAATGCCCCTGCTACATCCCCGCTAACGCTTGGGCCCATATGTCATCTCCTTTGTCTATCCCTATGTTCCTTCCCGATCCATCTTCATGGATCAAAGCATACTGAACGGAAGAGGGATGAGGTGAGGGCGAAGCTCAAGGCCTGGGCAGCGGAGGGGACAGGGGAGCAAGGGGGCGGCTTGGGGCTACACACAGCCGGCAACCGCGGGCGACAGACCCGCAGGGCCACGGGAAAGGGAGGCAGCGGCGCTAGATAAGTGCGCAGAGGTCGATGTGGGCTATCTTGACCGGAGCTCAACCATGGCGGACACGTGGGGCCGAGTAGAGGCTTAGCTTCAGCGAACGTGTGCCAGGCCGAAGCTTGGCTTGCGGGTAGCGGATGCGAGCAGACCAGAGGTCCGTTTGGTTGGTCGCATGAGCTTAACCCGTCTCGTATATGTGAGACAGGCTCATCTCAAACAGGCTGAGTGTATGCAACGCGCTATGTTTGGTTGGTTGTATATGCAGAGACTTGTTGAGAAGAGATATCATTTGGTTGTCCACATGAGATTACGTTGCATGAGATACAAAATTATTAAATGTTCATCATATACTTTTTATTTTATATAATCATACATTAATAGTCTTTATTTGCATTGTTATTGTATTAAAATATTTCAAAATATATTAATATCACTTAATATTAATACATACTAGTCATCATACTAATTATGTCATTAACTGAGCAAATCTCGCACCATGCCAGCCATGCCCGCTGGAAACGGAGGGAAAACTCGTTTCGGGCCGGGCCCGTCGGCGGAATCTGCATCCAGCAAGACAGGCTCTGACCGGTGTGCAGGCAACCGAACAGAGGCCCTGCACCCCGCGAGCCTCAGGCCAGATGGAGGGAAGCAAACACGCCCTAGAGCTCGGCGGCCACATGTGGAGTCATGCCGGATCTCATGTGGCTGGAGATTTGAGGGAGCCAGGCCAGAACTCCATGCCGGCAAAAAGGATGGCGGAAGAAACGAAGGAAGGGGATGACCCGTAGGCCACATACGTCAGTGAGTGGACAAAATAGATATATCAAGGGCATTTTTGTCTATATAGAGATAGGAGAGCCAATGTGTAGGCCTAAGAGCATCAAATACGTATAAAATGGCACCTCTCAAGTAAAATCAGAATTGTAATGGCATGAATCCAAATAGACGAATTGTAATGGTATTTCTTCAAAATTGAAAAAAATGTAATGCTATATATATCCAATTAACCCTAAGGTATGCAACTTTTGTTGTATAGTTTCCATCATTTGTCCAATTGCAACTGTGACATTACCCTTTCTGATGTGCCACCGGGCACACAAAGATGATTGTGCTCGTGGCCTCGGGCTGAAGCATACGGCTACCAGCAGCTGTCCCAACCCAGTTAGTGTCAAACCCTGGAACTGAAAAAAGAAACAATCTTAGTCAGGGTCAAACCCTGGAAGTGAAAAAAATAAACAATCTCATCAAATCAGCTGTGAAATTCAACCAATTCAATAGTAGGAATCCCTGAATGGATCATTGTTGGTAACAGTAATGCAGCTAGGAAATCCTGTTCAATCGTCTGCACACACAGCACCTATACAAATATGCAGATTATTGATAACAGCAACCTATTACTCGTATGATTAGCCATTGCTTGTCATTAGCCAATGCAATAAGCTATTGGTAGCACTCGACCCCATGCATAGGGGAAGCAAGCTTTCAGACATACAAGCCCTACTTTATCTGGGCCCACCCGGGGCGAGTAGTCTGTGGGTCCGGGTGCCCACTTACTTCAGGCAGGTGATCGGAGCTGCCTGCCTTTAATTTCCCTAGATATATTTGTGCAACATCGAACAATAGAGGCTGTGTGCTCCCGTAACATTCTATTACATGGTATGTACAGCAGTATGCATGTTGCTGTGGCCTCCTGTTGTTGTTGTTTTCTTTTGGCGCTGAGTGTAAATTGACGAGCTTTTAGTTTTATGTGCTACAGGTGCAGAGCAGTATACGAGATTCCCTAAAAGGAAGAAGCCGTGTGTTGAAACATGCCTTACGTGGGAGACAAATTAATAAGGGGATTAGCCTAGCGACGAGTCACTGACAGTCTGGCTCCACTGGCCCAAGTCACAACACTAATATGGGGGAGAGGCTTTATAAATTCATCCCATGTTCATACGCAATGTTCATTAATGGGTTTATAAACCAAACATGCATATGGCAGCCTACTTTCTTCAGAGAAACAGAGCACCACTCCGTAGCTACTTCCGATTTCTTTTACTGGACGTATTTAGTTTTGTTAGGGTTCAAAAACCGAAGGTAACCAGCCACTCCCTCAATATGTTAAATGCTTATGGTTGCATCCAGTACATATTCCAAACTTCAAAAACCAAAAACAGCTCAGAACAGGACAGGTTCCCTCACTACATACTCGAGTATCTATGAGCATGACCCTAAAGATGTATGCATCTATAGGATTTAAAATTATGCCACGGCCTCTAATTTATTTGCATGATCATCCTAAATCACGTGTGCTGAACTCAATAGTTCCCATAAAATATGCTAGTAATTAAGACTAAAATCATGTGCATACTTGTGAATTATGATTAAGAGAAGAAATCAAACCTCAGCATTGAGTTATGCTTCGAATGGTAAGTATCAAACTCGTCTTCTGCCAGTTTATGTCCACTCCATCAAAATCTCGTCTGCATCCCACCTTCTTGCTTCAAGAGAGAGCTCATCAGAAAGGTAGCTGGACGAATTCTTGACAGCTTCCTCCACGGCCTCCACCTCCTTAAGCGTCGCACCATGACAAACAATCTCAACTTGGAGATGCTTTAGGGAAGAGAGGTGCTGGATTCCAAAATCTAGAACACCATGCAAAGAGCACACGCCATGTGCGTTAAATGGAACCCGGAGTTTTTCAAGCATTGGCATGGCTCCTGGTTCAAAAGTCAGCCCTGTCCCAATTTCCCAACAGGAGAAGTAGAACTCCTTCAGACAACGGAATCCATTATTGCTTATTATGACCCCTTCTTTAGCCTTTACCGCACTTGAAGAAATCCACAGAAATGACAGACTGGGCAACTCCCCAAGGGTCCAAAATGATTCCTCATCCATTGGACTAAGATATATGTCTAGGTAAGTGAGATACTCCTGTGACTTCATCCAGTTTGGGATTCTGGAAAAATAGTAATCTATGGACATTTCAAATTTCTGAAGGCGAAGAGGAGGAGGGAACCAAGAATCCTGTAAGAAATCAAGGGAACACCTATGAAAACTTTGAATTTGTATTGATTGAAGATTGAGCATGCCTAACTTGTTGAGGGACATGACCAAATTTTCTGCATAGGTTTTTGCCACATAATTTGTATCAATGATGCACCAATTTAGCCCAAGAATTCTTAGATTAGTTAAACTGCCCAGTTCCAGCAAAGAAGATACTGATGTATGGCAGTTGATTTCAATCTCTGATAATTCCCGTAGAGCTTGCATATTTCCAATTCCTTCAGGCAACTCTAAACTGTTAAGCAATAAACATGTCAACCGATGTAAGAGAACAATACTCTCTGGCAATCTTTGAATCCTTGTCCATCTCAAATCTAAGGTCTGTAAATTTTGTAGTTGTCCTATCTGTTCAGGAAGTGCAGTTATTCTTCTTGAATTGAGTCGTAGGTACCTCAAATGAGAAAGCTTATCTATGTTCTTAAGATAATTGTATTCCAACACTACTCTATTTTCTAGATCTAACACTCTCAAGCAGATAATTGTATTCCAACACCACTCTATTTTCTAGATCTAACACTCTCAAGTGTTGAAAGTTGGAAAGACAAGGCATATTCTCAGAATATCCAAAGGTAGTGAGGGATCGGACATTAGAAACGATCATATTTGTTGGCACCATAATATCATCTCGGGCATGATAGTTGAGGGATAGCCGACGAACCTTACCTTGTTGCACCAACTTGTAATTTTGGTGGCCACATAATGTTACAAAATTTTCCTCAACTGATTTGGATATGATGAGATCAAGAACCATATCATGGACACGGCAAGCATCAGCTCGACCATCATACTGGATTCCAACTGGCTGAATCATGCTCCTGTTGATAAGATCATTGAAATAGAATTCTCCTATTTCCTCCATGTCTTGTCCACCTTCTATAGTGATAAAACCTTCAGCAATCCATCTTCTTACTAATCGATCCCTCTTAATTTCATAATCTTCAGGAAACACACTTAGATATAACAAGCATGTCTTCAAATGGTAGGGGAGATCATTGTAACTGAGGGACAATATATTTTTCAT
>OAMR01000606.1:677536-688253 GCA_900205405.1 Echinochloa crus-galli
GAACACCAAATCGACCTTGTTCCTGGTGCTCCACTTCCTAATCGTGCACCATACCGCATGAACCCGGAGGAGACAAAAGAAATTCAGCGTCAAGTGCAAGAACTCATCAACAAAGGTTATGTCAAGGAAAGTCTCTCACCTTGTGCTGTTCCTGTTCTTTTAGTTCCCAAGAAAGATGGTTCATGGAGGATGTGTGTTGATTGTCGAGCCATTAATAACATCACCATTAGGTATAGACATCCCATACCTCGACTTGATGACATGCTTGATGAACTTTGTGGTGCTACAATTTTTACAAAAATTGATTTGCGAAGTGGCTATCACCAAATTCGAATGAGAGAAGGAGATGAATGGAAAACAGCCTTCAAAACCAAGTTTGGGTTGTATGAATGGTTGGTGATGCCTTTTGGATTGACCAAAGCACCTAGCACCTTTATGCGGTTGATGAATCATGTGCTTAGGGCCTTCATTGGTAAGTTTGTTGTTATTTACTTCGATGATATATTAATTTACAGCAAGTCTATTGATGAATATGTTGAACATATGAAATGTGTGCTTGCTGTTTTGAGGAAGGAATGATTGTATGCTAACCTTGCTAGTGCACCTTTTGCATCGACAAGGTTGTGTTTCTTGGTTTTTTTGTTTCAGCTCATGGCGTGGAGGTGGATGAGGAAAAGATCAAAGCTGTTCGAGAGTGGCTGCCCCCGCAAAATGTGAGCCAAGTCCGAAGCTTCCTTGGACTTGCCGGCTTCTACCGTCGGTTTGTAAAAGATTTTAGTTCCATTGCTGCTCCAATAAATGAGTTGACAAAGAAGGATGTACCATTCCAATGGGGTGACACACAAGAGAAGGCATTTGAAGAGTTGATTGAAGATGAAATTGACATCAGCTCCACTCCTTGCACTTCCAGATTTTGGTAAGACCTTTGAAATTGAATGCGATGCAAGTGGTGTAGGGATTGGAGGTGTGCTCATGCAAGTAGGGAGACCCATTGCAAATTTTAGTGAAAAGCTAAGTGGTCCAACTCTAAATTATTCAGTTTATGATAAAGAACTTTATGCTCTTGTGAGGAGTTTGGAAACTTGGCAACACTACCTTTTGCCCAAAGAATTTATGATACATTCAGATCATGAATCATTGAAACATTTAAAGGGTCAACTAAAACTGAACAAAAGACATGCTAAACGGAGTGAATTAATTGAATCCTTTCCTTACATTATCAAGTACAAGCGCCGAGTACTAAGTGTTACTGCTGTAGAAGAAGAACAGAATCAGCGGCACAATCTTTTCCACACCCGAGGTATGATCAAGGATAAGTTATGTAGAATTATTGTTGATAATGGCAGCTGCAATAATATTGCAAGTCAAGAATTGGTTGAGAGAATGGGGCTAAAACAGCGGCGCCATCCTTCTCCATACAAGATGCAATGGTTAAATGACAGTGGTGCACTGCGTGTAACCAATATTGTGACTGTTCCTTTCTCCATTGGGCGATACAATGATCATGTTGAGTGTGATGTGGTGCCAATGCAAGCATGCCAACTATTATTGGGCAGACCATGGTTATATGATCGTGACGTTCAGATTTGTGGTCGTGCCAACAAGGTTGTTCTCATGTATAAAGGAGAGCAAATTACTTTACTTCCTTTGTCCCCAGAGGAAATTTTAAAGGATGATTTGAAAAAAAAAACAGCGAGAGAGCGAGAACCACTTGCGAGTGACCCACATAGTGAGGAAGTGTCTCCAAAGCCAAATAAAACTCCACAGCTACAAAGAACCAAGCCAAAGGGACAAGAGGGTTTAGTAATGATGGCTAGGAAAGGGGATTTGAAAGAATTGAGAGAACCCAATGCCGTGTTCTATGTACTCCTGTACAAGGACTGTTGATCAAGCCAAGCGCATTGAGAGGAAAATTCAGCAAGAGGGACGTGGAAAGTCATATGGGAGTCGATCCATTTCAACTCCATGGCGTAGGCAGCGATGTGTTACAGGAATATGAAGATGTGTTTCCGGAGGAAGTACCGCCAGGGCTGCCACCAAAGAGAGGGATGGAACACCAAATCGACCTTGTTCCTGGTGCTCCACTTCCTAACCGTGCACCATACCGCACAAAACCGGAGGAGACAAAAGAAATTCAGCGTCAAATTCAGGAACTCATCAACAAAGGTTATGTAAAGGAAAGTCTCTCACCTTGTGCTGTTCCTGTTCTTTTAGTTCCCAAGAAAGATGGTTCATGGAGGATGTGTGTTGATTGTCGAGCCATTAATAACATCACCATTAGGTATAGACATCCCATACCTCGACTTGATGACATGCTTGATGAACTTTGTGGTGCTGTCATTTTTACAAAAATTGATTTGCGAAGTAGCTATCACCAAATTCGAATGAGAGAAGGAGATGAATGGAAAACAGCCTTCAAAACCAAGTTTGGGTTGTATGAATGGTTGGTGATGCCTTTTGGATTGACCAATGCACCTAGCACATTTATGAGGTTGATGAATCATGTGCTAAGGGCCTTCATTGGCAAGTTTGTTGTTGTTTATTTTGATGATATATTAATTTACAGCAAGTCTATTGACGAACATGTTGAACATATAAAATGTGTTCTTGTTGTTTTGAGGAAGGAATGCTTGTATGCTAACCTTGCCAAGTGCACCTTTTGCACCGACAAGGTTGTGTTTCTTGGTTTTGTCGTTTCAGCTCATGGCGTGGAGGTGGATGAGGAAAAGATCAAAGCTGTTCGAGAGTGGCTGCCCCCGCAAAATGTGAGCCAAGTCCGAAGCTTCCTTGGACTTGCCGGCTTCTACCGTCGGTTTGTAAAAGATTTTAGTTCCATTGCTGCTCCAATAAATGAGTTGACAAAGAAGGATGTACCATTCCAATGGGGTGATGCACAAGAGAAGGCATTTAAAGAATTGAAGTTGAAGTTGACATCAGCTCCACTCCTTACACTTCCAGATTTTGGTAAGACCTTTGAAATTGAATGCGATGCAAGTGGTGTAGGGATTGGAGGTGTGCTCATGCAAGTAGGAAGACCCATTGCATATTTCAGTGAAAAGCTAAGTGGTCCAACTCTAAATTATTCAGTTTATGATAAAGAACTTTATGCTCTTGTGAGGAGTTTGGAAACTTGGCAACACTACCTTTTGCCCAAAGAATTTGTGATACATTCAGATCATGAATCATTGAAACATTTAAAGGGTCAACTAAAACTGAACAAAAGACATGCTAAATGGAGTGAATTAATTGAATCTTTTCCTTACATTATCAAGTACAAGAAAGGGAAGGAAAATGTTGTTGCTAAGGATGGCAATTTTCCCCGCGGGGGCGGATCCCCGCGGGGACCCGACCCGAACGGGGCAGGGATGGGGCTCATTTTTCCCCCGCGGGGGCGTTGGGTCGGGGCCCCGAAATGATTCCGGGTCAGGGGCGGGGGTAGATTTTCCCCCGCGGGGCTCCGATGGGGACCCGAGTTGCTGCAGCCTAGGGTATTTTTCTCCGCCGGCAGCAAGGCCCATGAGGCCCAGTAACTCAGCTCCCGTCATGTATATAAAGGCACCCTCCCAAACCCTAAACCTATCCCACTCGTACTCGCCTCTGGTGACACTCGCAAGCGGCGGCCGCCGCCACTCCCATCCCAGACTCCAACCTCCTCCAACCCCACTCGCCGTCTCCACTCTTCGTCCTCGCCGAGTCGCCGTCGACGCCACCACCGGAGCGGCCGACGAGCACGCGGAGGCGCCGAGCAGCAGGCAGCAGCGCAGCACGAGGTACGGCCGGTTCTTCCTTTCCTTGTACCTAGCTTGCTAGCAAGTAGCACCTGCGACTCTAGTAGTACTCAAGTACTTAATTAAGTTCTTTATTTGTTACTGCTTGTTCTTTAATAAGTAGCGCTTCTCGTTCCTAGATCTCGTTTTTTTTTGCATGACGTGAACATTTCCAGATCTATAAGTAATTCCTACGGATGTTTGTGCTTGAGTAGTTGAGGCTTTGAGCCATTTGTGGTAGTATTACTTGCTCATACATTGCTGGTAGTTGCTCGATCTGTGTGTTGTCTTTGTGATCTTGCTCTCATTATGCTTATTTTTCTTTTGCACAGCCATGGTGACCACTAGCTCGTCCCAAGCTGCTGGAGCGGGAACGCCAAGCTCTGGTGAAGATGCAGCTACTAGGAACATCCAAGTGACTGACACAACCCAAGCCGTAGTGCTGGAGGTGGATGACCAAGGTACAGAGCAAGGTACAGATCATGGTACTGATTCAGAGGTGGTAGCAGCAGCAAAAAGAAAGAGGCTTAAATCTGCTGTTTGGAATGAGTTTAAAAGGTTGCAAGTGCATGGGAAATGGAAGGCAGAATGTGTGTGGTGTCGTACTAAGCTAGGTGGAGAAACTAAAAATGGAACCACACACTTACATGACCATCTTAAGTCTTGTCAGTCTAGGCAGGTTAGAAAGGGCCTCAAACAAGCAACACTGAAAATGGGAACTGATGCTGATGGGAAAGTTCGTGTTGAAAAGTACATTTTTGATCAAGATGTCGCAAGAAAAGCCCTTTCATTGATGATCTGTGTCCATGAATACCCTCTGTCTATTGTTGATCATGTAGGCTTTCGTAAATTCTGTGCTACATTGCAACCTATGTTTACTGTTGGAACTAGAAATACTATTAGGCAAGATATCTTGGACATGTATGGAATTCAAAAGAACTGTATGGTGAAGTACTTTCAGCAATTGGAAAGTCGTGTTGCCATCACAACTGATATGTGGACAGCCAATCATCAAAAGAAAGGCTACATGGCAACCACAGCCCATTTCATTGATGAGAAATGGACCCTGAAAAGTTTTCTTTTGAGGTAATTGCTGTTACACTACTTAGTTTCTCACTTGCTAATTTCTATTCATGTGCTTTGATTATCTTATAGGCTGTACTAAAATTTTCTTTTATAGGTTCATTTATGTGCCGCACCCTCACACTGCTGAGTTGATAGCTGATGTACTTCATGATGTCCTTTGTGACTGGCAACTGGAGAGGAAGATCTCTGCTGTGACACTTGACAACTGCACTGTCAAAGACAACCTGATGGAAAAAATAGAAGATAAGTTGCCTCTTGACTCTCTTATGTTGAAAGATGATGATGGGAAAAAGTTATTGCATATGCGTTGTGCTGCACACATATTAAATCTGATTGTGAAAGATGGATTGGCTGCCATGGATAAGGATGATGGTTTAGAGAGGATTCGTGAAAGTGTTCGTTTTTGGTCAGCTACTCCAAAAAGGCATGAGAAATTTGAAAAGAAAGCATCTGAACTCAATATTAAATTTGAGCGTAGATTGTGTCTTGATTGTAAAACTAGATGGAATTCCACCTACATCATGCTTAGCACTGCAGTAGAATACAAAGCTGTTTTTGCACGTCTTGCTCTGCGTGAAAAGTTGTTTGCTCCAATGTGTCCAACTGAAGCTGATTGGAGGGTTGCTAAGGATGTTTGTGATAGGTTGAAAATGTTCTTTGACATAACTGAGCTACTGTCAGGAACTAAGTATGTTACTGCAAACCTTTTCTTCCCAAGGATATGTGGTATTTACTTAGCTATCCGAAAATGGACCAGTAGCAATGACCCACAGGTTGAGAAGATGGCAGCAAGCATGAAGGAAAAATTTAACAAGTACTGGGCAGATGTGCATGGATTAATGGCAGTTGCCACTATTCTGGATCCTAGATATAAACTTCATATGTTAAAGGCTCTCTTTACTAATATCTATGGTGCAGAAGGGGCAGATACTAAAGTAAGAGAAATCAGAAACTTGATGTACAACTTGGTGAAAGAATATCAGCAATCACCAGAGGATGTTTGTACTTCTGCTGTTTCAAATCCTTCTGTCCAGAACAGTGGGATTGGACAAGATGAGGTGTTCGACATCTTTGACCAGTACATGTCTTCACAGCCTGCTAATTCTCATATCCATGTGCGCACAGAGTTGGACTTGTACTTGGAGGAGCGAACTGTTAACAGGACACAAGATCTTGACATTGTCAATTGGTGGAAGTATGGTGGGATCAAGTATCCCACTTTGCAAAGGATTGCTCGGGACATCATGGCTATTCCAGTGACATCAGTTGCTTCTGAGTCTGTCTTCAGTACTGGTGGAAGGATAATCAGTCCTCATCGCAGTCGACTTGCTCCTAAGATTGTTGAGGCACTGATGAGCATGCAAGCTTGGTCTCATGCAGAAATGCTAGGTAAATAGATCAAATACTTATTTCTGTTTTCCCTTTGTGTAATTAAGCACTGATATTATAAACACTTTCTATTAGGTGATGATAATCCTGCCATTGCTGCTATGATGACCTGTCTGAATGATGAAGAAGAATCACTGGTACTTTCCTTGTTTACTTGCATCAATTATTCATGCTAGTTCTTAAACAATGTTACTAGACACTGTCTCTTATGATCTTATTCTTCTTATTTCCAGGGTGATCTTGAGTCTGCTGTGGTTGATTGCTGATGGCGCATTGGTGAGTGGTGACATGGGGATGGAAGCATGACGTCCGAGGAGGCCTGGAGCCGATGAGCCTGCTTATGCTCCTTAGTTATCTTTATCTATCTATCTACTAGTTGCTTTTAAACAATATTTGCTCGACCTTATGTTATCTGGACAATATTATTGTAATAGGCTAGTAATCTGCTACTTTATTTGCTTGCCTGAACATGGATGGATGGAACTGAGAATGCAATGTGATGGTGGCTGCGTTATGGTGTGGCCGCTGGTGGTTTATAATTTGATATATATGTGTTTATGTAAGCCTAAGTCTCATCCCCACGGGGACCCCGACGGGGCTCGGGGCTCCGACGGGGATGGGGACGGGGCAAAAAATTTCCCCGGTAGGCTGTTCGGGGCCGGGGCGGGGATTTGTTTTCGGGGACCGGGGCGGGGGCGGGGGGCAGTCCCCCGGCCCCGCCCCGCCCCGTTGCCATCCATAGTTGTTGCGGATGCTTTGTCTAGACGCCATGCCTTGCTGTCCCAACTTGATACAAAAATTCTTGGTTTGGAAAACATAAAAGATTTGTATGCTACCGATTCAACCTTTGCTGAACCATTTACTAAATGTTGTCATGGAAAGGGCTAGGAAAAATTTCATTTGCATGATGGATTTTTGTTTAGAGCTAACAAACTTTGTATTCCAGATTGTTCTGTTCGACTAATGCTTTTGCAGGAAGCTCATGCCGGTGGACTTATGGGCCACTTTGGTGCCAAGAAAACAGAGCAGGTATTGGCTGACCCCAGGCCACGCCACCGTGCCTCATGCAGCCCCATACCGTCCGCTCCCCTCCTCCACCGGCTCCCGTGCCTGCCGCTGCCCCAGGCCACACCGCCGCCCCTCACACAGCCCCATCCCCTCCGATCCCCTCCTCCATCAGCTCTCATGCCTACCGCTGCTCCAGGCCACGTCGGTGCCCCTCATGCTGCCCAATCAACGAGAGGGAGGACGGAGCTCGAGACGGAAAAGATTGGAGAGAGCGCACAGTAGGGCTCCATGATTTCCCTCCCTCGAGCGAACAGGCTCTCTCAATCCTCTCCTGATCCATTTGCAGGTAAAGTACATCAGCTTGATTAGATGGATTGTTCCCTGAGTTCTTCTTCTTCGGATCTCATGTTTGATTTAAACAATCAAATTCATATCGAGGTTCATTCTCTCGGCAGTTAGCGTTGGATTTTGGTTGGGGATGACTGCAACATGTTGCCATTTTTTTAGATATGAGTGGTAGAAGGTTTGTCCTTCATATTAGATACGATGTGCATCTCAAACTTTCTTCTTGCCAGTAGCTTTTTTGCCACTTGTCTCAAACTCTGTATGATCTGATCTGATTTAACTTGGTGGTGTGTTCGTGTGTGCGCAGAACTTGACACAATTGGGGAGGCACACTGCTGGAACTGTTGCAGGTGTGGCTCAGCCCTGAGAGCCTCACGTCTGTTGAGGTATTCCTTTGTTGGATTTAGAGATTTCTCTTATAGATTTATCCATTCAAATGATCCCCCTATCATGAATTTTGTTTGTGGTTCTGTCTCACTCCCATATAATCAGTCTATTGCTGCTCCCATCGATCTATTGCCTTTGCCTATGCGGGAACGTGTGAACTTTGATGCAAGCAAACATGCTGAATTTGTCAAGAAACTTCACCACCAAGCACAAGCAAACATTGAAAAGATGACCAAGCAGTACGCGAAGCATGCCAACAAAGGGCGCAAGAAGATGTTGTTTGAACCAGGAGACATGGTTTGGGTGCACCTAAAAGTATTCCTTTTGCGACGTTTTAATTCCGTGGTAATAACTTTTCATTATTTGTAGTTAGCAGATTTTTGTGAATTTTTGTTTCAGACCAACAGACATGCGAATAAATATCATTTTTATGATATGCTTGTACCTTTATATCTTCCCTTTCAAACTTACATAATGGTGCGTCATCTGGGAAAGGTACTGAATTCGAGGTTATTGTTTAGGTAGGTGAAAAAAATGCCAATATCAGCTACATCGAGGAAAGAATGGCAGGCTGGTGAAAGGGAAAGCTATTGAATTGAATGTTTTTTCTCATGCCCTATACTGTTATGGAGAAAGGAAGAAACCTTCTGTTTTGGTCATTTTTTAAATGGTAAACTCGTTGAAAGTCAATATCCTAGATCTCATAAACTGTAGACAATTTTTATTAGGCTCGCTGGATTCCAATATGTTGGGAAGTGAGATTGTTATACAGAAAAATAATTGTTTTTTCTTTTTTCTTTCACAGATTTAGATTGAGCATTTACTGTTCACTAAAATTGCCTAGCAGCATTTGTCCATTGTAAAAATGTTTTCCCAATATGATTCATTCTTGTGTTTCTTCATCTCCAGAATTTAAACAGTGGGAATTATAGCATATCGCTTCTCAAGTCTTGGATTGTTGCCAGTTTCTATATGTATGTACCTTTCTTACTTCATTAAACTGCTGCAGACCAAGAAGCTTAGTCTTGCTTCTCTCTACTGCTGCTTACAAACTATCTCTGTTGATTTTGCTATTTGAACTTGTTCCCCGTTATGATCTTCAAGTTTTGGATTACCCAGTTATTGCTCCTGCCGGTCAAACTGAACTGATGGCCTCAGTCAGGCTGATGATGTTGAAGTAAAGGCTGCAGGTGAAACTACTGTTGCATTGTTCATATTTGCATCTTTATGTATTAATATCTTTTCATATGAAGCTACTGTTTAGATAAAAATTTGGAAGCTGGGCGTAGCTACTAAATCTTTCTACTATTATTTATTTCCTTTTGTTTTATAAGTAAATACAGATTTGTTCTCTTTAAATTGAAAGTAAGGAACAATGCTTACCTTCCACAAGTAGATATGGAATAATGGAAAGAACCAATTTCATTTTGGTTTAAAGATAACTCTTGCCTCAGCTCATGGTTGATTATTCACAAATATATCTTCTCATATTTTCATGCAAATCTCCTCCTCTAGCAATTGAGTTAACATTAGCCATTTAGTACTACGGCAAAGCTTTAACTCTTGTAACTATTTTATTCTTATTTTTTGTGCTAGGGTATCCTCTTCACAGATGAAGACAGATGGGTAAGTTCTAAAAGGGGATCAATTTATAATTTTCCATAGTCTAAAAGAAAATGTCTGTGATCCTCCTTTGTTGTCAATATATATATTGTAGTTGTTCATGCCATCTACAGTATGTAGTTTCAATGATGCATAATTATTTTGTTATATTTCAAGTTCAGGATAGTAACATAATTTTTCTTTTGTCATCGGGAAGTTAACTAGGCAAGGCAGCTTGTTCCAGAAACATTGTCATGTAACAGCCCCAGATTTTAAAGGAATGAGCGTAACAGGGTACATCCCAAACAGGCAAACAGGTAAGGTTAGCAAGTTCTGAAGCATATGAGGAAGGGTTGGCTCTCGCCAGCGACACCCTCCTGACCAAAGTCCGCATTGCAAGCGATTGTGCCAATGTTGTCAGGAGCATAAGGGCCAGGTCGATGGGAGTGTATGGCCAAATTGTCCACGAGATCAAGGCACAGGCGGCTTCCCTTCAGAAGACGGAGTTTGTCCATGAACGGCGAGAAGCGAACTATGAGGCACACAACTTGGCTCGGTAACACTACTGCATATAAATGTTTTTGATATATACGCAGGGATGAGCAATGTTACTTCTAGCTTCTAGGGAATGTTAATTTTTTTAGGAACTTTTTAGCAGCAAGAACATTATCTTTGTAGTTCAGTAGTGTCAGTCCTAGAAACTGATTAAAAGGCAACTGGTAAAGTTGATTGGAATTTTCAAGTGAATGTAATTGAATCATTTCTGCAGAAATCAGTGAATCCTCAAACACATGAACTTTATTTTGGAGCATATGGTGCTTACATTTACAGCACATGCATCAGAATCGTTGGGTATTCCGCCAATAGTTATCAAGTTTCGGATTGTGAGCTTTAATTCTTTTTTTATTCATGTATGCTTAATTTGGGTATTCCGCCAATAGTTATAAGCACCATATTCTATTATGGAAAATCCGAAATCAGTATGTTACAATGCAGAAATCAGTATGTTATAATGCTGAAGAAGCTTCTCTGGATTTTCCATATGATTTTGTGCTGGGACTTCGGGACCTTGGCTATTTCTATTATGTACTGCTGCTGTTGAATGATAAATATATATGTGTAGGCTTCATATA
>OAMR01000606.1:691818-711168 GCA_900205405.1 Echinochloa crus-galli
TTTTTTAAATGGTAAACTCGTTGAAAGTCAATATCCTAGATCTCATAAACTGTAGACAATTTTTATTAGGCTCGCTGGATTCCAATATGTTGGGAAGTGAGA
The DNA here is from genome assembly GCA_900205405.1 of Echinochloa crus-galli. Lineage (NCBI taxonomy): Eukaryota > Viridiplantae > Streptophyta > Magnoliopsida > Poales > Poaceae > Echinochloa > Echinochloa crus-galli. Next base: position 691,921 of record OAMR01000606.1, read on the forward strand.
TTGTTATACAGAAAAATAATTGTTTTTTTCTTTTTTCTTTCACAGAAATTTTTTTTAGATTGAGCATTTACTGTTCACTAAAATTGCCTAGCAAAGCAGCATTTGTCCATTTTAAAAATGTTTTCCCAATATGATTCATTCTTGTGTTTCTTCATCTCCAGAATTTAAACAGTGGGAATTATAGCATATCGCTTCTCAAGTCTTGGATTGTTGCCAGTTTCTATATGTATGTACCTTTCTTACTTCATTAAACTGCTGCAGACCAAGAAGCTTAGTCTTGCTTCTCTCTACTGCTGCTTACAAACTATCTCTGTTGATTTTGCTATTTGAACCTGTTCCCCGTTATGATCTTCAAGTTTTGGATTACCCAGTTATTGCTCCTGCCGGCCAAGCTGAACTGATGGCCTCAGTCAGGCTGATGATGTTGAAGTAAAGGCTGCAGGTGAAACTACTGTTGCATTGTTCATATTTGCATCTTTATATATTTATATCTTTTCATATGAAGCTACTGTTTAGATAAAAATTTGGAAGCTGGGCGTAGCTACTAAATCTTTCTACTATTATTTATTTCCTTTTGTTTTATAAGTAAATACAGATTTGTTCTCTTTAAATTGAAAGTAAGGAACAATGCTTACCTTCCACAAGTAGATATTGAATAATGGAATGAACCAATTTCATTTTGGTTTAAAGATAACTCTTACCTCAGCTCATGGTTGATTATTCACAAATATATCTTCTCATATTTTCATGCAAATCTCCTCCTCTAGCAATTGAGTTAACATTAGCCATTTAGTACTACGGCAAAGCTTTAACTCTTGTAACTATTTTATTCTTATTTTTTGTGCTATGGTATCCTCTTCACAGATGAAGATAGATGGGTAAGTTCTAAAAGGGGTTTATAATTTTCCATAGTCTAAAAGAAAATGTGTGTGATCCTCCTTTGTTGTCAATATATATATTGTAGTTGTTCATGCCATCTACAGTATGTAGTTTCAATGATGCATAATTATTTTGTTATATTTCAAGTTCAGGATAGTAACATAATTTTTCTTTTGCCATCAGGAAGTTAACTAGGCAAGGCAGCTTGTTTCCAGGAACATTGTCATGTAACAGCCCCATATTTTAAAGGAATGAGCGTAACAGGGTACATCCCAAACAGGCAAACAGGTAAGGTTAGCAAGTTCTGAAGCATATGGTCGTTTGTTGGTTCATTATTCGAGAGCTTCAAAGTTTTTTTAACACTACTGCATATAAATGTTTTTCGAGTTATACGCAAGGATGAGCAATGTTACTTCTAGCTTCTAGGGAATGTTAATTTTTTTAGGAACTTTTTAGCAGCAAGAACATTATCTTTGTAGTTCAGTAGTGTCAGTCCTAGAAACTGATTAAAAGGCAATTGGTAAAGTTGATTGGAATTTTCAAGTGAATGTAATTGAATCAGTTCTGCAGAAATCAGTGAATCCTCAAACACATGAACTTTATTTTGGAGCATATGGTGCTTACTTTTACAGCACATGCATCAGAATCGTTGGGTATTCCGCCAATAGTTATCAAGTTTCGGATTGTGAGCTTTAATTCTTTTTTTATTCATGTATGCTTAATTTGGGTATTCCGCCAATAGTTATAAGCACCATATTCTATTATGGAAAATCCGAAATCAATATGTTACAATGCAGAAATCAGTATGTTACAATGTTGAAGAAGCTTCTCTGGATTTTCCATATGATTTTGTGCTGGGACTTCGGGACCTTGGCTATTTCTATTATGTACTGCTGCTGATGAGTGATACATATATCTGTGTAGGCTTCATATAAAATCCATATTTCTGCAATCATACCGAATAAGTTTTTTTTACCTTTCTAAATGAATTAAGTTAGTCTCCACATTCTTACAAGGCACAGGATATTTGGGTAGAGGTCCAACGTTAGGCACATTGCACTAATATAAATCAATAGAGTCCTAGCGTATACAACATAATCAACCATGATTTTGTAGCCCACCATCCATGCCTTTAAAAAACAAAAGTATTAATTTTCATTGACTTCGGTGCGACTTTAAGCCATCAAAATTGAATTTTTCTCTATTTATCTCTCTGTATACCCGTAGCAACGCACGGGCATTTACCTAGTTTTTATTAGAAGAAGAGAGTTGACCCTGTTTATAAGGTAAACCGGGCCCGAAAACCATACAACTTCGGTCCAAAGACCGTACAACTGGAGAGGTATCATACCATCTCACACAACTCTGATCCATCGACCGCACAACTCAAGGGGTAGAAAACCCCGAACAACTCTACAACTCTTATCCGCATACCATACAACTCCGGTGGGTTGGATTAGGACATCAACCAGCACTGTACAACTCAACTGAAACGACTCGGTGGGCTGGATTAGGACATCAACACACACCGCTCTAAACAACTTAAACAACTCTGCTCGGTCGTAGTGGGACGTCGACTCAAGCCAACTCTGCTCAGTCGGATTGGGACATTGACACGAGCTACCAAACACAACTTCCACTGACTGAAGACTCTCTTCTTCTCTACTCTAACTCTTTTTTTCAACAAATAAAACTGAAACAAAGAGAAAAAAAATCGAAAAGGAAGGAAGAGAGCATCCTCACAAAGCACCATCGTTGACCCATCAAGCTGGAGGACCTACGCAGTAGTCTCTCTCCGGAGAAGCTCAATGTCACCTTCAGGAAGGACATGACGCTAACAGCGTCACTGACGTTGTTCTAAGAAGAGAAGGTTTACACCCACTTCATCTCCGTGGGCGGAACAGAGAGACGGTCGCGTGTTGCTGCTCGTGGGCCGTCGCACGGCTGCAGCCAACTACACCACCGTGGCAGTGTTGAGAAAACAGACCGAGCAAAGAAACCGCCGTCGGTCATGCCATCGCGGCACCACCGACACCTCGCTGCCTGAGAAGACGGCTCGGAACGACCAGCTACACCATCCTTATCTGCAACATCAAACATAATGGACTAGAGGTAGAACTACATATGGTTAGCAAAAAGGTTTTAAGCGAGATATTAGTGTTTGTCATGAAGATATTATTTATTACTAGCAACATATGATATAACGAATATGTAAAGCTATATATCGTGTTGTGTTTTCATGTTGGATTTAGCAACATTAGTCTCGTGCTATCATATACAAAATTTGTTTATTATTATTGATATATTTGTCAAAGCTAATAGGACACCGGTGATACCAACATGTCACTTCTAGAGATGACATTTGACATATAGTACCCTACACCACATTGCCGATAAACGAGGGCCTTTTTTCTTGTCATGCAGAAAAGTTTTGACACTTCTCTGAAAAAAACAAGTTTGACACTTTTATTCCCCTTATACATACATCTCAGTACTCTCCCACCATACCACTATAGAGCCGACACCTTTGACTAAAAAAAAAGTATAGAGCCGACACCTGACCTTGCCACCAAACTTGGCAGTTGACTGTGCGCCGCTTCAAAGCCACTTCTGTTCTGACTTGTCGACCCCACGGCTAATGTGGTAATTTGGATCCTCTCCTCCAGAAGCCGCATCCGCCCGCGCCGCCGCGACGGCCGGCCGGCCGTCGACCTTCCACCGTCCGGCGGCTCCCTCTCCCCGCTCCGAGGCTACCGGCTCGCTCGCGGCTGCGGCTGCGGCAACACTGAGCTCCCCGGAGCGGCGGTTTGGCTCTATCTCCCGCGGCGCGCTCCTCGCCGATCTCATCGCTTTGTTGCCATTCATTCGGATTGCGAGGTACGGAGTACTCCGTGGCTCTTTGCCTGCGGTTTGAATCTTTTGTTTGTTCTCGATACTAGCATTCTGTGTCCCCTTATTGCTAGCACTCTGATTTCTGCACAAGCCATGGAGCTAATCTGCTAGCATTAACTTAACATTAAGCGTTTCTATGGCTCTCGTAGTGGTCTCTTGTGTTCAAATTAAGTCAGCAAATGATGCATTTGTCCGTCCCTTGGGGTGCCAATTCATCACATTCAACTCGGCATGTATCATATTTCGCAAGTTTACATGATCAGCGACCATCTGGTGTGGTTGCACTCGAGTAGCATTCAGTAGGTCATGTACATGTACTGTTAGGTGACCTGCTGTTCATGGTGTAAAGTTACTGGGATCCCGGAACTTGGAAGAGCAATCGATTCTGTACAATTATTGGAGTTACTTGTGCAGTAGATTGCCGTTGTGACAGGATGTGTGACAGAATTTTTGGTCTAAACCATGTGCTATTTGGGTATTCCGGCCATTTTCTTTTGTAATACTTGTATCTTGTTCTTGAATAGTTCACAAATTAATCTGTATTCATACTTATTTCTTTTTCATCTCGTGCTATGCCCGCACAGATACTACTTATGTGCTCCTTTCTTTTATTTTCGTTTGGTGACCATGCTGAAACATGGACTTTGATTTGCTATGGTATTCGGGATTTCGCTAAACCCTCCAAACTTTCAACAGATGGCAAGCGCTTTGACGGGGGTGATGACCTCTGTCCTCGACAAGCTCATGGCCCTGCTCGGGGAAGAGTACACGAAGCTGACAGGCGTGCAGAGGGAGGTGAACTTTATGAAGGACGAGCTGAGCAGCATGAATGCCCTGCTTCAGAGGTTGGCAGAGGTGGACCATGACCTTTGATTTGCAGACCAAGGAGTGGAGGAGACAAGTGCAGGAGATGTCTTATGACATAGAGGATTGCATCGACGACTTTATACATCGCATTGGCCACAATGGCATGGATGATTCTGCAGGCCTTCTCCATAGGGTGGTTCAACAGCTTAAGGCCCTGAGGGCTCGCCATCAAATCGGCAGTCAAATCCAGGAGCTCAAGGCACGTGTTGAAGATGCTAGCAAGCGCCGCATGAGATACAAGCTTGATGATCGTGCCTTTCAGTGTAGCGCCACAACTTCCATCGATCCTCGTTTGCCTTCACTGTATGCCGAGCCAGATACGCTTGTCGGTATTGACCGGCCAAGAGACGAGCTTGTTAGGTTACTAATGGACAGGGAGGGAGCGTCAGCACAACAGCTCAAGGTGATATCTATTGTAGGTCCTGGGGGTCTTGGTAAAACCATGCTCGCTAATGAAGTGTACCATAGACTTGAAAGCCAGTTCCATTGTCGAGCTTTTGTTTCTCTGTCACAGCAGCCTGATGTAAAGAAAATCTTAAGAAACATACTCTCTCAAGTCAGCCAGCAGGAGTATTCTAGCATGGAAATGTGGGATGAGGAAAATTATATCAACACAATCCGAGAATTTCTAAAGAACAAAAGGTAAGTCCATGGGTTCAAAATGGTCACGTGGTTATTAGTAATGAATCCTCTTTAATTCAATACCCGTTTCTATTAGTAGCTAATTAACAAAGTCGGTTACATGATATAGATAAACCATTATGTTCATTTCTACTGCTGTTCAGTTTAACAAAATACATGATATATGGCGCTTTATTCTTCAAGAAGCATATCCTTCAGCTTTTAGAGGGCTTTCAAATTTCCCGTCAAGTACATTTGATTTAGCTATAGCTCAACTACAGTAAGGCTATGTTGTTGTTGTTGTTCAACTACAGTAAGATCATACTTTTTTTACCTTGTTTCTGTAGTAAAAAAGATGTGGTTATATGCCCTAAGCTGCTAAACTAGCTTCTTCACATGATGTGTGGCTTCAGACTGACTTTATCTGTTGTCTTCTTGTTTTTGCCCCTTCAGACCCTACAAATACATTGTTATGATCATACAACCTCGTGTTAAGTGCTATTAGCCAAAATATGTTGCTGTTTCTACAATTATGACAGTAAAACATGCGATTTTGTGGAATTTATACAACAAGAGATGTAGAAGATAATTGTTTCTGTACTCCAAAGGAAGAAGTCTACATAACCCCCTAACCTACTGTAACTAGACTACTTCACACCCCCAACTTCAAAACCAGGTATTTAACCCCCTTAACTTCATAGAACCATTCACTTAGCCCCTTGTCTGGTTTTATAGAGCGGTTTTAGCCACATGGGTCGCTGAGGTGGACAAGCTGACATGAGGACCCAGCTGTAAGTGGGCAGTGGGTAGGCTCTCGGTACTTTCTCTTGCAGCGAGAACAAGGCAGCTTTGCATTCTTCTCTTGGTTCTGTCATGCCTGTTGGCATCTCCCGGGGTGGTCGCCGTAGAGGTCGCTGAATGGGAGCCGCTCCCAGCCTCCCAGCAGCAGAGGCAAGCAGAATCTCGCGTCGACGAGCTTTGGCTGGACCAAATCAATGCTGGAGCAGCTGTGAAACAAAACAGATTCATTTGGTGACGGGAGGCGTCGATTGATTTGGGCCAGGGGTGAGGAGGTGCCTGCTGTTGGTTGCCGATTGGAGAAGAGAGCAGGAGGTGCTGCTGCTTATTGCTTTAAATGGTGCAGGGAGGAGAGGATTGGATGTGACGACGCTTAAGCAACTTTATACATCGCATTGGCCACAATGGCATGGATGATTCTGCAGGCCTTCTCCATAGGGTGGTTCAACAGCTTAAGGCCCTGAGGGCTCGCCATCAAATCGGCAGTCAAATCCAGGAGCTCAAGGCACGTGTTGAAGATGCTAGCAAGCGCCGCATGAGATACAAGCTTGATGATCGTGCCTTTCAGTGTAGCGCCACAACTTCCATCGATCCTCGTTTGCCTTCACTGTATGCCGAGCCAGATACGCTTGTCGGTATTGACCGGCCAAGAGACGAGCTTGTTAGGTTACTAATGGACAGGGAGGGAGCGTCAGCACAACAGCTCAAGGTGATATCTATTGTAGGTCCTGGGGGTCTTGGTAAAACCATGCTCGCTAATGAAGTGTACCATAGACTTGAAAGCCAGTTCCATTGTCGAGCTTTTGTTTCTCTGTCACAGCAGCCTGATGTAAAGAAAATCTTAAGAAACATACTCTCTCAAGTCAGCCAGCAGGAGTATTCTAGCATGGAAATGTGGGATGAGGAAAATTATATCAACACAATCCGAGAATTTCTAAAGAACAAGAGGTAAGTCCATGGGTTCAAAATGGTTACGTGATTATTAGTAACGAATCCTCTTTAATTCAATAGCCGTTTCTATTATTAGTTAATTTACGTGATATATATAAACCATTATGTTCGTTTCTACTGCTGTTCAGTTTAACAAAATACATTATATATGGCGCTTTCTGCTTCAAGAAGCATATCCTTCAGCTTTTAGAGGGCTTTCAAATTTCCCGTCAAGTACATTTGATTTAGCTATAGCTCAACTACAGTAAGGCTATGTTGTTGTTGTTGTTCAACTACAGTAAGATCATACTTTTTTTACCTTGTTTCTGTAGTAAAAAAGATGTGGTTATTTGCTCTAAGCTGCTAAACTCACTTCTTCACATGATGTGTGGCTTCAGACTGACTTTATCTGTTGTCTTCTTGTTTTTGCCCCTTCAGACCCTATAAATACATATGTTATGATCATACAGCCTCGTGTTAAGTGCTATTAGCCAAAATATGGCTGTGTTTAGTTGTAAAAAGAGGGATGGAAGTTTGGTGAAAATGTCACATCTGACACTGTAGCACTTTTCGTTTGTTTGTGGTAAACATCGTCCTACCATGACCTAACTAGGCTCAAAAGATTCGTCTCGTCGTGTACATCAAAACCACGTAATTAGTTTTTTTATTTACCCACATTTAGTGTTCCATGCACGAGGAGAGAGATTTGATGTGATAGGTGAATAGTGAAGTTTGGAGAGAGAATTTTGGAAATTTTGGTGATGTGATGTGGAACTAAACACAGCTGGTTGCTGTTTCTACAATTGTGACAGTAAAACATGCGATTTTGTGGAATTATACTGTTGTCCCCTAACTAGCTATACAGGAAGGAAATATGATGAGAGGAGAGGAACCAATGGAGCAAGTAACGTTCCTTTATTCAAACTCACAAATGGTTACATAGACTATGGGGGTACATGTCCTTTTATAGGACTTACAAACCGGTCGTGTTTAGTTTGAGCGTGAAAAATTTTGCAAGCCCTTTGACCAATAATTACGGGTATTAAATAAATCAGTTTACAAAACTATCTTCACAACATCAGACTATTTCGAGAGACCTATCTAATGAGGTCTTTGACCGCACGATTAGAGGATGGCTACTGTAGCATTACTGTAGCAAATCATGGGTTAATTAGGCTCATTAGATTCGTCGCGAAAAGTTGCACCCATCCCTAAAAAGGTTTTGCAAATAAACTTTATTTGATACTTCGTGCTTGAGAAATTTTTTTTCTGGGAGTTGTGAAACACGTGACAACTCATCATTAGCTAAGCACTAGCTAGTAGTAAATTCCTAATTTACTTGTACAACCTCTACTTCACAACTAAGCAACACCTAGGATTCTAGAGATATCATGATCCAACTATAATGATCATGTATGCTCCTCAAGGTAGTCAATACCAATTTGACTTTTACTTGCTCAAGAATATAAATTAACCTCCAACATATACAACAAGAGATGTAGACGATAATTGTTTCTGTACTCCATAAATGGAGAAAAACAAATTAGATCAGCTGTTCAGTTCCACTTAATTAAGAATCTTTGTAATCTATTTTTTGTTGAGTGCAAAGGTATTTTCCTTTCTTTCTCTAATTATGTTCGTATAATTTGGCATAAATAGATATGTCATTTTAATATTCTTGCAGTCTCTTTCTAATTCCTAGATGATATGTGCTTGGTAGGTACTTTGTTGTTATTGATGATATATGGAGTACTCAAGCATGGAAGACCATCAAATGTGCTTTGTATGGGAACAATTGTGGAAGCAGAATTATGACAACAACACGTATTGTTTCTATAGCCAAGGCTTGTTGCTATCCTCACCACAATCATGTCTATGAAATAACACCTCTCACTACAGATAACTCTAAGAATCTATTCTTCAAACGAACTTTTGGCTCCAAAGATATATGCCCACCTCAATTGGAAGAAGTTTCCAATGAAATCTTGCAAAAATGCTGCGGTTCACCACTGGCCATTGTAACAATAGCTACCTTATTGGCTAACAAGGCCAGTATAAAAGAAGAATGGGTCAGGGTATATAATTCAATTGGTTCAACACTGGAAAAGGATCCAGGTGTGGAAGAAATGAGAAGGATATTATCACTTAGCTATGATGATCTACCTCATCATTTGAAGACGTGTTTACTGTATTTAAGTATATTTCCGGAAGATTCTGAGATTGAAAGGGATCAACTTGTAAAAAGATGGATAGCTGAAGGATTCATTAATATGGAGGGCGGACAAGGTTTGGAGGAAATAGGAGAGAAAATTTTTAATGATCTTATCAACAGAAGCATGATTCAACCAATGAAAATCAATTGTGATGGTCAAGTGGCTTCATGCCGAGTCCATGATATGATTCTTGATCTCCTTATATCCAAGTCTGTTGAAGAAAACTTTGCCAGTTTTATCTGTGGCAAAAATAAAAAAATATTGTTACAAGGTAAGGTTCGCCGGCTATCTCTCAACTATTATTCACAAGACCACGCCATGGTCCCATCAGCAGAGATCTTTTCTCATTGTCGATCACTCAGTATCTTTGGATATTCTGAACAAATGCCTCCTCTTTCAAAGTTTAGAGTTCTTCGGGTACTTGATATAGAAAATGGTGAGGAAATGGAACACAATTATTTTGAACATATAGTAAGGCTTCGTCACTTGAAGTACCTGAGACTCCACCTAAGAAGCATTCCTGCACTCCCAGAGCAACTTGGAGAGCTGCAGCACTTGAGGACCCTGGATCTAGGAGGGACAAAAATTACAAAATTGCCAAAAAGCATCATTCAGTTGAAAAATCTGACATGCTTGCGTGTCTGTAACCTGGAATTACCTAAAGAAATTAGGAATTTGCATGCTCTTCAGGAGCTTTCAGAGATCAAAATCAGCCGAAACTGCTCGGCTTCTTTGCTGGGGCTGGGTAGTTTGACTGAACTGAGGATTCTTCGATTACGGTGGTCCATTGTCAACACGAATTCTGACAACAAATCTGTTGTTGATAACTTGCTCTCGTCACTCCGCAAACTTGGCAGACTCAACCTTCAGTCTCTATGCATTGAGAGTTATTATGGTTATTCCATTGATTTCTTGTTGGATTCTTGGTTCCCTACCCCTAATCTCCTCCAGAAGTTTGAGATGACCTCTGACTACTACTTCCCCAGAATTCCAGCTTGGATAGCATCACTTGGCAACCTCACCTACCTAGACATCAATGTTAATCCAGTAGACGAGGAGACGCTGGAGATCCTTGGAAACTTACCTTCATTGATGTGCCTCTGGGTGTCATCAAAAGCAGCAGTGCCCAAAGAAAAACTTGTCGTGAGCAGCTGCATGTTCAAATGCCTGAAGGAGTTCGAATTCACCTGCTGGAGAAACAAGGCCGGGCTGATGTTTGAAGCGGGGGCAATGCCCAGACTTGAGAAATTGAGGGTTCCATTCAATGCACGCACCGGTCTCTATTTTGGAATCGAGAACCTTTCTTCCCTAAGGCATCTTGTTGTTGAGATTATTTGCAGTGGCGCGACGGTTCAGGAGGTGGATGCATTGGACGAATCTATCAGGAGCGCAGCTAATCTCCTTCCAAACCGACCCACCCTCGAAGTTCGGAGGTGGGGTGAGGAAAATATGGCGGAGGAAAGCATGGATGAAGAGGATATCCATACAAGTAGCTGATATGTGAAATTCAGCACGCAGTATATGTATGTGTATACTGCTTCATTCGGTCAGGAAGGCCCTTCAGTATTTCAGTCACCTCCTGGAGGTCCCCTGCGTTCTGTACCCACTGCGCTCCAGCGGACAAGATTGCAGTGCCTGCACCCATCTCATGTTCTATTCTGATAAATAGGAAACCACCAATTTGGCTTGAAACTTTCTTGGTTAACATCAAAAGCCCTACAGTGTTCATGTTCATCATGACTTCAGAACCAACATCAAAAGTTTTGAAAAGAATGGCTATTATCAGGTCAGTCACCCCGTGGGAGCCGTTGGTCGTTGACGGACCATCGCCGACGGACCGTGGGGGAGCCGCTAAACTCTCTCTCCCTCTCTCTCTCTCTCCCTCCCTCCCTCCCTCTCTCTCTCTCTCTCTCTGGGCCACTTTTCAAAATTGTACAGGCGCTAAACTCTCTCTCTCTGGCCCAGTTTGTATCAACGTGTGTTGTTTGACATCAACTCGGTCTGTGCGAAATTTTCACTAGCAATATGTAACTAATAACAAAAAATATATAAAGTTGTATATTATGATATATATGTTCTTCATGTCAGATTTAGCAACATCAATATCATTTTATCAGTTTAAAAAAGAAAATTTATTATTATTGATAGTCAAAGCGAATTATTTTTGCCCACAATAACCCAAATTAAATAAACTAATGATCCATATAGCAAAATTAAGTTTCACTTTTAGTCGTGTGCAACCAAAAAAAGTTCTGGTAGTGGTTGTAAACTTCTTTTTGTATGTTGGAGTTTATTTTTTTTACGGGGTAACACGTTGAGTTTATATATTTCAAAATGGTACTAACATAGATTTGTCTCGCAAATTCGCAAAGTACACACACGGTTATGTAACTTTAACATACTTCATAGTCAGGTGAAAACAAATGTTAGTAGTCAATTTAATGTACTACAAAATAGCATTTATCTGAATGGAGCTCAGTTGCTCAAGGCACGTGTAATAAGATGGAATTATTTGTTGAGGTTGCTAATTGCTACGGAGTAGTATAGCTGACTCTCGACACAGTTCGTTCAGTCCGCAAATTCGGCCGTCGACTTTTCTCACTGTACAGTACACTGTACGCCGCTCCCCTCCCACTAGCCTAGCATGTGAAGCAAGTCTCCACAAGCCGCCGCCTCCGCCATCTTCCCGGCATCTACCGGAGTCCACTTTCCCACCGTCGGGCGGATCCCGCCCTACGCTCCGGCCGCCGGTCGGCCGGTTGTTTGCTACTGCGGCGTGCGCTGAGCTCCTGGGGCAGCGGCTTGGCCTGCCCCGCATCTCGCCAACCCATTCGGTGACGATCGATTGCCCCTTGGTTTGGATTGCGAGGTAGCGAGCTATGCTTTTGCCATTTGAAGATTTGAAACTTTTGATTTTCTGGGAGGATTATTTGTTACTAGCATTTTGTCTTTCTGGGCTAAGCTGCCGACTTGCTGTGTGGCTTAGCTGCACTAAGCATTACGCCCTTTGTATCTTCCTTTCAGTAGTCCCTCGTTGAAATTAATTTGATTGATCTATTGTGCGTTTATCTGTGCATTTAAAATAACGTTAACTGTCGTGCATCTTCTTATTCAACGGCATACTTCCTGTTTTGAAAACTTGATGGTCAGTGAGTTACCGTTGGTGCTGCATTGGTACTGCATCAAGAGCAGTCGATTCTATTGAAATGGAGAGGTTGGATGCGTCTCGGCATCCATTTGTGCACTTGTACTGCATCAAGCATGTTCGGTAAAATTTAGGCAAGGGCCTCCCTTACCGACTTCCTAGAAAAATGAGTTGTATGGCCATCAGGAATAAATTTTGACAGGAGCACCTTTTGTGCTGAATCGTGCGCGATATGGGATTCTTTGTCCAAACTTTCTGCTGACTTAAAAGGCGTTGTTGTGTTTGCAGTAGTATCGTTTTAGCACATGCTTTAGCTGCTCTTGGGAGTTTGTGTTTGCTAGTTCTGATCCAATGTTGGGGAGCTTGCCGATTTCTATTCAGGATTTGGTCGCAAGCGATTCTGCTGCGCTCGTCAGTTAACGGAAGTTTCTTTCCATTAAAAAAAAAAAGGAGTAACTGTAGCCTTTATAGTTCTTTTGCTTCTATTGGTTTTCTTGCACATGTGCTTATTTATGCATTTGCTTTTCTTCATCGTGCATCTTTTTTTAGATTATGCAATAGAAATATTATTCCAGCCGCTGCAATTCTTCATTGTGCAGCTTGTGCTTTGATTTTCTTTGGTATTTGGAATTGCTAAATTCATCAATCTTTTAACAGATGGCGAGTGCCTTGACAGGGGTGGTGACATCTGTCATCAGCAAGCTTGCCGTCCTGCTTGGAGAGGAGTATACAAAACTGACAGGTGTCCACAGAGAGGTGAACTTTATGAAGGATGAGCTGAGCAGCATGAACGCCCTCCTTCAGAGGCTGGCTGAGGTGGACAGTGAACTTGATGTGCAGACAAAGGAATGGAGACGACAAGTGCAGGAGATGTCTTACGATATAGAGGATTATATCGATGAATTTATGCATCGCATTGGGCGTAATGGCATGGCTGATTCTGCTGGGCTTGTCAGTAAGGTGGTTCAACATCTTAAGTCGCTGAGGGCGCGCCATCAAATCTCCAGCCAAATCCAGGATCTCAAGGCACGTGTTGAAGATGTTAGCATGCGCCGCATGAGGTACAAGCTTGATGAACGTGCCTTCCAATCTAGGACCACGACTTCCATTGATCCTCGTTTGTCTTCACTCTATGCTGAGCCAGAAGGGCTTGTAGGTATTGACCATCCAAGAGAGGATCTTATAAGGCTTCTAACACAGGGGGAGGGAGTGTCAGTGCAACAACTGAAGGTGATATCTGTCGTGGGTCCTGGGGGTCTTGGTAAAACCACACTTGCGAATGAGATTTACCATAGACTAGAAAATCAGTTCCAGTGTCGAGCTTTTGTTTCTCTATCACAGCAACCTGATGTAAAGAAGACATTAAGAAATATACTCTATCAAGTCAGTCAGCAGGAGTATGCTAACATGGAGATATGGGATGAGGAAAAGTTCATTAATGCAATCCGAGATTTCCTACAGAGTAGAAGGTAAGTTCATAAATTTGGAATGGCTGGCAACTTGGTTCTTTGTGTCACAACCTCTTCTTAACATCTGTGTCTAAGTATAAAAATATTTCTTATATTTACTGGATGTATGTTGATAGGCCATTTCTTTCCATTTATTCTGTTCAGTTTAATCAATTAACTTCCTTAACGGGTGTGTATGTAATCTAGAGAACATGGGTGTGGTGGTGTGAGTTGTATGGCTCTATTTCGGTCTCTTTCCTATCTTAATGAAATGATACGCAGCTCTACTGCATATTCGAGAAAAAGTTAAATCAATTCAGGAATATATGGATTCTTAATTTCTATGTCCTTCTAGAACTGTATTTGCATCAGTAGTTCCATAATTCATGTGCATTGTATGTTTTAGGGCTTTCAAATTTTTCTTCAAGTAGATTTGATTTAACTACAGCTCAATGATAAATTCACATTTTGATTTGTTTCCATAGCAAAGACTCATGGGGTAAGCTCATGTATGCTAATCTGCTAATTATGGTACTTGAACTCGTTTGGCCATACCTCACAGCATAGAAATCTTATCACTATAAAACTTGGGGTTAAGCGTTACTAGCCAAAATATCTGGTATTTACCACAACACCATAAAATGATAATCATACGATTTTGTGAAATTCAAGAGGTAGCCCAATAGATCAGCTGGTCAGCTCCCACTTGTTTTATAATCATTGCAATTACTATTTATTGGTGTACAAGTGATTCTTTTTTTCTCTACACATATCTATATAATTTGGCATTTTAAATTAAGCATATGTGGTGTTTCAATTTTTCTTCAGCCCTTCCTAATTCATTGATGATATGCACTTGGTAGGTACTTCATTGTTATTGATGATATATGGAGTACTCAATCATGGAAGACCATCAAATGTGCTTTGTATGTGAACAATTATGGAAGCAGAATTATGACGACAACCCGCATTATTTCTATAGCCAAGTCATGTTGCTCTCCTAACCATGATCATGTCTATGAAATGATGCCTCTTAGTGCAGAAAACTCTAAGACTCTATTCTCCAAGCGAATCTTTGGATCAAAAGATACATGTCCTCCTCAATTGGAAGAAATTTCCTTTAAAATCTTGGAAAAATGCAAGGGTGTACCATTGGCTATTATTACAATAGCTAGCATACTAGCTAATAAAGTCAGTACAGAAGAAGAATGGGACAGTGTACATAATTCAATTGGTTCAACACTGGAAAAAGACCCTGAGGTGGAAGAAATGAGAAGGATATTATCCCTTAGCTATGATGATCTGCCCCACCATCTGAAGACGTGTTTGCTATACCTAAGTATATTTCCAGAAGATTATGAGATTGAAAGGGATCAACTTGTGAAAAGGTGGATTGCTGAAGGATTCATTAATACAGGAAATGGACAAGATTTACAAGAAATAGGAAAGTGTTATTTTAACGATCTTATTAACAGAAGCATGATTCAACCAGTGAAAATCCGATATGATGGCCAGGTTGATTCATGCCGTGTCCATGATATGATTCTTGATCTCCTTGTAACGAAGTCAACTGAGGAAAACTTTGCCACTTTTGTTGGTGATAAAAATAAGAAGTTAGTGCTGCAAGGGAATGTTCGCCGTCTGTCTCTCAACTACTATTCCCAAGATCATGCCGTTATTCCATCAACACTGATTTTTTGCCACTGTCGGTCACTCAGTGTCTTTGGGTATTCGGAACATATGCCTTCTCTTTCAAAGTTTCAAGTTCTTCGGGTGCTTGATATAGAAAATAGTGAGGAGATGGAACACAAATATTTTGAACATATAAGGAGGCTTCGTCACTTGAAGCACTTGAGACTCAATATAAGAAGCCTTGCTGCACTCCCTGAACAACTAGGAGAGCTACAGCATTTGCGGACCTTGGATCTAGGAGGGACGAAGATTACAAAATTGCCAAAAAGCATTGTTCAACTGCAAAATTTAACATGTTTGCGTGTCAGTGATATGGAATTACCTGAAAAAATTGGGAACTTGCATGCTCTGGAGGAGCTATCAGAGATCAAAATCAGCAAAAACTGCTTGGCCTTTTCCTTGCTTGGGCTGGGTAGTCTGACTAAACTGAGGGTTCTTCGGTTACGCTGGTGCATTACCAACATGCACACTGACAGCAGAGCTTTTGTTGATAACTTTCTCTCATCACTCCGCAAACTTGGCAGGCTAAATCTTCGGTGTCTATGCATTCAGGGTTATTTATCTGTACACATTCAGAGTTACTATGGTCATTCCTTAGATTTCTTGATGGATTCTTGGTTCCCCACCCCTCGTCTGCTCCAGAAGTTTGAAATGAGCTTGGACTACTACTTCCCCAGAATGCCAGCTTGGATAGCATCACTTGATAAGCTGACCAATCTAATAATCCATGTTGATCCAGTGGTGGATGAATCGTTAGAAATCCTAGGAAAGTTACCTTCGTTGATGTACCTCTGGGTGACATCAAAAACAGCAGCCCCCCAAGAAAGGCTTGTAGTAAGCAGTGGCACGTTTACATGCCTGAAGGAGTTCCACTTCACCTGCTGGAGCAACGGGTCTGGAATGATGTTTGAAGCAGGGGCCATGCCAAAGCTTGAGAAGCTGTGGATTTCATTCAACGCAGGCGCCGGTATTGCTTTTGGCATCCAACACCTTTCTTCCCTGAGGCATCTTGTTGTCGAGATCATTTGCAGTGGTGCGACGGTTCAGGAAGTGGAGGCATTGGAAGAAGCTATCAGGAGCGCAGCTGACCTCCTTCCAAACCAACCTACTCTTGAAGCTAGAACGTGGGATGAAGAAAAGATGGCAGAGGGGGAAAGCACGGCCGAAGAAGAGGAGATCCACACTAGCGGCTGAAATTTAATATGCAGTATATCCATGAGTACACGGCAAACTTCTCATTTGGCAGCGGCAAAGGTTTTCTTCTTTGTTCTCTTCTGATGAATAATTACAAAACAAAAGGCTTTTTTTTTTATCGGTGTTATGCTACAGATGAATTATGCATTGGCCAGCTTGGGATTGCCCCGGTTTTTCTAATAAACTTTAAATAGTATTTAATCGATGTAAATAACTATGTGCGGTCCTCTAAGACAGAGGGTTCTTGTTTTTCTTTCGTAATTTCTGACCCAGTTCGGGTAACTGCCGAGTACAGTACATTGCAAAACTCTTGTTTGCAAAGGCCATGTTTCTTTGGGGCAGGCAAAATATCGTCAACTCCTCTGACCAATAATTAAGGATATTAAATAAAGTAGTTTATAACTTCACAACATTGCATTATTTCGCGAGACCTATCTAACGAGGTCTTTGACCGCACGATTAGAAGATGGTTACTGTAGCAAACTTGGATTAATTAGACTCATTAGATTCGTCGCGTAAAGTTGTACTCATTTCTGAAGGAGTTTTATAAATAGACTTCATTTTTTAATGCTCCATTCATGTAAGATTCCTTTGACAATTTTTTTTGCCAAAGGGAAAGAAACATGGCCAAAGTCAGAAAGGCAAACCACAAAATAAAAACATATGCAACTGGTGGATTTGAGCTCTTTTACGGTGCTCCATACTACTAATTGGTATTATGTAGCATAGAGAATATCTTTAGAAGGGTAATTTAGTATTTTTCGTTTCAAATATTTATCCAGTATCCAGCCCCGTGCGCCGCCTCCCCAAGCCCGGTCTGTTTGGTCGCCGTGGCCGCCGCCTCCCCGTCGCTTGTTGTTACCCCTGCCGCACGTTCCTCCTCGTGCAGCCGCCGCCGGACCAGTGCCCGTCTCCGCCCAAGGGCGCCGCTGCCGAGGCGCGTGTTCCCCGTGCTGTGAGCCGGCAGTCAACCCGATGGATCCTATCCACTGCCGCCGCTGGCAGGACTCGTCGTGCACTGGCCATTGCAGCCCGCCGGACCAGCGCTCTGCTCCGCCCTGTGGCACCCGTGCCCGGCAGCATCAGCACCGTGCTTGGCCGGCGGCCATGTCATCCCCGGTGGATCCCATTCGCTGCCGCTGATGTCAGCAGTCGTTGTGCACCTCCGGCCCCGGCCCTGTCCACGCGCCTCGACCTCCTCGCGTACGTCACCGCGCGCCTGTGCCCATTTGTTGACGCCACAGCTCCACTGCGGTGGCAATGGCAAGGGGTCATCGCTGCCACCGGCACGCCTGCATGTATTTCGTTAATTCGTCAAACTTGTTCTCCGATTTGTTGCTGCATAGTGACAGACTAACAGACCTCCACCACAAATGAGATTGAAAATGCAAATGGCTTGTCCGGCATAGTATTATGGATCCTAGATACAATTGAGTTTAAACAATTGATAGAGTAATATGGAAGATGGAATGATGAATTGATGATAGATCGCTCTGCATGTTCACAAGCAGCATATTCTGATTTTTTTTATCATTTTGCTGAAATTATTGCAGCATCAGAAATGCTTTAGGAAGAGTGAAATTCGCATGCTAATTGGAGACAAGATATGCTACAATCTCTAAAAATGCAGTGCACTGTATACACTCTTGCTGTCTATACATTTGGATGGTCTATGAACTGATTGCATGATATGCTTTTCCTTTTGAATGAAACCCAAAAGGCCAAAATATAACTTTGTGAGTTTGTCTGTGATGATGAACACATTCTGATCTATTGTTTACGCTTACAGATTATGTTTTGGAATGGATGTGACCATAGGAGATACAAGGAAGGCACATATGAGGTGATATGGAGGAGATTTGTGTGCTTATGTGAAGGGTATAGATCAGAGGAGTTCTTTGAAAGGACGGATAAAAGACATAGGCATTACAGAAATACAATACGAAGACTGCGCAATTTTGAGTAGGAAAGGGACATGCATTACAGAAATAAAATAAAATTACTACATGAAAAGTCTAGTATTTGAATATTAAAGAAACTAAGATCTTAGGTATTGATTGCTCATTTTACAAATTGTTAGTAGGAAGAGGAACATTAAAGGATTTTGGAATACAAATTGGATGCCACACATTCCCAAGTTGCAGTATCGAGTATGGAAGAAAGGCTGAATTGCCTTCTGTTTTCATCTGAAAATTACCTTTTAAGCCGGAGCAAATTGAATTGTTACTATCATGATTATTTTCTAAACAGAAAGGCTAAGATAAACTAAGAGTAATCGATTTTGAGAATCCTATCAAGTTCTGGAAAGCTCAGATGATCTCACTGTAAGTTACGTACATATATTTCTATTTCAATGTTTATTGTATCTAACTTGATGCATCTGTATTGTGCAGTCCTAACTCCATGCGTCACCCGTCAGCATGCACTGAATGGTCTCCCAATGGAAGCTCTTGCTTGTACTCCGTAGAGATGGATTTTTTTTTTTGCCAGTACAAGAGGTGTTCAGAGATCGTTGATGGAGACAGATTGTTTGGTTACAGTTGACATTTGCGAGAATTCAACAATCAAT
>OAMR01000606.1:712438-747444 GCA_900205405.1 Echinochloa crus-galli
AAGTTGCAGTATCGAGTATGGAAGAAAGGCTGAATTGCCTTCTGTTTTCATCTGAAAATTACCTTTTAAGCCGGAACAAATTGAATTGTTACTATCATGATTATTTTCTAAACAGAAAGGCTAAGATAAACTAAGAGTAATCGATTTTGAGAATCCTATCAAGTTCTGGAAAGCTCAGATGATCTCACTGTAAGTTACGTACATATATTTCTATTTCAATGTTTATTGTATCTAACTTGATGCATCTGTATTGTGCAGTCCTAACTCCATGCGTCACCCGTCAGCATGCACTGAATGGTCTCCCAATGGAAGCTCTTGCTTGTACTCCGTAGAGATGGATTTTTTTTTTTGCCAGTACAAGAGGTGTTCAGAGATCGTTGATGGAGACAGATTGTTTGGTTACAGTTGACATTTGCGAGAATTCAACAATCAATGTTCAGAGATCTCAGTCATTCTGAAGGATATCAGGACAGTGGTAGAAGGTTTCACCGATTTTAAACTTTGTTTTGCTAGTCGCTCTTGTAATAAGGCTGCACATGGTTGTTGATTAAATAATTATGTTGGACATCAATCAACAATATTATCACATCAAACGTGCACACTAACTTAACATCGCTGATTAGGACTCGCAGGTCCCCTGATTGGCTGATTCAAAGTTACTTTGCGTCAAAATTGCACAAGCAAAAACAAGTGACTATTAAGAAACCGGACAATTGACACCTAATTACAAACCACAGCACTGTTCTTCCTCCTCTTGACACCGAGTTGAGGGACTTCACAGCGTCACACATTCCTCGACTTCCTCGGCCACCATATTCTCCACGATTCAATCCCAGGCCATCGCGCGGCGCTTGGCGCCTGGCACCTTCCTGCTGATGTCGGGGGCCTGAGGCGGCGGATGATGAGGACCAGCACGACGATGCACCTCGGCCGTGGGTCCAGCACAGCCTCCGCGGCGGCGCAAATCGGCCAAAGCCTCCATGGCGGCGAATCGGGAGGGCCGCGGCCCGAGCACCCACCCACCTGCCTCTGGGAAACCCTACGAACCCACTCCGCAAGTCCGACGCGGCCGCGGCCGGCCGCGAGACCCTAGGCACCCGACGCCTGCGCGACTTCGGCGCGGGGCTGTGAGGCCCTAGGTGCCCTCCGCCGCCGGGAGACCCAAGGCCGCCCGCCGCCGCCGCCGCCGCCACAGCTGGTGAGACGACAGAGGGAGAGAGTGAGAAAACGATGGTGAATGGAAATGAAATGAATGGATATGGAATGGAAATAAGGCTGTGTTGACACGAAAACGAGCCAACACACTTGAGATCGATCAAACGCACAGCACGGCCATCACAACGGCCAACTTCTGACTTCCCTGGGCGAACCGGTCTGACCGGTTACAAGAACCGGTCTGACCGCTTTTGGTCGGGAGGTCGTGAAGACCTAGAAACTCAAGCTCGGGAGGGACCCCGTCGGAGCTCGAGCTAATCTAGGGTTGCTCTAGGGTCGGCAGGCCACCTAGAACGTCCTTGAACGCAGTAGAGACGAGCAAAGAACAGAATATGGGGGTTGGAAAAGATTAGGGTTTGAGAGATACACAAAAGTAAAGATAAAAGTGTTTGATTCGATTGGGAATACCTCAATCGGCCGTCTAGCCTTTATATTTATAGGCCGGGGAAGCAAACAAATTCAGCAGCATAAATTTCTTTATCATCGTCCGAACTATCAGAATCATTATCAATAATATGCACATTCGAACGATGAGGTTTAGCAGATTCTTTTGCATTTTTAAATTTCAATTCTAGACTCATGGCCTTCATTTGCAAGTGATTAATAGTGAGAAAATCAGAACCTTCTAATTTTTCTTTGTAATGAGACCGTAAGCCTACAAAAGCCAAATCTGCTAAATCCTTTTCAGAAACAGTTATATTGAAGCATCGGTTCTTAACATCTTTAAATCTTTTAAAATAATCGAGAACCGATTCTTCTCGGCTTTGCTTAACCGATGTCAAATCAGATAATTTAGCCTCATTTTCTCCGCTAAAGAAATGATCATGAAATTTACGCTCCAATTGAGTCCAATTTTGAATAGAGTTAGGAGCAAGCGAAGAAAACCATGAAAAGGCAGTTCCAGTTAAAGATAATGAGAACAACCGTATACGCAATGCCTCATAAAACGATGCCTCTCCTAATTGCAAAACATATTGACTAATATGTTCCCAAGGAGTTCTATTATCTTCACCACTGAATTTAATAAAATCAGGAACACGCCAACCATTAGGATAAGGAACCAAATCAAACTCAGGCGGATACGGTTTCTGATATAAGCGTGAACTACCCAATTCAAGCCCGAGTCTTGTTCTAAGTGTATTTGCTATGTCTTCTTTGAACTTAGCTAACTCGGCTTGATAGTTCCCATCACCTCTGTTTTGTGGAATACGGGGAACATGGTACATTGAACTTTGGGAAGTACTCGGAATCGGCCCGTGAGACGCGCCAGATCCGTGGGGTATACTTCCAACAACTGCAGGACGTGGAATAGTATAAACAGGACCAGAAGCAACCGTATTAGATAAAACCATTGCACCGGATGCTCCTGCACCCATAGAACCGGTCTGACCACCAGAGGGGGCCAAACCGGTCTGACCGGTTGTACAAACCGGTCTGACCGGTTCGTGAACCGAACTAGGGTAAGGTGTTTGTCCCGCATAGAAATTCATCGGCATGCCCAAATTAGGATCTAAAACATGTTCTGGCATGCCTGATGAGCTAGGAGTTGAATTAGGCAATTCATTAAATTCTAAATTATTTTTTCCTTTATCTGAATTACCTGTCATACTAGAAATCAACTCGCTAGTAACAGTTTGTGCAGCAAGTAATTTATCATCCATCATGCGAGTAATTTGCTGCATCAAATCAGAGGATTCACCAGTTACCTTAGGAAGTTCTTCCACCTGATCGTTTGCCAGCTTGAAAGCCGGCATGACGAATTCCTCTACCCTCTTGACAAGGCCACCGCGATCTTTCTTGAAGCCCTTCAGGAATTGCGCCCTGAAGTGTTCCTCAGCGATCAGGTACCGCTTCCGCTCCTCGTCCGTGAGCTCTTCCATCGTCGCGGTGATGATGTTGTCCTTGTCGAGGTCGCACGTCGATCCAGACATAATTGGAGTAGATTGAATCGGTTTTAGTACCAGATTAATCTCCCCAGCGGAGTCGCCAAAAAGTATGTTGACACAAAAACGCGCCAACACACTCGAGATCGATCAAACGCGCAGCACGGCCGTCACAACGGCCAACTCCTGATCACCCGGGGCAAACCGGTCTGACCGGTCTTAAGAACCGGTCTGACCGCTTCTGGCCGGGGGGTCGTGAAGACCTAGAAACCCAAGCTCGGGAGGGACCCCGTCGGAGCTCGAGCTAATCTAGGGTTGCTCTAGGGTCGGCAGGCCACCTAGAACGTCCTTGAACGCCGTAGAGACGAGCAAAGAACAGAATATGGGGGTTGGAAAAGATTAGGGTTTGAGAGATACACAAAAGTAAAGATAAAAGTGTTTGATTCGATTGGGAATACCTCAATCGGCCGTCTAGCCTTTATATTTATAGGCCGGGGAAGTCTTACCCCTTTCGAATAGGTTACAATATGGGATTAAACTCGGAATCCTAATCCTACTCGAATTACAGAATAAAACCGGTCTGACCGGTTTGGCAAACCGGTCAGACCGGTTTGGCCTTCGGCCCAATTTGAGTGTCAACACATGCCCCCCTGCGTTTTTAGTGAACTTGAGAACTAAAAAGCAAGTAAATACAACTCAGGAGCTAAAAATTTATACTAAGGACGATATTCAATAATATATCGGCCATTGATCTTTACGCATCTTGCCAAACACTTGGATAGAATTTCTTCAGATATCTCCCGTTGATAGCTTTAGGCAAAGGATCTCCCTTCAGTGTCTCCAACATGTAAGAATTCCCAAAGATGACTTTGACAACTCTATAAGGCCCTTCCCAACTTGGTGACCATTTACCAAACTTGTTGCTTTTTGATCCAATAGGCAAGATCGTCTTCCAAACAAGCTCATCAACTTGAAAATATTTTCCTCGCACTTTCTTGTTGTAAGCTCTAGCAACCCGAAGCTTATCTCTCTCAATCTCCTTTAAAGCCTTCAATCTTTTGTCGGTTACCTCATCAATATTATCCAACATCAAATTGTGGTAATCAACAGCATCAAGATCATTTTGCCTAGCCAATCTATAGGCGTCCAGATTCACCTCAACAGGTAAAACGGCCTCTTGACCATAAACAAGCTCAAAAGGAGTAACTTTAGTAGCACCATGTCTAGATATACGATGAGCCCATAATGCTTCGGATAAAACTCCATGCCATCTTCTAGGTTTTTCTGCTATCTTTTTCTTGATCAATTTAATCAAAGTTTTATTACTTGACTCGGCTTGTCCATTAGCCTGAGCGTAATATGGAGATGAATTGAGCAACTTAATTCTATAGGATTCGGCGAATTCACGTACCTCCTTAGACATAAATGAAGTACCTTGATCCATTGTCAATGTTTGGGGAATACCGAATCTATGAATAATATTTTGAGTAACAAACTCAATCACCTCTCGATGCGTCATATTCTTCAAAGGAATCGCTTCAGTCCACTTAGTAAAATAATCCGTAGCAACCAATATGAAACGATGCCCTTTTGATGATGGATGGCTTTAATGTAGCAGGACCAAAACCATCCTTGGTGCAACTGATCAGCTCATAGTCGGTCAAATCCATGCCCGACAAACATTGGACCTTTTCATTTGCACTAAGAGAATCAGAATCGGCCGTTGCAACAAAGGAAGAATTGTCACCATGGACAACTTCAACTTCATCGCCGATCCACTGAATAAGATATCTTAGACATAAATGAAGTACCTTGATCCATTGTCAATGTTTGGGGAATACCGAATCTATGAATAATATTTTGAGTAACAAACTCAATCACCTCTCGATGCGTCATATTCTTCAAAGGAATCGCTTCAGTCCACTTAGTAAAATAATCCGTAGCAACCAATATGAAACGATGCCCTTTTGATGATGGAGGATTAATTTGTCCAATAAAATCCAATCCCCAACCTCGGAACGGCCATGGCTTAATAATAGGATGCATCAACGCAGCAGGAACAAATTGCAAATTACCAAACTTCTGACATTCCTCACATCCTTTGTAATACTTAAAACAATCTGCCGTCATAGTAGGCCAATAAAAACCGGCTCGTCTAAGTAACCACTTCATCTTTGGAGCCGATTGATGTGTACCACAAATACCTTCATGAACCTCAGCCATGGCAACCTTGGCCTGATCCGAGTCAAGACATTTTAACAACAAATCTTCGGCGTTTCGACGATAGAGTTCATCGCCAAGCAAAACGTATTTGAATGATGTTCGCCGAATATTTTTATCTGCACCACGACCAGGATCCCTCAAATAAACAATAATGGGTACCCTCCAATCCTGATCTTCAACTTTGGATTGATTAGCATCATCCAAAGGATTTTTGCCCTTGTCAGGGGACAAAGCGGTCTGACCGCTTTCAGAACCGGTCAGACCGGTTCTGGCAGTACAACCGGTCTGACCGGTTTCTAAAACCGGTGTGACCGGTTCGTCCAGAACCAAAAAAAGTGAATATATGCACATTAAGTATGATAATAAATATCCTTTTTATATGCAGATTAAGCAGAGACAAACAACATTCTGACGCAGATGAATAACACTATTCTCATTCAAAACACTCGGGGGCATGGCATGACGAATTCCTCTACCCTCTTGACAAGGCCACCGCGATCTTTCTTGAAGCCCTTCAGGAATTGCGCCCTGAAGTGTTCCTCAGCGATCAGGTACCGCTTCCGCTCCTCGTCCGTGAGCTCTTCCATCGTCGCGGTGATGATGTTGTCCTTGTCGAGGTCGCACGTCGATCCAGACATGATTATAAATAGACAACATTAATTTCCATGTTGTCACGTTCTGGAGAAGGCTCAAAATCAACTAACTCTTCATCTTCAACCACTGGAGGAATTGGTGGAATAACATCAATGGTTGAAGTAGTTCTAATCCCTGCCTCTGTTGACAAACCGGTCTGACCGGTTCCAGAAACCGGTCTGACCGCTTCTGCAGCGGTGTGTTGATCAGAACCGGTCTGACCGGTTTCTGAAACCGGTCTGACCGGTTGTGCTGCTGGCTGCACAACTCGCCAGGTCTTGATCTGAGGAATCATGGGTCTATACTTGTTGAAAAAGAAGCAATGATATCGAGACATCTATCAAGATATGCATTTAATGAACCATTATAACATTGGCATACCTTTGACACTTGATGTACTACCAGGAGCGAATCACCAAAAGCTTCAACATGTTTTACTCCCATGTCTTGCAAAAATTCCAAGCCAAATAAAAGAGCTTCATATTCAACTTGATTATTGGTTCGCTTTTCTTCCAATCGGTTTGAAAACTCAAAAACGGCGCCACTTGGAGAAATCAAAACAGCACCAATTCCTTGCCCATCATTGCAAACCGATCCATCAAAGTATAGAGGGTTGCTCTAGGGTCGGCAGGCCACCTAGAACGTCCTTGAACGCCGTAGAGACGAGCAAAGAACAGAATATGAGGGTTGGAAAAGATTAGGGTTTGAGAGATACACAAAATAGAAGATAAAAATGTTTGATTCGATTGGGAATACCTCAATCGAGAAAAGGAATTATGCCATTTACAATATGCACGATAGGATATGAATCTTTTGGAGTGGCTTTATTAAGATCTCTAAAATCAATGCAAACTCTAAGTTTTCCCGAATCTTTCTTTTCAACGGGAACAATATTAGAAATCCACTCCGCATAACGACAAGTCCGAATAAAACCAGCATCTAGCAAACGATTAACTTCTTCTTTTATTCGGTCATAAATAGCGGGATTAAAACGTCTAGCCGATTGTTTAAAAGGTCTAAAACCGGCTTTTATCGGTAAACGATGCTCAACTAAATCACGACTTAAACCCGGCATCTCACGGTACTCCCAAGCAAAACAATCGACATACTCTTTCAACAAATTTATTAATTCGGCTTTAAACTCAGCCGATAAATTTTTGTTTACAAAAGTTGGCCTAGGAATAGTACCATCACCAATATCTATTTTTTCTAAAGGGTCGGCTGACGTGAAACCCTGACCCAACTTATCCATATCACCGAGATCTTCAATGGCTTCAAACATACCGGCCGAATGTGCTCGATGATGATCAATTCGGTCTTGAAGCCACTGTCCAGACGTAAACCGGTCTGACCGGTTCCCAGAAGCGGTCTGACCGGTTTGGCTTGATCGGTGTTCAGGTCTAAACCGGTCTGACCGGTTTCCAGAAGCGGTCTGACCGGTTTGTCTCTGTTGATTTGTTTGCTCCATTAATTACAGCAAGTAATTCAACCGATTTTTCATCGGCTTTAATGTAGCAGGAACAAAACCATCCTTGGTGCAACTGATCAGCTCATAGTCGGTCAAATCCATGCCCGACAAACATTGGACCTTCTCATTTGCACTAAGAGAATCGGAATCGGCCATTGCAACGAAGGAAGAAGTATCACCATGTACAACTTCAACTTCATCGCCGATCCACTGAATAAGATATTGATGCAAGGTAGATGGAATACATTTATTTGCATGAATCCAATCTCGACCAAGGATTAAACTGAAGTTACCTTGCACCTCGGAGACGAAGAAAGCCGTAGCAATAGTCTTGCTCCCGACGGTCAACTCCATAGAAGCCACTCCCTTGGCACCAATGGGATCACCTCCACCAACTCCACTGACCGTCATGTTTGTCTTGATCAATTCTTCGTCTTTTCCGCCAATCTTCTTGTAGAGAGAGTATGGCATAAGATTTACAATAGCTCCACCATCAACCAACATACGAGAAATTGGCTTCCCGTTGATGTGCCCTCTCATATATAAAGCCTTGAGATGATTCTCTGATTCACTAGGCTTCTGAAAAACGGCATCTCGAGGCCCAAGTTGAAGATGAGAGACTTCCTCCTCCGGTATCACATAATAATTAGAAGACAAATATACAACATTGATTTCCATGTTGTCATGTTCTGGAGAAGGCTCAAAATCAACCAATTCTTCATCTTCAACCACTGGAGGAATTGGCGGAGTAGTATCGATGGTTGAAGTAATCTCAGTTCCCGCTTCTGTCGTCAAACCGGTCTGACCGCTTCTGTGGCAGTGGGCTGATCCAAACCGGTCTGACCGGATTCAGCAACCGGTCTGACCGGTTGTGCTGCTGATTGCACAACGGGCTTAGCTTGCCAGATCTTGGTCTGAGGGATCATAGGCCTGTAATTGTTGAAGTATTCATCCCTCAGCTTCTCAGCTTCCTGTTCCCTTTTTTCTTTGTTCCGCAGTCGTTGTAACTTCCGCTTCTGCGTATTAGTCAATCCAGAAGGACACCACCTTGGTTGGAAGACCTTCTTTATGCCCTTGTTACTGCTAGCCTCATGATCATTAGCCATGACCGGCTTTTTGACTGGAACAGGAGCCGAATCTCCAATGACTATCGGCTTTCTACCCAAATCTTGCATAGCCACTGAATATTGCCAATTGTTACAATCCCACTGGCTTTGGCTTGCACGTCCTCCTTTTTCTCCTTGACACGGTATTCTTGCTTAGGAGGAGCTTGGAACCTCTGCTCAGACCGAAACTGGTCTGACCGGTTCATAAAACCGGTCTGACCGCTTTGATGAGCAGTTGAAAAACCTGATTGGTATGAGCCCAATCGGTCATGTACAGAACCACCACGGCGCTTGTAACTTGTAGGATCAATCCAACGCTGTGGTGACCTCTGTCTCTTTTTTGTTGGCCGATCAACTTGAACGGCCTTTGTGTACTTGCTGTCTCTTATACACATCTCAACTAAACACTGCACTTTCCTTTATCTGAATTACCTGTCATACTAGAAATCAACTCGCTAGTAACAGTTTGTGCAGCAAGTAATTTATCATCCATCATGCGAGTAATTTGCTGCATCAAATCAGAGGATTCACCAGTTACCTTAGGAAGTTCCTCAACTTGGTCGTTTGCCAGCTTGAAAGCCGGCATGACTAATTCCTCTACCCTCTTGACAAGGCCACCGCGATCTTTCTTGAAGCCCTTCAGGAATTGCGCCCTGAAGTGTTCCTCAGCGATCAGGTACCGCTTCCGCTCCTCGTCCGTGAGCTCTTCCATCGTCGCGGTGATGATGTTGTCCTTGTCGAGGTCGCACGTCGATCCAGACATATTCGGAGTGGATTGAATCGGTCTTGGCACCAGATTAATCTTCCCCAGCGGAGTCGCCAAAAAGTATGTTGACACAAAAACGCGCCAACACACTTGAGATCGATCAAACGCACAGCACGGCCGTCACAACGGCCAACTTCTGACTTCCCTGGGCGAACCGGTCTGACCGGTTACAAGAACCGGTCTGACCGGTTACAAGAACCGGTCTGACCGCTTTTGGTCGGGAGGTCGTGAAGACCTAGAAACTCAAGCTCGGGAGGGACCCCGTCGGAGCTCAAGCTAATCTAGGGTTGTTCTAGGGTCGGCAGGCCACCTAGAACGTCCTTGAACGCCGTAGAGACGAGCAAAGAACAGAATATGGGGGTTGGAAAAGATTAGGGTTTGAGAGATACACAAAAGTAAAGATAAAAGTGTTTGATTCGATTGGAATACCTCAATCGGCCGTCTAGCCTTTATATTTATAGGCCGGGGAAGTCTTACCCCTTTCGAATAGGTTACAATATGGGATTAAACTCGGAATCCTAATCCTACTCGAATTACAGAACAAAACCGGTCTGACCGGTTTGGCAAACCGGTCAGACCGGTTTGGCCTTTGGCCCAATTTAAGTGTCAACAGGCTGACTCCAACAGCACCATTTTTCCTCCCGCTGGCAACTGTGCCTGCTAGATCTCCCCTCCAACAGCAAATGCAAAAGTGGAGGCAAACTTCCTTCCGAGGAGAGAGGAGATGCAAAGATACACTTCCTCTCTCCTCGAAGGCAAACGGCGAGCGCGGGTGCGGGAGCAACGCGTGGCGTGGGGCTGACCGGGCGTGGGGCTGGAGCGGCGAGGCAAGGAGCGCGGTGACCGGGGACTCGCCGGAGGCGGCGGCCTCGAGCTCGAGCAGCGCGTCCCGGCGGCGGATAAGACGAAGACGCGGCCGCGGCGGCCTCGAGCTCCAGCAGCGCGGCCTCGGCAACGGCAGCCGCCTCCACCGGCCGCGGCCGCCGCCGCCGCTTCCTCCGACGCGGCGGCGAGCGGGAGGAGCAGGAGGCCGCGCCGCTTCCTCCATCACCAAAACCACACGCATCCAAGAACCAGAGGCGAAGCGGAGCAAGAAATCGCCGCGAATCGAGTCGGAGTCGCAGCCCCCAGCACCAAATCCACCCACCGCCGCTACCAAATCCTCCGCGCGCTCAAGTCGTCCGGGCTCCCGGCCGCCGGCGCGGACTCCCCGCCGCCGTCCCCGACCAAGCCTGGCGCCCGCGGTGGCGGCGCCGGCGTCGCGTCCGTCCACGCCGACTCCTTCTCCGACGACGCGTCCTTCTTCGACGCGCGCGAGGCCGAGACACCCACCAAGGGTGGCGGCCGCCACAACGCGTCCTCCTCCCCGGAGCCGCTCGACGCGTGGGAGCTCGTGGACCAGGACGGCCGCGCCGCTTTCTCCGACGCGGCGGCGAGCGGGAGGAGAAGGAGGCCGCGCTGCTTCCTTTGACGCGGCGACGAGCGGGAGGAGCAGGAGGAGGGCGGTGTCGCGGTGGGGCACGGAGGAGGGCGGCGACGCGGTGGAGCAGGAGGGCGGTGACGCGGTGGGGCACGGAGTCATTGGCAAGCGGTGGCAGGGATTTTGCTTCGTCTGGATGCATCGCGTTGTTGGAGACCATTAATTTTGCATTGAAGGCGCATACACCGTAGGCGATGCAATTGTAGGAAATGCATCGTCATTTTGCCAAGCTTTGTTGGAGTCAGCCTAAGGTAAAGCAGGAGAAATACAAACAATTAAATAAAAAAATAAAGATATGTCAAAATAACTATTATGTTTTTTCCATAATACCTTTATACTACCATACTACTTACCGTATACTATCCATACTACTTATCATGGCTACAGTAATATATAATTAATCTGATCCGTCGAATCTTTATATATTGTTATTTTTAAAGCTAGTATGGAGCACCGTAAAAGAACTCGGTGGATTTTTTTTGTGTCTAGAGGATAGCCGTGGGAAAATGGAAGCGCAGTGAAAAGCAACGTTGACATTACCTCCATGTAGCTTTATTTTCAAATCATTGTCACACTAATCTACTATTCAAACTTTAACCACTGAAATTCATAACTATATATTCTGCTCTTCAAATACTTTCGATTGCAATTCTAACCAATCTGTGCCTAATCATTAGGCATTTTTTTAAGAGGAAAGATGTATTGATCTTAGCCCATTACACTGACCCTTTTATAAACAGAACCCCAAAGAAAAGAAAAATTACAAAGAAGTCTAAAACTCATGTTTATCTTTCTCGAACCGATCTGTTCGTCACCGCCGTCGAAGCCAACCTTCCCAATCGTCGCCGGGCACCAAAGCCAATCTCCACAAGATGGAGGCCTCGGAGGAGGGCTTACTTCTAGACGAATCAGCCGAGTACACTGCCTCCCAGGCGCATCGGCCAACTCCAGTACCCACGATGCATCCTTCGATTCCACCGCCGGCAACCCGAGCAAAGCTCAGATTTTCACCAAAGATCATCTTCCTCGAGATTAACAGGGTCAACACCATCATCATCTGAAGAAGATGACGATACGCCAGCCCTCGACTCCTGGACAGATCTTCCCAGCCTCTCCGTTGACGTCGGAGTAGATCGCCATCGGAGAACGGAAGAAACTGGAAGAAATTATTCCTCTGTAACGTCGTCGCTTCCGCATCGCCGACGTCGCCAGGAAAACCAAGCCGCAGATGAGCCATGCTCATCCGGCAAAACCTAACTCCACCGTCGAGCATCGGCGACGAGCAAACCCTAGACCTAAAAGGACTCGATTGGGACTCGATCTACTAAAGGATGGACCCCGCTCCCCTCGCCACCGGCTAGGAGGCCGGGGACGAGGGAAGACGGGGGCCAGGCCTGGCGGCGCCGGCGGCGGCGAGCGCCCGCACTGAGGGAGTTCCGCCCGAGTCGCTACAGGCGACCTAATCATTAGGCATTTAGGCTGGGCAACCCACCAAGAAGCACCATGGTATCTGCGGTCTGCCAGCGTTTCACTCCCGCGGACAGAGTTTAACCTGTGTGCAGGAGAGCCCAGGAAATCAGAACAAGAACATTCAACAGTCGACACAGCTCAAGACAGCTGAACACAGCACTGAAAAACACTCAATGACTCAATATGCAACATCCCCTTCCAGCTAGTTCCTTCCTTACACACATCGCGTTCAGGCCCTTCAGTAATTCAGTCAGCTGCGGGAGCTCCCCTGCGCTCTTTACCTGTAGCCACGAACCCCGTCGGAAAAGATTGCAGCGCTTCGGAGCACACACAAATGATTGTCTTTTTCCGAAACAGTAGAGAAATCTGCAATAGGTATTGTGTTAGCTAAATATGGAGATTATAACTCTTCTGTAAAAATAGAAAGCCATATAATTCAATGGGGTAATCCAACAGATTCTGTAAAGATAGCTAATGAGGTAGGCTGATAAAAATAGCTAGCGAATGAGGTGGGATAGAGAGCCACTAAAGTTGGAGGGTCATTTACAGAGTCTCTTGGAAACGATTTTTCTCTAATAATAACTAAATTTAACTTTAGAAAATAATTTGACAGTACATTGAACATGCTTAACTTTTACGATATCTAGTAGTCAAAACTTTTATCGCCGTCAAAACAACGTTTGCTACCTGTGAATAGGGTTCAATTGCTCAAGGCACGTGTAATAAATTGGTAACATAATAGCATTTCTTCTCTTGAACCGGTAGGAAAGCTGCGCGTCATCATATATTAATAATAAGAAGAAAAAAACGGTCCGATTAGATGCCGATGTCAGGTTTTAGTTATAACATACTAACATGGCATTGTTTGTATACTATAGTTGACTATTGGCACAATTCAGTCCACAAAGTCGGCCGTTGACTTTTTTTGGCTATACTACACCGGTTCCCCAACAGGCCTCTACGCCACACCACATACTCCTAAGCAAGTCAAGTAAAAGCCGCCGCCTCTTTGCGACACCTGCCGGCAGTTCACTTCTGCTCCCACCGCCGGTCGGCCGGGCCGGTTGCTTGCACGGCGGGTGCGCGGAGCTCCTGGGGGCGGTGCGGCTTGGCGCGCCCCGCACCTCGCCAATCCAATCGGTGACGATCGATTGCCCTTCATTTGGATTGCAAGGTAATCTTCTGGGAGGATTATTCGACGCTACCATTTCACACAAAGCTGTTTTGGGGCTAATCTGCTTTGTAGGTTAACTGCACTAACCATTATGCCTTTTGTATCTTCCTTTCAGAGTTTCAATAGTCCCTCGTTGATAGTAATTTAATCCATTATTATTCGTTTATCTGTCCATTCACTCACCGTCTCCATCTTGTTCAATCTGGCATACCTATTTCGCAAGTTTGATAGTCAGTGACTGCATGCGTTGCCGTTGTACAATTGCTGTGGTGGACTGGAGCTCGAGTACGATTCAGTTCTACTGCGGCTCAAACATGCACTGCACCTGGAGAGCAATCAGTTGTCTTGAATTCGAGGAGTTGAACGTACACGTACCTATGAAATAAATTTTGACAAGAGCGCCTTTTTGTGCTAAATCTTGCACGATTTGGGATTGTGTCCCAGTAGTGTTCCACCTCTTGCAAATGTAACTGTGGCCCTTATACAGTTTTTTTTTCTTTGTCATGCATCTTTTGTTAGATTAGGCAATAAAAACATTATTCTAGACATTGCATATCGTCATCATGCACTTTGCGCTTTAATTTGCTACTACTGAATTCACTATTCAGGATAGCTGAACCTATCAATTTTCAACAGATGGTGAGTGCCTTGACGGGGGTGATGACATCTGTCATCAGCACGCTTACAGCTCTGCTTGGGGAGGAGTACACAAAGCTGACTGGTGTGCAGATGAGAGAGGTTAACTTTATGAAGGATGAGCTGAGCAGCATGAGCGCCCTCCTTCAGAGGCTGGCAGAGGTGGACGGTGACCTTGATGTGCAGACAAAGGAATGGAGGCGACAAGTGCAGGAGATGTCTTATGACATAGAGGATTGTATTGATGACTTTATGCATCGTGTTGGCCATAATGGCACGACTGATTCTGCAGGATTTGTTCATAGGTTGATTCAGCAGCTTAAGGGCCTGAGGGCGCGCCATCAAATTGCCAGCCAGATCCGGGATCTCAAGGCACATGTTGAAGATGCTAACAAGCGTCGCATGAGGTACAAGCTTGATGAGCGTGCCTTTCATCCTAGCACCAAAACTGTTATCGATCCTCGTTTGCCTTCACTGTATGCTGATCCAGATGGGCTTGTTGGTATTGACCGTCTGAGAGAGATGAGCTGGTTAAGTTGCAAATGGAGGGGGAAGAGGCATCAGTGCAGCAAGTGAAGATCATATCTATTGTGGGTCCTGGAGGTCTTGGTAAGACCACACTCGCAAATCGGATTTACCTTAGACTGGAAAGCCAGTTCCAGTGTCGAGCTTTTGTTTCTTTGTCGCAACTGATGTAAAGAAGATATTAAGAAATATACTCTATCAAGTCAGCCAGCAGGAGTATGCAAATATGGAAATGTGGGATGAGAAAAAGTTAATCAATGCAATCAGAGATTTTCTACAAAGCAAAAGGTAGGATTATGAATTAAGAATGGCAACATAGTAATCAGTGGCACAAACTCATTTCATCAATATACATGTGTCGTATCAGAAAGGTTGATTTTATTTACTGAATGTATGTAGATAAGCATTCTTTCCATTTCTTCTGTTCAATTAAATGACTTACAGAATATGTGCATGCTTTTGTGCTTCTAGAACTGCGTGTATCTAGGCATCTAACAGATGGAACTAGTTCCCTAATTCATGTGCTTTGGATTTTTCAGAGATTTAAAATTTAAAATTTTTCTGGTTGTAAATTTGATTTGACAACAAATTCGCATTTGGTTTGCTTCTGTAGCAAACACTTGCAGGATATGGTTATGTATGCTAAACTGCTAATTATGGGGACTTGCTCGTTCATGTGGTCGACAGTCATACCTCATAGTATGGAAATCTTATGACCACAAAACTTCGATTAGGTGCTACTAGCAAAATATCTGGTATTTAACACAACACGAATAAACAGATAAACTGGTTCAAAGGTTTTGTATTCTTTAAATAAAAAAGGACATAACAGTGCAGTAGGCTCCGGCACTGCGCGGGGTCTGGCGGGAAGGGTGTTAGCAACCAGCCTTTCCCACACAATGTGCAATGTGTAGAGGCTGGGGCTTGAACCCTGGACCTTCCGGTCACAGGCGGTAAGGCTCTACCACTGCACCAGGGCTGCCCTTTTGTATTATTTAAATATAAATTTAAAAATGATTTTGTACTCTATAAACAGAGAAAAACGCCCAACATATCAGCTGATCTGCAATCGATTGGTGTAGAGATGATTTTTTTCTACAAACATGTATATAATTTTGCATTTTAATATTTCAGTGTTGCTTCTTAATTCATAGATGTTATGCACTTGGTAGGTACTTCATCGTTATTGATGATATATGGAGTACTCAATCATGGAAGACCATCAGATGTGTTTTGTATATGAACAATTGGGGAAGCAGAATTGTGACAGCAACACGCATTATTTCTATACCCAAGTCATGTTGCTCTCCTCAGCATGGTTCCAATCAATTAGAATTTCAGGTTAAAGAGGGTCTTTATCCTCGTCGTAGTCTATAAAATAATGCCTCTCAGTATAGACAACTCTAATAGTCTATTTTTCAAGCGAATCTTTGGCTCAGAAGATACATGCCCTCCTCCATTGGAAGAAACTTCCTTCAAAATCTTGGAAAAATGCAAGGGTTCACCATTGGCCATTACCCAGAAGATTATGAGATTGGAAAGGATCAATTTGTGAAAAGGTGGATTGCTGAAGGATTCAATAATACAGAAGCTGGACGAGATTTAGAGGAAATAGGAGAGTGTCATTTTAATGATCTTATCAACAGAAGCATGATTCAACCAGTAGCAGTCCAATATGATGGCCGAGTTGATTCATGCAGAGTCCACGATATGATTCTTGATCTCCTCATATCGAAGTCAGCTGAAGAAAATTTTGCCACTTTCTTTGGTGACAAAAATCAGAACTTAGTGCTGCAAGGTAAGATTCGGCGTTTGTAGCTCAAGTATTATTCCCAAGATTATGCCATGGTTCCATCAACGGCCAGTGTTTCCCATTGCCGGTCAATTTGGATATTCTAACCAGATGCCTTCTCTTTCAAAGTTTCGACTTCTACGGGTACTTGATATAGAAAATGGTGAGGAGATGGAACAGAATTATTTTGAACATATAAGGAGGCTTCTTCATTTGAGGTACTTACGACTCAATGTGAGAAGCATTGCCGCAGTCCCTGACAAACTAGTAGACCTTCAGAATTTGCGGACTCTGGATCTAGGATGGACGAGGATTAGCAAATCGCCAAAAAGCATCGTTCAACTGCAAAGTTTATTGAACTTAGGGGTTCAGTTTCGTCAGTCAAACCATTGACAAAACAGTGCACAATTCGATCTTTGATCCTCCAAATCAATTATCAAACATCACATTCTTTGATCATGAAGTAATCCATATTGTAGGGCAAAATCTCTAGTTCCCATTTTGCCATTTCTTGACCATACTTTATTTACAAAAATCTTTACAAATCTTAGCTCCAAGTTGGCATAAAATCATTATTTTCTCAAAAACTCAATGCCCTAAATTTTAATCAAAAGCTTTCCAATTTTGAATTTGACCATACTTTTATGGTCCAAAAACTTTTCTATACTCTTAAATTAGAAGTTCCTTTGAATTTGGCACATGGTCACTTAATTGTCCATATATGGCCAACTTTCATCCAAATTCGAATTAAATCTTGGTTAACTTGCTAGTCCAAATTCAACTATAATCCTTTTCCAAAATTTTACTAAAATTGTAGTTGGTACATAGAGCTTCACTTCTCCTTTTAAAAACTTGGTCAATTGGCTCCAAAGAAATTCTAAATTTAAATTTGGTTCAAATTTACTTCATTTGAGCCAATGAACATATAACCATCCTTTGGACTTAATCCACCATTAATTAAGCTTAAGGGGTTTCTTAACACCTGGGGTGTTACAGTGAATAGGAAATTTTCAAGGAAAAAGTCCACTTTACTCCCCTCAAGTATAGCAAAGGTCCAAATAACCCCCTAACGTATGAATTGGTCTATTTAACCCCCTAGCTTTACTAAACCGGATCAAAACACACCTTTGGACACATTGTTAAAACCGATCGCTGGTTTTTGATCGGGTTTTGCTGACTGGATTGACACGTTGGCGGCCTACGTGGCAAAATACATTGAAGTCCAAAACACCCCCTGCTGCTCAGGTGCCGAATCCACCCACCTCTCTCCGATATATCGTCATGCTTCGCCGCCGCCGGCCGCGAGACGCTGGTGCTCCAAGGTCCTATCATCGCGGGCAGCACCTGTGCTCACGGGAGCCTCGGATCTCATGTTTGTCGGCCGGCCATCGTCGTGTGGTACTAGCCGTGTATGACAAAACAGTGTGTGTATATTTCAGTGATACATATGACCGCTTACTTTAACTATTCGGTATGGCAACTTGCAAAATCCATTCACATACGTGGTTCACCATTGCTTCAGTGCAAAAACAACCACTAAAAATTCAGTTCACCATTCCGTAGGCAAAGGTGCAAAATTGAATTCATATACTTATTTCAACAATGGTTCAGTGACAAAATAAGACAAGTTCATTTCCAATGCCCAGTTCACTTTGTTTCAAATGCAATCACTTCATTACATCATCGTGGGTCATGAGATCATTACAACTAAAATTACACAAGGACACACAATTCTCATATGCTTGTGGATCTTGTGGTCTCCAGAACTATAACTCTGTTCTGGGTATAGGGAAAGCGAGAAGCAAGCACCAGTGGATTCTTTTTCATCCTTCAGTTCATTCTGGAGCATCCACGTGCAAGCACCAAATTAAACTATCTTTGGCACTGAAAGATAGTGGCTTCAGGAACCTAATCAGAATTGTGGAGGAACTAGAGGGAGACGGTTCTCCCGTCGTCTTGGACCTTTAGTTTCAAATTGTAGTAGCCGATTGCTTGATGCCCCCATGGTAAATCTTTCTGTCCGCAACAATAGTCTTTTGGATCAATGTGCTAAAGCTCCATGCTGCAAAATAAAAGCTAATTCAGTCTGAAGCTCTACAAATTATACTCTCACAACCATCTGTTTACTAAACAAAAATTTCATCGAACACTTAGCAGGCCAAAGTTCCTACAGGGGCATGGGTTGCGGGGGACACAGAGAGCACACGATGGCGCAAGCTAAGGTGGCCGTAGGGGCATGGGATAACCAGGCTCTCGTGAGCATTTTTCTGCCGGTGAATCGACGACGATAGGTACTGCAACCACCGGCGCCTCATGGCATGTTCTCCGCGCAGCCGGCGACGATAAATCGGAGAGAGGTGGGCGCGGCCGGCGACGATAAATCGGAGAGAGGTGGGTGGGTTCGGCACCTGAGTAGCAGGGGGTGTTTTGGACTTCAATGTATTTTGCAAAACCCGATCAAAAACTAGCCATCGGTTTTAATAATGTATTCAAAGGTGTGTTTTGATCCGGTTTAGCAAAGCTAGAGGGTTAAATAGACTAATTCATACGTTAGGGGGTTATTTGGACCTTTGCCATACTTGAGGGGAGTAAAGTGGACTTTTTCCAATTTTCAAAGAGGTTGGAGTGGATTTTGTTTTTCCTATAAAATCAAAGGGAAAGGAAACTTTCCTATGATATTCCTATGATCCATTCTTACAATCCAAAGGCTACTATACTACAGGGAATAAATCCATAGGAACTAGAATCCTATGTTTTTCCTCCATTCCAAATGTTACAGGTAGGAGAAACATATATCTATGTCCGATCCGGCAGCAGCGAGTCCAACTCCAGACCGGTAACGAGCATTCCCCTGTTGATTTCCCAATGCACTCGTCGGAGCCCAGCTCGCTTGCTCGCCGGCGTCGTCGGTCGACGAAGGGCCGCCGCGACACGCCGATGAAGATGAAGGAGCGCGCGGAGCGATGCACCTACGTTCCGTCCGGCTCGACGGTCGTCGTCGGAGCGGTAAGCTTTTTCGCTCCCCGTCCCCGTTGCCCTGGTAGGCATTTTGTTTGTGGGTCTATTGGGCCTTTTTTGTTTGTTTGGGCTATTTTCAAGTTGCTATTCGGAAACGGCTCAACATCTCTTCTCAGGCCAAACTTCTCTGGGTGCTCGACAGGATATTGATCAGTAACATTAGCATACTGTCTAGAACAGAACAACAGCAAGAGTAGAGAATTAGAGATAGAGATTGTCTGAGTTTTATATTATATTTTGCTTGATTAACATAGTGTACTTTTTTCTCATTTTTTTGTGACAAAGGAGCAGGATCCTACTGCCCAGATAAGCCCCCGTTCGACGCCGCCACTACTGGAATTGGGTTGGTGTACGACGCGGAAGAAGAGGACATCGAGAAAGAGGAAGACAACGGCGGCCCAAGCACGAGACGATGTCGCTGATAACCATCTGTTCGAGTATGCATGCGTTCCCAGTTCGAGGAGAAGGACCTCCCCATCTGTGGGACGAGGCCGCTGGAAATCGATCAGATACCTATACCACTCACACATGTGCGCGCGCGCACGTCCAATTATTGGGCCTGTCTGTTCTGTTCGTCTGAATTTACCTGTGAATTTCAGGAGGCTCATGAAGACTCGATACGGACTGGCGATGACTGCCGCGCCAAGCTGCAGGCTGTGGTACAGCACTACAAGGTTCGTGACCTCGCGCAACGGGAGGAGGTGATGGTAGCCGAGGACGAGGAGGCTGTCCCGGCGGCGGTGCCAGACGGAGAGGGCCCGTCGGCATTGTCGCGGTGGCAGCTAACTGAAACCAATGTCCTGATGCTGATATGCGTGGCAGCAGCGCCGGCTTGGGAGCTCGTGTCGGGGAGGATGACGGCGTTGGGATTCCACCGGAGCGCAGCTGCCTGCAAGGACAGGTGGACCTGGCTGAACAGCGAGTACTAGAGGAGGAAGATACGCCACAGGAGATCCAAACACTGGGCCCACTTCCACGCTATGGAGGCCGTGGATCTCGTCCGCGGCAGCCGTGCAGGTCCAGCGCCCGGTTTGGACCTCCTTGTTCAGGCTGTCACTTATTATATTCAGGACGTAGCAACTAACTGGTACTAGTTCGTCAGTTCTTTATTATTGAGCAGTGCTCATCAAACCAAACCAATGGAACGTATTCCATATACAAGACTGAGCTACATTGTTTTTGCACCAAAATTTTACCGTCCATAAAGTGTCAAAGGCACCCTGAAATCAGATAGCATTGCAGGTTGCGGACTGCAGAGCTGCAGACATCGAAAGTCGACATGTAGAAAGATGGAATGATTGATATATTGCATTGAGGCCTCGGCCGGTATATATGAGAGTACAAGGGACGTCCGTGAGTACATATAGCAATCATCTCCATGCCCTTGCGGCAGCCTCCACCATGACGGCCTTAGCCTCCTCGAGCTCCTCGGCGTGGGCGGCTCTCACCTCCGCAAGCTCGTCCTCCTCGTGTTTGGCGAGCACGGCCTGCATCGCCGCCGCAGCCTCGCGCACGCGCGGCTCTTGCCTTCTCCAGCTCGGCCTCGAGATCACGGACATTGGCCGCTCGAGGAAGTCGTGCGTAGGGTAGCCGTGGTCGAGGATGAGCTGTCGAGGTCGCCAAGGGTAGGAAGCCGCACATGAAACCGCAGGCGCACGAGGAAGCGCCATGGTGGAGGCGTAACCGAGAAGACGCCGGAGACGAAGACTGCGACGCGTCGAGGCAGTCGAAGAGGGAGTCGATGCCGAAGTCGACGCAGACACGCCATCGGGCGACACATCCTCGGGTTTGCCAGACCCCGGGGACGATGGCACGCACCGGTATTGCCAATACCGGACGTGCGAGGGAGCGAACCACACAGGAGAACTGTGTGTCATTTCATTAAGGTAGAAGAAAAACAACAGTGGGGCAGATCCCACTTATTACAAACACACACACTCACTAACTATAAACAAAGAGAAAAAACAGGACCCACAAGTGCCACACAAACCATGCAGCAGCATGACCAGGGATTAGGTCCTACAGACCATCCCTAAGAAACCCAGCCTCAGGTGCTTGACCACAGCTCCTGGAGCTTACTTGCTCCAGCGCTACACCAAAGACTACCTTCATTCCTGACCGAATCAATAACGTCCTGAACCTTTGGCCTGATATTATCAAAAACACAGGCATTCCGGTGTTTCCAAATCTCCCAAGCCACTAGAATGATCAAAGAATTGAGGCCTCTTCGCATGTTCTTTGGAACAGCAGAAATTGATGTCCACCACCAAATCTTGATATAAACCCCTTATTGTTTTGAAGTTATTACTAGCAGAAGCTAAAACTGATGATCCAGCCATTAGCCCCCAATACTATTTATACTACATTTTTCCATTCATGATAACATAAGAAGTATGCCTCAGCTAGTAAATTACTTATTCAGAAGGCTTTCTACAACAAATCCTTTTTGCTTTGAAGTTGTTAGTAGCAGACCCTAACACTGCTGAACCAACCATTAGCCCCCATACCCCCAATACTATTTATACTACATTT
This sequence comes from Echinochloa crus-galli, assembly GCA_900205405.1. Lineage (NCBI taxonomy): Eukaryota > Viridiplantae > Streptophyta > Magnoliopsida > Poales > Poaceae > Echinochloa > Echinochloa crus-galli. The sequence continues at coordinate 734,360 of OAMR01000606.1, forward strand.
TTTCCATTCATAATAACATAAGAAGTATGCCTCGACTAAACGAAGCAAAGTCTAGTAAAGGACAATAATGTTTTTCAGGGTAAGCACTTAATGCAAGATCAGATATCAGGAAAACTAACATACCTCCACTCTTTTGTGCCTCAGCTATGACATGAAGTGCTAAAGTTGTTTTCCCTGAAGCCTCTGGACCATAAATTTCAACAACCCTTCCCTGCTTATAAATTGTAAATGTTAAGAATGTGAAGGAAAGAGCATGACATCCGAATAAATTTTGCGATTTTAATGCAAAATAAATCATATTTGGAATTACCGAAATTTTTTCATAATTTTATCACTTGGCCAACAGCACAAGCAAAGATGTGAATATCCTTTGCTAGTTGATCATTACCTATTTAACACTCTCTCTATGTGTGATTAAACTTACATCTTAGCTAAGTATCAAAAAGGTTGAAACTGTAGAGAGATGGGGATTATATGGTGGAATGATTGATATATTGCATTGAGGCCTCGGCCGGTATATATGAGAGTACAAGGGACGTCCGTGAGTACATATAGCAATACGGGATTATCCTAACTATCTATACTCTAACACGACATCATGATCATTCGTGTACAAGAACAAGAGATGTACACGACAGGTTGAAATCTGAGCAGTCTAGCATCCAGATTAACAAGAAAATAACACGTCTGCTACACATAGAAGCACCCTAAAGTTTGCCATCAGCAACGATACAAAGCACATAAAACTTAGTCATGGGCCCTTGACTCCCAATCTCAGCAACAATAAAAAGCAAGCACAGCAGAAGCACATAGATACTATCCCAAATTCTAAACAGAGCGTCTACTAAACAGAGCTAATGGAAGCAGTAGTATAGGCATCCAAATAGAAGTAAAATGTGGATCCAGAGCCATAATAATTCGATCTCCAGCCCATCGCTACTACTGCTTCCCTACATGCTCCAGAATAAAATTAAAATGTGTGGATCCAGAGCCAAGAAACATTAAGATTTTAAAACGGAGTGGTTGACAGCAATTGCCATTTTATTTGCCAAATTATTCAGAGACTATACAGCCCATCATCACTATTTCCACTCAGGTTCTTTTGTTTGTACGGAGGTACCATTCAAACTTTTGCTCTATGCAAACAGTTATAGCAGATAACAGTAATAATGTCCCACGGTGCCGATTTCCTTAATTTTGTCACTGCCCTGGATGTCAATTATATTCAAATTGCACACTTCAGCAGCTCATCAGTAAAAACATGTTACAGCAACAACAAAACCTTTTTAGTCCCAAGCAAGTTGGGTAAAATAAATTAAACAAAGAGGCCTAAACTGCTATCGCATTGAAGGCACAAGAATTTAATTAGGCAAACATTTGGAGAAATAAGTATCTTCTATAGTCAGTGTCTCCAGACACATAAGAAGTTGAAATCTGAGTATTGGCCAAGTGTGTAACATCTTCCTGGTTTGGTGCTACCCCCAGTGCAAATTATCTGGATCGATATTGCATATTTCTCCTACACAGGATTAGAAGTTCTAGGCTTCAAAACTGCGCACTACGCTGATTGCTTTCTTTTTTTTATTCCCCTAGTATTTGTATCTAATAGTTACCTTGTTCTAAATCACATCTACTCTAGGGCCATTGCTTTCCAAGTGTACGTCAGCAAAGTGTACTGTGAATGCGTTGGTTTGGAGCATCCGAGACAAGAGATGGAGGCAATGTTCAAGGTAATACCGACACTATTCAAAATGCTGAAAACACCATACGTGGGCTGCTCCGGCGACGGGCGCCGCAAGATGAGCGGATGCTCCTGCGGCTACCCGCAGAACTGTGGTAGGACGAACGACAGCTTCAGCAACCCCCGCGGTCAACGAATACAGAGGCTCCAGGTACCCGTGCACCTCCCATTGCCGCCGCCGAGAGGGAAAGGAGAGGGGAAGAAAGGATGAGTGGACCTTACCAGAAGCAGGCTGTCCTTGCTGGAGAGAACCCGAGGGCGACGGCGAATCCTTGGCGAAGGAGAGCCGACAAGGGAGGGCGACGGGGGCCGGAGCCCACGACGTGGCGGCCCAGAGGCGACGACGCCCGGCGATGCTTGGCCCGTCCGCCCAACGGCGCAGTCCGGCTCCTCCCCTCCAGCCGCGTACGCCAGATGCGGCGGTTATGGGAGGGGCTCCTCCCCCGCGGCGGCGGCGGCGTGGGTGGGGGGAGGCTGGCCGGAGGCGCAGGAGGGGCGGGGAAGCCGATGCGGTGCCGAAGACGATGACATCGACGAACGGCGGAGCCTTGGTGACGGGAGGAGGTGCACCCTTCTGCTCCTGGTTGATGACGACGACGGGCGCAGATCAGAGGGATCCGCGGCACAACCTACGAGAGGGCGCTGCCCCCAGTGAGATCAATCTCGATCTCCTCGGGGGCGCGCGTGTTGCAGCGGAAGCGGCGGCCGCTAGGTCAACCTAGGCGTCTGATGTCACCTAAGCAAGGTAGGATGCGTATGACCGTGGTCGATTGGTTGTTATATTGTAATGAGCCCCTAGGGCTGTATATATGAGTACAATGCACCTCTCCATGGATGCATACTAGCGATACAGAATTATCCTAACATATACTCTAACACTCCCCCACAGTGGCGCTCCACCATTTAAAAACATGTTTACTATATCTAAGTATATTCCCAGAAGATTATGAGATTGGAAAGGATCAAGTTGTGAAAAGGTGGATTGCTGAAGGATTCATTAATACAGAAGCTGGACGAGATTTAGAGGAAATAGGAGAGTGTCATTTTAATGATCTTATCAACAGAAGCATGATTCAACCAGTAGCAGTCCAATATGATGGCCGAGTTGATTCATGCAGAGTCCACGATATGATTCTTGATCTCCTCATATCGAAGTCAGCTGAAGAAAATTTTGCCACTTTCTTTGGTGACAAAAATCAGAACTTAGTGCTGCAAGGTAAGGTTCGGCGTTTGTCACTCAAGTATTATTCCCAAGATTATGCCATGGTTCCATCAACAGACAATGTTTCCCATTGCCGGTCACTTAGTATATTTGGGTATTCTGAACAAATGCCTTCTCTTTCAAAGTTTCGACTTCTACGGGTACTTGATATAGAAAATGGTGAGGAGATGGAACAGAATTATTTTGAACATATAAGGAGGCTTCTTCATTTGAGGTACTTGCGACTCAATGTGAGAAGCATTGCCGCAGTCCCTGACCAACTAGTCAGAATTTGCGGACTCTGGATCTAGGATGGACGAGGATTAGCAAATCGCCAAAAAGCATCGTTCAACTGCAAAGTTTAACATGCTTGCGTGTCAATTACCTGGAATTACCTGAGGAAATTGGGATTTTGCATGATCTGCAGGAGCTATCAGAGATCGTCATCAACCGGAACTGCTCGGCCTCTTCTTTGTTGGGGCTGTGCAGCCTGACCAAACTGAGGATTCTTCGGCTACGCTGGTGCATTGTTGACACACACAATGACATCAAAGCTTTTGTTGATAACTTGCTCTCATTACTATGCAAACTTTTTTTTTTTGAAAATAAGTTACTATGCAAACTTGGCAGGCTGAACCTTCGGTCTCTGTGCATTCGAAGTTATTACGGTTATTCCATAAGTTTCTTGTTGGACTCTTGGATCCCCACCCCTCATCTCCTCCAAAAGTTTGAGATGGACATGACCTACCACTTCCCCAGAATTCCAATTTGGATTGCATCACTTGATAAGGCCAGTCTCAGTGCAGCGTTTCATCGCACAGTTACCTAGACCAGAAACTAGGTAACTGTGCCAGATGAGTTTCATGGTGATGAAACTCCTCTCACATCCCATGAAACTCTCCACTCTCTCTCCTCTACCACATCAGCACATTAAATGCCATGAAACTCTCATGAAACCCCCACTGAGACTGGCCTAACCTCACCTACCTAGACATCAATATTGATCCAGTAGAACAGGAAGCACTGGATGTCCTTGGAAACTTACCTTCTTTGCTGTATCTCTGGGTAACATTAAAAGCAACAATCCACAAGGAAAGTCTCATCATAAGCAGCGGCATGTTCAAATACCTGAAGGAGTTCCACTTGACCTGCTGGAGTAATGGGGTTGGTCTGACGTTTGAAGCAGGGACCATGCCGAAGCTCGAGAAGCTGAGGATTTCGTTTGACGCAGGAACTGGACTTTATTTTGGCATCCACCACCTCTCTTCCCTTAGGTATCTTGTTGCTGAGATCATTTGCAGTGGTGCAACCGCTCAGGAAGTGCAGGCATTGGAGGAAGCTATCAGGAATGAAGTTGATCTCCTTCCAAACCACCCCACCCTTGAAGTTCGAACATGGTAAAACTCTGTGGTGAACACAAGCTTGATTAGTATTCTCATGTATACAATAAGTTTCTGCCTGTGTTATGAAGGCCTGCATCAGAGATATGACATAGGTCAGGGTTCTTTCCGCTGGGCAAAATATCACATTGCCAAGTGGGAAACGTTGTACAAGCCAAAAGATTTTGGTGCTTCTTACACAGTAGAGCAAATGAATGCTAGCCTCCTACCCAAACGGATTGCCATGATACTAACTGGAGATGAGAGTATGAACATCAAATTACTCACAAAGAAATACCTTGATGGAGTTAGCTTCTTTTGGTCAGAATACTAGGAATCATCACAATTCTTTCAGTGGCAGGGATTGCAATATGTTAAGGATTGGTATCAGACGGATAGAACTTGACAGGTGAGAAGTGCAGAGAGCCCGTGATTTTGGCACGATACATGAAGACTGGAGAGTTGACTGCCCCCCTGAGATTGATTGCTAAATGTTAGTTGGAGTTAGTGACTGTGCAGATGTTATAGCCGAAAAGGCTTCACTTCTGCGTTGCAGAAACATATGCTGCCGCGGACTGTTGGAAGAGCTAGAATGAAAACTGGTAGCCACAGCTGGCAGCGATGCTTTCAATAAAATCAGGGCCAAATCTCTTTGGTCTAAAGAAAGTTTGAATGTGGGACGAAGAAAGGATGGTGGAGGAAAGCATGGCTGAAGAGATCCACACAAGCCACTACAATTTAGTAGGCAGCAAATGCATGTGTATACTGCAAACATTTCGTTTTGGCAGTTGCTATAGATTTTTATCTTTCATTGGATTCATAGGTTTTGATTTTCTTTTCTTCCTGATAATGGTTACAATTCAAGCCTGGACTGTCTGATCAGTGTTGTCCAGCAGGTGAATTACAAATTGTCCAGCTGTGCCACCTGGGATTGTCCCCCAATTTTCTGACCAAGTTTACTAATCTTTGAAAGCCGTGAACAGGCGAAATGCGCATCCTTTGGCAGGCTGAATAACTCTTGAAGGATCCCCTATTCCCCTTGCCATCTAATCGTCGCTTCTTCACTCTCACAGACAGAGTTTAGACTCTGTAGCTTCACTCCCCAATTCCAGAGAAGGCACCGAGGTGAGGTGACGATATAGCGAAGCTCAAGGAAAGGAAGAACACAGCTCCGGTGATCACAGCATGGGATCATGGAAGAACACAGTGCATCCATGTCTCTTCCAGCTCCTCTGACACTTCCTGCACTGTCAGTTGGGGTTAAAATCCACGTTCAGTTTGGTCCAAAACTTTCTTGATTAATGTTTTACCCAAAATGTTACTAATTTTTTCAAACATGCGTGAGCACCGCACTGCTCATGTTCATCTTGACATCAGAACCAACGTCCAAAGCTTGTTCAAAAAGATTGTCAACATGTCAGGTCAAGCAAGGCATCCTTAGAGTTCTAAAAAGATTTTTTTTTAATATACAGAAGAGACAGTAATATCTGCAATACTGATTTTAGGTTAGCAGACAACTCGTCATAATCATATATTTAATATATGTAGGATCATATCATTACACAGTTTTGTATATTACCACTTAGTAACAGCACTTGTCGGTCCCCGACAACGTGTCAACACACTGGCAACTACTGATACAAGTTATATATAGCTGGCACCCAGCCCAGCTATACAGAGAAGGGAGCAGAAGTCCAAGAAGAGAAAATTAGCCGACAAAAAAGGAAACCTCAAGTTGCTGCAGATGACTCATCAGAGTGATCTGAAGCTTTCTACAGGGGCCGAGTCCTCGAGCATTGAGGCCGCTTGGAAGCAATCTGCAGCGTCAGCTAGCCTGCCATCATGCTTGTAAACCTTGCCCAGGTAGAACCAGGCCATTCGGTTCGTTGGCTCGAGCCTTAGGGCATCCGAGAGGAAACACCTTGCCACGGGTAGATACTTGGGCCCTTTCTTAGCAAGGAGGGCACCGATGGAAACCTTGGATGGGACATGCTCTACCTCCGTTGAGAGTCATTACTATGCAAAAGCATCCTGTATCTTCTCACGCACCTCATGTATGTTACCTGGTAAGGCAAGAAGTCATGGGGTCAGATATACTACAAAACAAACATGGGGTTACTTTTAACTCTGACTTCCAATTGTCTGGCCTTTATGAGTATTGAAGTTCAAAATAAAGCGGACAACATATACTAAATCAATAATTACTTCATATCCATTTATGAGAACATACAAATAAAAATAGGCAGACATGAACAAGCCATTCCAAATTCCATACATCCCCATTCCCCAATAGCCAGAGGAATATGTATGATTCATGAAACAAGAATTGTGACCAAGTTTCCTCACCTTCTGCATGAAGGGTTGTCGCAGAGTAAGTTTTCAGGGCTTTAGCCTTCTGTAAGCAAATCTCTGCATCTCTCCAATAGGAAAGACTTGAGTACAAGTTGGCAAGACCTTGCCAAACTTCAAATTCGCTCACTTTATTCTCATCCTCCTGAGAGAGTTTCCACAGAGAATAAGACAGCAAGAAGAGATGTAAATGTATGTTGGTCCATTTCAGCAGCTAAAACAAACACAACTGCGGTTCGAAGGACATTTCTTTTGGATAACATTGTTCAGTGTGAGAACCTAGATCCCTCTACAGTGTTTAAATTAGGGGAAAAGGTATAAGTTATTTATTTCTTGATGAGAATCTCAAAAGCCTCTTTATTACTAGTAAATATGGATTTCAAACATGGTTCACAGAACTCTTAAACACGAATTTAAAAATTTTAGTGCTTTTGTATTTGAGAAGACAAACCTCTATGCCATTTTTAACAGATCCATAAGCTTTTCGTTGTGCCTGAACCAGAGCGAGAAGAGTACGATATGCTTCGACTGCTTCCATGGGCAATGATTGAGCGACCTTCAATTTAGCCTTTATTCTGAGCAATGGCCCTTGTTCCCACTTTGCAGTCTCATCTAATGCCGCATCAGTCACAACTTCTGCTTCAGAATACCTTTGTTGTGCAGAAAGAACCAAAGATAGCAACCTCCAACCTTTAGAGACGGATCCACCAGTTGCATCAATGTACTCCTTTGCACATTTCAAGGCAGCATGCAAGTTTCTTTGCTCAGCATACTCAACTCCCATGTCAAATATCAATTCTGGGTTGTGACGGTCAAGAGAAATTGCCTCACTGAGAGACTTCAAAGCCTCAGTCTGCAAGAGAGATCTTTGATGATCAGATGAAACCACCTTAGACTTCTTGGCCAGGCAACTTCCCAGAAAATGGAAGGCCACACTCTTTAAATGCCCATCTGATGATTCAGCATCTTTTACAGCCCTCCTTGCATAGTCTATACCCTCAGAAGCAAGAAGATAACTTGAGCTGCATATCTTAGCAGCTAACAGAAGGGCCATTATGTCATTTGGACTCTCGTTCTTATTTAACGATTTCTTTAACAAGTTAAATGCAGTTTCATTATGAGAAGCTGCAAAATAGCACAATGCTAGACTATACCATCTCTCAGTTCGAGGGTATATTCCAGGTAAAACCTCTTCGAGATGCTTGGCAAGAACAGATGTCTGGCCACAGAGTGACAATGCAAATGTTAAATGCTCCATCACAGAGGGATCCCAGTGAGTCTTCCCAAGGAACCACTTCTTCAATAATATCATGAGCAGCAGGATTGCCTCTTCCAAATTATTCCTAGGTACAAATGAACCTTCAGTTTGTGAAGCCAAACTTGGGGGGCTTGCCTCTACGCCTCCGTACAGCAGAAAAACAGCAAATCTCTTCTGAATCCTTGTGCAGCACTCATCATCAAGATTCCATTGACTTAGAAGAGCACGGCGGTAAGAAGCGAGCGCTTCTTGATAGGCCCCAGCTTGCTTCCAAAGTTCTGGGAGAAGTTCAACAGATTTACTGACAGTTTCCTGCAATTTTTGTTCAACCATGACACCAGGTATGCCACATTGGAAGATGCTTTCAACAGCATCAAGGACACTTTTACACTGTTTAGCAGCCTCTGCAAGTAAATGGTTTCATAAAGTCAAGATAAGTATAACAAAAATGGTTATATGGTAATTGAAGAATCTATACCCATTGCTTTCCCCAACTTTTGGAGAGACATAGACTTTAAGTAAATGGCTTCAAGAACAAGGCTAGCAGCATGCTGTGATCCTGAATTTGATGAATCTGATCGTAATTTATTATTTCGCTTCGAGAGTGGTTTTTCAGATACTGATGGTTGGAAGCGGTGAATAGCAGCTTGAAGATCTATTCCATCAAATACTCGCAGAGCAGCTTCTACATTGCCTCTCTGATATTCCAGTCTCCCAAGTAGTGCTCTTGCTTCCTATTGTTGAAAGAGTACACCCACAATTAGCAACAATATACAAAACTGTAGTGTATCCAGAATAGAAGTTTCTGCAAAATGGAGGCTACTTCTCACATTTAATCAATATAAACATAGGAAAGGAGATCCTACTGACAAAATTGTTAAGACCTCAAATAGTCATGAAAAGAATAATATTGGATGCACAATTTCCACAAGACTAAGTATGTTTAGTATGAATCCATAATCAGAAATCACAATCAAACAAATTTAACCAATATCATATACAATGCTCAATATTGCCTGGAAAGTTTTAGAAACAAAATACAAACCTACAACTATCCACTTCCATCGTTCTAAATAATCTTATTTAATATGGACAAAATACCAGTATACAATAACCCTTCGACACAGGAAAGCAGTAATATTGTCAATGATTGGATTCAACTTTATATTTAACTAAAGATTCTGAACTCTAGCAGCTAACTACATTGACAATGTCCTACAAAATGTGTCAAGAACTCAAGATCTTATGGGTTTGTCAAAGATACAAATCCAACTGCATTCTGCAGATGAACAAGTGAAAAATACATGGTACCTGGTGCTTAGAAGTGAAGATCTTCTATTCGCAACAAAGACCAAGCGAGAAAAAGGCAATGCCAATTCGAATGAAACAGTTAAAGATAGTAGTTCGATCATACTTCGAGGTTCCACTTTAATAGTCACAAAGTTAGAATCTAGTAAGCACACTTAGTCATTCTTTTTGTAAGTTTCTACAACGAGCACAAACATAAGAACGTGCCACCATCAAAATAAACAAACAATGATGATCCTTCAAGTTCCATTCTCGTATGTAGATGATGCAACTCGTTTATAAATTCAACAAAAGGTGGAAGTTGCACTTTACTGTCTAATTTAAACTACACTAATAATAGCACAAGTTCCTTGCTAATCCTAGAATGGCTCACCGGCTCACAATTTTTTTCTTTTGAACGAACGTGCACAGACTGTGCACCGTTTCTATTAAAACAGCAGAATTACAAGCAGAGTTCCCTGGGAGGACCAGTGCAGGAAAAAAGGAAACTGTACATAACCGGCTCACAAATTCAACTAATAACACCACAAGCAATTGACTTATGCATAACTTAAACAAACACCACCATCCAACTATGTTATGTTACTTGTTAAGCTGCCAACTTCACAAGATACCACCACAGTTACAACTCAATCGGTGAACCATAATCTTACTGTTACTAAAAGAAGATCATTTACACACTTATCCCCTTATAACAGACTTGAATTCTAACCTTATTTTGATTATGAACAACACAATAACTTCTACATTACTACCGTTTTCAATGTTGGAGGCCTCCACGGATTTTTTTTTTTGGACAGGCAGAGAGCAGAGTCATCACTTCCATCGGAGACCAAACACATACATCTTCCCAAAAGGTTCCATTTTTTCCAGAAAGTGCTGTTCAATTAGAGGACACGATGTTCTGACCAAAATTCGGGACAGTACAACCCTTGCATTCATGAAAAGAACTTCATTGATCTCCCACAAGCAACCCCCTCAAGATCGGATGAAAGGAAGTCGAAACAAAAAACTACAATTAGAGGAGAATGCTTAGTTTAGTGGAAGAGCACGCAATGCGAAATCGGTGTCCTTCTTCGCATCCCGATATTCCCCCAACAGTCAACAGACGCAACAAAGAACGCTGCACAAACTCGCATTGACCAAAAAGATTCGATCTTCCCATCCCATTTCGCCCAAATCACGCCCCAAAGAACTCGATTCCCCTTCCCAGATCAATTCAAGAACGGGCACCAGAGGCAGAGAGATTCCACAGACCTCGTAGTTGAGGGAGAGGCCCTCGCGGAGCGACGACTCGGCCTCCTGGATGTTGCCGTCGTCGACCTTGGCCTCGGACGAGCCCGACGCCGAGGCGCCGGCATCCGAATCCTCCGGCAGCGCCGCCTTCCCCTTCGCCGGGGACGCGGCGGCCGCCGGCGGCCAGTCCCCGGTGGGGCCCGCCTCGCTCCCGCTGTCCCACTCTGCCGCCGCCGCCGCCATCGCTGCCGCCGATGCCGATGCCCTCACCGCCGCCGCAGATGCCTCCGCGTGATCCCACCGGCGAGCATGCTAGGACAATGTGGGGGGAGGGGCCGTCGAGGTCGACTAGGGGAGGGAGGAGGCGAGATCCGCCTCCATGGCTTTGGGCTCCATGGATTTTCTATTCTCGGGGGCTCGTCATTTTCCTTATTTTTGCTTTTTTTTCTTTTCTCTCTCCAGAATATGCGAATTCCGATGGTCAGAACCCCATCCCGGTCACATCATCAAACTTCTAAAAATTCTCTCTCCAAACTTCGCTATTCACCTATCACATCAAATCTCTCGCCTCATGCATGGAGTACTAAACGTGGATAAATAAAAAACTAGTTATATGGTTTTGATGTACACGACGAGACGAATCTTTTAAGCCTAGTTAGGTCATGGCAGGACAATGTTTACCACAAACAAACGAAAAGTACTACAGTGTCCGATGTGACTTTTTCACTTCACTTTTCATCGGCCCTGTTTAGTTCCCAAAAGTTACTCCCAAATACACTATGCAAGAAGAAGATTCTCCATCACATCAAAATGTCATAACATGCATGGAGTACTAAATGTAGATGAAATCAAAAACTAATTGCACAGTTTTGTTGTACTCTGTGAGACGAATATTTCAAGCCTAATTAATCAATTTTTAGACAATTTTTCACACATACAAACGAAATGCTACAGTGGCGCAATGATTACGAAGTGACACTATACTCCCAAATTTGGCACCCCAAATTTGGGATCTAAACAAGGCCTCAATTACCACTTTCAAAATTGTGCACTAAGTAGCGCCGTACCGCAGGCGCTCACCTAGTCACCTTTGCCTTACCGGCGCGCATTGTTGCCTACGTCCAGCCTCGACCCTGTCCACAACTGATTCGTTCAACCCTACCAAATGTTGACTCTATACCAATATAGTACCATCGAGCTCCGTATGTCTTTCCCCCCAGATAACATGCCCAGGGTTGAATGAGACGAAAAATCGAGCTCGAATTACAGCAGGGAGGGCCGGAGGGGGAGCACAGAAATTCAGTTGTAGGGGATAGAGAAAAATGCTCGAATAGACTACTCCGTATGTCTTTCCCCCAACGGCGAATTACAAGGACACTCTGTGGTTATTCACTCATTCGTCAGAGACTACACAGGGGAAATCGCTTTAGAACACCAGTAAACACCTTAAAAAAGAGAACACCAGCAAACGAAACTATTTTCATGACAAAGGATAAGGACACTGCCACCAACAAGGAAATGCTTGCATGCATTCCTACACACGATTTTGTTACAATAAATTCACAGTCCTAAATCTGCAACTCACTCCCCCCGCTGGGGTTCATAAACCACTGGACAGTAATTTGTGCTAAACCGGAAGCTGAAAGAAGTTGCCGTGCCGTTGCTGCGGTTTCCTTTCTTGAGATGACGCTGTTGTGACAGACTGACATCACAGGATACAGTTCATTCACCTTACAGTGATGAAGTGATGTGCCTGAGTGATACTGATACATACCCAGAGAGCACCGCGCGACCGCGCTCTTTCACCTTAGTTCTGTAGTACACCCTCCGACTGAAAAAGAAAACATGGATGAAGCCATCGAGCGAAGAAAGAGGTCAGAATCAACCTAAAGGAAACGCTCCGAAAAAAAAAACCCCCTGGCAGTACCTCTGTTCTTGAAGCCACATCTCAGTGATCAGAGTCTCTCCCGGGTAAACCTGGTGAAGGAACCTGCAGGAGATGCTTCTCACGGCCGCTGCCTCTATGCCGCAGAACGACCTCATGACAGCTCGAACGGCGAACCCAAGCGTAGACAGGCCCGGCAGTATTGGGTGAGAGAAGCTGCAGTGCAGGATTTTGATCGGGTTCAGGTTAATCTGCCTAAAGGACAGAGTTGTTGTGCATAGGAAGGTTGAGAATTATATGCGTTTTTAAATTACTATTCATTGATGAATTTTTCTTACAACGTTTATCCATTCATCATATTAGAAATTTTAATTTAAATATGCAAAAAAATGAATTATGCCTAAAATATCTTTGATGATACTTGTATAATTTTTTGAATTAAATGAATGGTCAAACATTATAAAAATATCAACAATAAACAGTAATTTAGAACGTACATGGTACGTTATATTGTAGTGTATTTGACTTAACCCCGAATGTTGCATACAATGATGAGAGAGTTCAAGAGCATAGACATTAATGCAAAATTGTAGAATGGACGGATCATCATAAAAGGGAGCATGGAGCCAAAGCCAGCAGCATATTTGGCACACCAGTAGTACCGACTACCAACTAAACAACATGACATTGACATTGCTTCATCACCACAAGAAAAATACTTCAAGTTT
>OAMR01000606.1:769939-782505 GCA_900205405.1 Echinochloa crus-galli
TGAAGCAACGGACATATATACATCCCATCCTCCCTCCTCCTCCGCCTCGGCCATTTTTGGACCCGGTGCTGATGGGGCTTCAGCACCGGGTCCAACGGCTAGGAGCGGGGGCGGCGCGGAGGTGTGTCCGGGCGGACACATTAGCACCGGGTCGTGGCACGACCCGGTGCTAATGCGCACCCTTTAGCACCGGGTCTTGCCACGACCCGGTGCTAATGTCTTCGCCCTGGCACCCCGCAGCGCCGCCCCCGCTCCTAGCCGTTGGACCCGGTGCTGAAGCCCCATCAGCACCGGGTCCAAAAATGGCCGAGGCGGAGGAGGCGGGCGGATGTGAAGGATTCTGGTAGTGAAAATTTTAGGTGGGGCAGAGGCAGACTAATATTGACAAAATAAAGTACAATTGCTAATAAATGACATACGGAGTATATGATATGAAGGTTTAATACGATGGTATCCAAATAAAAAAGTAGCAAAGTATTTATCATAACCATAATAGTTCATTAACACATACTCTACCGTTATTAAAAAAAACTAGTCATGCCTAGGTCTTCTTGGTGCCTTGGTGGCATAGGCAAAGTCTACAACATGATTTGCTGGCTTGAAATGTCTTCTTGGTTTCATCTCAATCGAGGCCTCTAAATATCTCGGTCTCAATGAATGGTGATATTAATAATTATTATAAGACACTCATCAGCCATTCTATTACGCAAATAATCCTTCCCCATGAAATCTCCATGAAGGATAGTCGGCCGGCGGCCGGGGCACAAGGGCAGGCAAGCGCACAATGCAAGGGCGACAGTGCACCAGGGCGACAGCCGACGACAGATGGCTAGCGCGTCATGGGCCTGCTGGGAGCTGATCGAGATTATCACACACGATACATGAGAAACAAACTTGCATGCTATCTAGGTCCGACCCGGCTCGATCACACCACCAACCACGCCTTGTCTCGTCTTCATATATCATGAGCACATGAGCACTGACCACCTGCCCATTTCAAACGCATCCTTGAATTCCTACCTGCGAGCATCCTATAAATCTACATTCATCTTGTAGCTGCTACCGTGCATTTTGTTCCTGCCAGAAAGACATATTGTTTATAGAAACGACTCTCAGATTCTTTTTATAATATAGCAACCACTCTCACAACTTGATACTGAGATATTGGAGCAAGCCAAAATGAAATATTTTGTGAGTATTGAGTGGAAGTACTCGTGCAAACTTTAAATATCCCTTGCTTTTTTTAAGACTGCACAACTCGTACCAGGAAGACGTCATTCTCCCGCACATCTGAAAGAAACAGCATCACACCATCGGCGACCGCTTGAGCAAATCATTGAATACTGTCAAACCACAACAGCAAGGAGATCGACGAGATGACAAGGTGGCAGCTTGAATGCCACACAGCAGAGCAGCAGATGGAGTGCCATTGGGAGGAGGTGATCAAGAGGAGTGTTGAAGGAAGTTGAGAACACATGAACTAATTTATTAAAGCAGTAGGATAGCGCAAAATGAGGTGAAAAGTCCTAAATGTTGTCCATGTAATGAAAAACTGAAGTAAGATATATTACCTCAGCTCTATTTTTATTTATTTGACGTTGGTGCTACAAAACTTAGGCCGATTTTAACACTAAAGTCGCTGTTTGAAACGTCATCTAAATAAAAACGGAGCTAGTAAATGTTTGCAAAATTATTATGAGAAATGAAACTCTGTAGCTGGTCCGGAACGAAATGGCATCACAGCTAAAGAGTAGTTTGAACTCTCGCCCTACCTTTTTTTTTGATAAAATCTCGCCCTACCTTTGCCCTTGAGGAAGAATCATATTCAGTCCGTACCAAGCACTGTATTCCATCATTATATGTTCAATGGTTGGCTGAATTTAGTGCCATAAAATTTTAAACCCCTGGTATTTGTAGGCGCGGCAGCCTTATGTTGGGCGGTCTGGCGATGCAGAAATGCAGTGATGTTTGATAACAAATCTCCAAATTTTTTGCAGATAATCTTCACAACATCGCATTGGCTCCGCACATGGTCTATCCTTCAACGGCCTTCATCGCGGGACAGTCTTGCAGCGGCGTCGCAGTGCTTGATCCAAGTGGCCAAGGCTATTTTTGCCCGGGCGTTTGGGTGGCGGTCTAGTCTTAGGATTGGCGGCTCTTAGTGTCCGGAGGTTCAACAAACTTTTATTTTTTTGGGCTGTGTGTCGTTTGACAGAGGCCGGGATCTTTTTCAGACGGGTGTATCACCTCGATGTATCTAATTAAAAATTAATAAAGCATCCTTTTCCAAAAAAAATTCCATCATTATATTCAAGCTGAACAGAACAGCTATTCTGAAATCAAAACTGAAATAGTTGCCAAAAAACACAGCAGAATAGACGAAATGAAGGTGTCTTAGGGCATCGTTGACCAGAAACCTGGTGATCGAGTGGTATATTCAAAGGCCGGATGAGAGGCATGGCCTCCGCTGCTGATATATCCCATCGCTCTGTACACGCCGCGCCATCCCCAGGTCCACTCATGTGCTTGGTATGCCTCTTGGGCCGTGTTTAGTTCCCAAAACTTACCAAAACTTACCAAAAAGCAACTCTCAAGTTCACTATGAAAAAGAAAGATTCCCATTATATCAAAATGTCATAACATGCATGGAGTACTAAATGTAGATGAAATCAAAAACTAATTGCACAGTTTTGTTGTACACTGCGAGACGAACATTTTAAGCCTAATTAATTATTTTTTGACAATTTTTCGCACATACAAACGAAATGCTACAGTGGCGCAATGATTATAGAGAGACATCATCGTACCAAATTTGGCCACCCAAATTTAGTATCTAAACAAGGTCTTGGATCAGTTTGTCCACAGGTTTGTTTCGGCCAGTCGGCACTAGTGCAGTGCATCGATCGGAGGGAAGAAGGCGCCGCAGCCGTTTATGGTAACTGGTGGTTGCGAGTCGATCACCAGGGTTGGTCAAAGCGGAGTGGACGCCGAGCTCGGCTCGTTAGTCAAACGACCCAGCTCGGCTCGGCTTGTTAAAGAAACGAGTAAAAATTCTTGTTAAGCTCGCGAGCTGGCTCGTTAAGCTCGTATGTTAGAGATAAATCTAAATTTGTCACAACAATTAAACAATATATATGAAATAAAAAATCATAGTAATTATATCATCTTAATAATTTCAAAATTTACTTTACTATATACTATAATAATAAAATATAATCGTAACAGCGTCTAGAACCACATAAATAGTATATACATAATACATGTTATAATTATTTAATATTTTACTCACTAGCTTATTAAATCTTATAGCTCGTTTGGCTCGCGAGCTGACTCGAGCTATGGCAAGCGATGTATGGCAGGGAGGTGGAGACGAAGCGGCGATGCCAACTGGGCCAGGACTGGAGGTGGAAGCTGGGCTTATACTAATGATCGAGTTGGACGCTCGTAAATCGGGCTTATTACAAATGCATGCTTCCATTGCTAGCTATGAGCTGAGCCCCTCTGTTTTTTGGGTCATCTATGGGCCCCTCTGGTTGGTCTGCACATATAAATACCATAGGAATCTTTAGTTCTCCTGCAGGATCGGCGACCGCACTAGCCACCACCAATTCAATTCGTGGGGTCTATATTTCGCAAAGAACTATATATGCATTTTGTTTAGTGAGGACACTCGTCACTGTCATTGTGTTGCACATATATCACATATGAGAAATTAGATGGAACAAATGGACTATGAGATTTTAGTCAAGGTCAACACGTGCCAAGATACAACTTAAATATCTCTGGTAGTTTGTGTCTCCGCAACAGGAGTAAAAATTTATTCGTCGGGAACCACTGTTTTCAATCGGGATTAGAGTGATTTTGCCATTATTTTAGTTCAGTGGTGATTGTAACATCTTTCTTTTTTAACTTTACGATTTTCCCATCAAAACAAAGCTATTGTTTGCACGTGTTTTTGATTCTGCATTTTTATTAACTTTGCAATTCTCATACTCATTTTCTAATAAAAGCTATTAGTTGCACATGTTTTGGGTTTATGCTGACAGAGGAGAGGGATGACAAGTGGTTCCTATGGGAATATTGGGGGACAAGAGGGCAATAATATATGTCTTTTCGCATCTCCCATTTAACTGTGAAACTCATGGCCAGTGGTCGGAAATGGCATCCGAGAAAACAAAGTTTGGCTGAAATGCGTCAAAATTTTGTCATAGAATTTTTGTCAATTCCCTCCATGCAAAAAATATTTATATGATTTCCTGAGTGCCATAAAATCTGTTGAAATTCCATCGGTTCCTTGTATCAAAACTTTATCCCCACGGCGTGCCACTTCCGTAGGGGAGCTGTTATCCTGCTGTTAAGTTAGTAGAAAAAGTGTAAAAAAAGGTTAGCAGAAAAAGTCCCAAATGCCCTTCCGATTAAATTGTAAGGATATTCTGCCTGTTTCCTCTCTCTTCTCGATCGAAAACAATGAAACCGACGAAAAAGATAAAAAAGAAGTCACAGACTCGCGATTGAAGAACCCATAGCCACAAATCCAAACACAGCATATATTAGGCCCAAATCTTCTTTACCCTAAGCACAGCAGCATTAGTAGCCCGGGGAGCAAGCTAAGCAGCATGCGTCACCTGCACTTGCCTAGACAGCGGTGGCGAGGTCAGTCGGCGAGTCCGTCGAAGCACATGCATTTCCTGCTCGTGCCGCAGATCATGGCGGCGACGGTGGGGGCGGCCAAGGCGGCGGGTTCTCTCCGGCGGCGTTATGATCAGAATCCCTGGTGCAGGTATCAAATGCTGCAACCCCGACCCGGCCAGCCACAAGCTGATCGATGATGATCCACAAATTCGTAGAGGCTTTTCCACACGTTGATTTCATTCAGGTTCGTGTGTCTTTTCTCTCTCCTTATCACTTAAGTTTTTGTATTGCCGGATGTCAACTCCAAAGATGGGCCTTTCTTCTTCCTCCAGCCAAGCCGCTTCTGATGCCGGCCCCGTTCCCATCACCGTGCCAGCCTTCCTTATAAGCCTGGCAATCATGGAGAGAACCTCGTCAGAGCTCGAATCTCCAAAACCAACGTTGAACTCTAAAATCGCTAGAGATGGGAAGAAGCTTGCACAACATCGGAGGCGAGAGGAGGAAGAAGAAAAAGATCAAGTGGAAGAGAGGAAGGAACCAATCAAATAACATATAGCTATATATCCCCTATGAAATTAAACTAGATCACCTTCTCAAACATTTTTTTGAAAAATATGAAACCAGATATTTTTATGAAAAAAAGCTTTTAATGAAATCAAGACAATTACATTAAGTTGATACAATCTTCTTAAGACCACTTCCGGCTCCTTGAAACCAAATGTGTACGAAGAAAGAAATAAAAAATCGCTGCATTTCAATCCTCATGGGGTTACTGGAAACTTGAATGCATGGGCACCCTTTTCCTTAGTGGTAGGACGATCATTGGAAGATTGGAGGTAAGGACAACCGCTGTTCTATTTTTTTTCACCTTCATCCAAAAGCAAAGTCTGGCCCTCTCAACATATTATGCAAGCATGGAATAAACTATGCCCACAATAAGAGATTTAATAAATTATTGTTTTGTTATTTTCTCAATAGATATCCAAAAAAGCTACTTTGTTGATCACCAAAAGAAACAAACTTTCTGGTGTTCATCGTGGATGCATGATTGGTTTCACACAACCCTTAAAGGCTCCAACGTAACAAGACAAATGAAAGAAAGTCACTTCATTTGAAATCTGTGAGCCTCGCTCACACTCATTCGGTGCCCGAGAACAAGGTTAAACCGCCAATGAGAAAACGCATGCAGGCATATCGATCATGTTGTGAAGCCAAGCTGCCAATCAGAACGCAACGCATATCATGTTGTCAAGCCAACCCTTGGACAGTTAGGTGGGCTTCATGACTATATATGTCTACATGCTCTCCTGCACTTGCCGCGCCATGATGGAACCTATTGAAGCCCTTAAGATCATACAGCCTGTTCAGGAATAGTACTTTCAAAGAGATGCACGCGTTAGTGAGACATTGGAGTGAGCCAAACATGGAGATGAAGCTGAGACAAGAAGAATCATCGTGTGGTAACTCATAGAAGCACCGGAATCCTAGTTCTGATGACGACCTGTGCTGATCAAGCATCAACATCAACGATGATATTGTGACCAACTGCTGGCTTGGTGTTTGGTGGAGAAACGTGGTCAATCGAGCAGGAGGAAGGAGCTATGCTAGGCCAACCCGGAGCTTCTTGTTCCTCACAGCAGCCACCGTTAGAGACTCATCGGAACACATCAAGATCTCCTGTGATGGATGTCACGCCACAGGACACGGGCCTTCTTGTTTTTTTTTGAGGAAACAGGAGGGGGTGACCCCTACTGATTATATTATATTAAAATAAAAAGATAAAGCAAAGTGTACAAACTTTCCTCAAGTGACAAAGAAAGAAATGAAAAAAACTTAACTTAATTACAACGAGACTTGCAACCATTGTCTTATACGAATAGCTTTCTGTGCTTTGGACCTTAGAGCAACCAGCTCCAATTCCTTTCTGAAAATTGCCCTACACCCTTGTGTAGATGGCAAAATATTCCTGAAGATGAAATCATTTCAAGCCATCCATATGGACCATGCTACCATCATAATAATTTCCATGGCAAAAGGCACTCCCAGATGTAACTTGCAGATGTCCAGAACATCATATAGGCCCAAATTCTGTATTGGTTGGAAACCAATTAGCAGCCAACATTGCTGAGCAAACGGGCCTTCTTGTTGCTCACCGCAGCCTCTGTCAATGACTGGTCCGAGCACACCAAGATCACCTGCTCCGAGTGCCACGCCACAGGCCATGGGAGGAATAGTACCTTCAGCGCATCTATGCATATGAATACTGTATTCAGCACAGAACGTGCAACTTGACTGTCACACCCAATTTTAGAAAGAAAACCAGGTGCATCTCATATGTGCGCCAGGATCAAGTTTAAACGCATATGGTAGACATCACAAGTGAATATCCATAACCATGCATACGAAAGAGTATTAAAGTGCATTTATTACAATCTTAGAGTTTGACACAAATGTCACAGCGGAAGACTTAATTAAACGTTAATCTAAACAAAGCAAAAGTAACTCCAACTCTACAGGCGGATGACTGGAGAATGAGAGGGGGCAACGACGAGCTCACCATGGGGTTTCTTGGCGGCGGCAGACGACACAGAGATCGTTCGACGGCGGATGGCGGCCCGGCTGCGCTAGAAAACAAAGGCGAGCAAATTAACTAGGAGCGCGGCCAAACTCGAAGCAAAAGCTCAAAGGGTAGCTTCACTACCTCCTTGCGAACCTCCTGAAGCAGATCTTGGCAAGGGTGAGGCGTCGGCAAGCGAGATCACCAGCGGCGGCCGTGAGCTTGGGGAACGGTTTGCGCTAGGGTTTCGCGGGCGTTGCGCGAGCGTGGAAGGCAGAGAAGTCAAAGGGCGGTCACGCGCTGGGGATGAGGGGGTCATCAGGGCCCACAGGTTCCTAGCGTGCGTGCCCGACTCGGCCACGGAGGCGCTCGGACTCGAAGTCGAATCCAACCCTGGCCCGACCCGGTGGGAAGGATGACGGGCGGGGGCCACTGGCAGTGGGAAAGGAGAGGGAGAGCCGGCGTGCCTAGGCTGAGCCGGTGCGCTGGCACTGGGCCGCACAAAGGGAAAGACTGGGCCGGCTTGGAAGGATTGGACCGGCTGAACTGAAAAGAGAAAAAAGGGGAAAGATAGACACAGGAAAAGTACACCGAGCAAACCTGAACTCGACGAACTCAAACAAAAGCAATCCAAATTCGAATTTAAATAGAATTTAAATTCCAACTTGATTTACCAGCGAACAAAGAACAATGCAAAAGCATGAATGCAACAAAAAGTTATTTTGAATAAAAGTTATTTTAATATGACGTTTAAATTCAATTAGTTCACAGAAATTGCAATTAAATCTCAGGAAATTTATTTAGACCTTAATAAATCCTAGAAAATTTCAGAAGGTTACTAAAATTTCATTGTGATGAATTTCCGGGTGTGACATTGACTGCACATGTGATGTTGTCGGAAAGAGAGCGGCGACGGTGGTGGGGACTGGTGGTGACCACCATGGAGTCCACGGTGGTACTTTATTTGGTGGTCGCCACCGCCACTATGACAATAAGTATCACCAGCAAGATCTTTCTGAAAGCCATCTCAGCTCACCGTTGATGTTATCAGCACAACTCGTCTTAAATAAAAAAGCGGATTGTGAATAACACAGGTTACTTAAAACAAAGTGCCATAGCCAAACAAACAAATGGAGGTCAGACAAGATGGATGCCGTCTCCTCCTCAACGTTTATTGTGTTACAGTTAGCTTGGGATGTGATTGTTCCATAACTATGTATCGAGACATCCTTGTGAGCCCGCGGCAGCACAACTGTCTGGACGTAGAAAAAAATGAGTTGCTAAATAAACTATAACTGTCAAAACGGATAATTGATTGAATTCTTTAATTACTACTCCTTCCGTCTCAAATTATTGTTTGTTTTGAATTTCTTAGATATGTAGATTTTTCTAAATGCCTAGATATATATTATGTTTAGATATATTGGGCCTATTTGGCATAACTCCTTTCTAACTAAATCTAGTAGAAGCTCTGCCAAATGAGAGAATGATTATTTGAAGTGATTCTCTCAAATGAATTAGGCTAAGAACTAAAAAGTAACTTCTCTTGATTCACTTCTCACGCTAAGTAATGATGATGCGAACTAACATGGCATGCCACGTCAGAAGAAGGATGAAACTGAGCCGATTATGAAAGTTGGAGCACTAAGTTTGGCCGTTTTGGTAGTTCAAAGACGAGTTTGAGCCTCGGCCGATAGTTCAGGGACGAAATTGGCTATTCCGCAAATCATTTATGTCTCCATGATCATCTCATCTGTTCAGTTCCAATGGCCTAGGGCCAAGCAAGCCTAATTACGCTGCCATTCATTGGCAACGCATGCTTTCAGCATGCATTGTTTGTTGTTGAACCCCTCAGAGGATTCACGGTTAGTTGGACTATGAGAAATATACATATCTGAATCTTCGATTCTGCCAAGAATGGCGCTGGAGATTTAGTAATAGATTGAGCTTTTAGAATTTTACCTTTCTATGCCATTTTAATTGGTTTGGTGTGCGTCCTTTGTGGTAGATGGAGTCTACGTCTTAGTGAAACTATGCTGTTTTACAACGTGAAGAGTCCTGGTTCATGATAAAATCTTGTAATAATTAAATGGTTGAACTCGTTGAAACTGGGAGACCAAGGATACTTTCATTTCCTTGATGAATAGAGACACCCTTTATCTAAAAATCTGAATCTTCTGCTGCACTTTGCCACCATCAGTACTCAGTACTCCCTTTGTCATAAATTACAATTCTTGTGCCATTTTAGATACATAGTTTTTACTATGATATCAGTGCATAGCAAAATTTATATATTTAAAAAAGACAGAACGAATTGTAATTTGAGACGGAGTGTTCTGAGTGTGAGTAGCGTATATGATTACACATGTTTAATCATGTTGACGAGAAATATCACATGTTGACGAGAAATATCATTCATTTTCTGTCAAAAGAAAGAAGAAAAAGAAGATTGCTTGTTCAATCAGACACGTGTTGGTGAGATACTGGAGCGAACCAATCTGAGCTTGACAGCCCTGATCACAACACGACTGTCTCCACCTTTTGATGCTTTCTTACTTCTAATGACTTGAGAACTTGAATCAACTTGGAATCGAACTGGACACTGACAGTTTCTTGTGAATAAACATGTAAGCACATTTTTTTTTTGAACTGGAACATGTAAGCACATTCGTTGCTTGGTATGATGATATATATATATCTGGTGCCCTTGTAAGCTAACCTGTGTACAACAACAGTACAAGTAGTAAGCAACTCTATCCCAAGGCGCAGCTGATTTACATTACAGCAAGAAATTATCGTTTATTTTCTTTCCTTTTCCTTTCTAGTTTTCTTCTCCAATCCTTGCAATTAATTTACAGTGATTTAACTTCGTGGTTTTGTGTCTTTTGTATGCACTCATCAATCTGAAAGACTTCGACTCACAGTAATCTGTAAAACCTACTTCGAAAACTTGGAAAGATGTCTGCAGCACTTCATATATATGTGATATTTCGAAATGGCATATTCAGTTTGTTATTTTTCCAAAGCCTGCAACGATCCATGCATTTTTTTCACAAATAATTTCTAAACGCTGGATCAATTTTTTCACAAATAATTTCTAAACGCCGGATCAAACGTACGTGGAAATAAAAAATAAAACACAAAAATCTAAAACAAACTGATGGGTTGTAACCCTGCCCTCCAAAGCCACCTCGCACAGCCCTTCCGAGGGGCGTGCACGCATACACATAGCACCCTGCTTACACTTTCGTCCTCGCTTCGTGTAAAAGGGTTAACCCGAAGGTGCTATGGCTGGAAGACAAAGGCTTATAAGTTGCCTCCACCCTTGCTAAACTAGCAAGGTGGCACTAAACACGTGCATCCCGCACTCATGGGCCACTACTAGGCCATACAAACTGGGCCGGGTGTGACAGCCCAACGAGCAGCAGAATCAGGATGCAGGCCAAAATCAAGCTTACTAAACACGTGCAACCGCACCCATGGGCCACTACTGAGCCATACAAACTGGGCCGGGTGTGACATGGGTGATGGTTGTCACCTGTGTTAGATATTGTGTCGAATATTTGTACGAGTCCAGTTACGACGGGACTTGAAGTTGTATTTAGCAGTATAGGGTAGAGTTCGTGTCAAACTCTGTAACCTGGGCCTCCTCATAAATATGAGAGGGGGGCTGCTGTTGTAACCATGACGACATAGCGACAGGCTCGCAGTGGGAGGCGGCACGTTGCCGGGATCCCGGAGCGACCGGTGTTGCGGTTTGGGGAGGAGCTCCCGTAGTCATGCCCCGGGGATGTAGGCTTCGGCTGAACCTCGTTAACAAAGATTGTGTCTCTGGTGTCGTCTGTGATCTTGCAAGTTCGTATCGGTAGATTCAATCAGCGCTTCCGCTAGAGGAGATTAGCGGGCGGCTCGTCGTCGCGAGGGCTAATTTTCTAACAATTGGTATCAAGAGCTTTGGTTTGGATTGGATAGAGGCTATATGTGAAGATCACCTGGAGATACGAGGGTTATGCGTTCACAAGGCGCCGTTGTAATGCATGGTCGATGCAATACGGATACGGCGCATGGGTAGAGCATGGTTGTGGTCAGATATGGCTACGACGGGTCGACGAGAGTCGACGGCGGCCGGGAGTTCTAGCCGGATGGTATTATCGTCAAGATTATCATGATGAAAGTTACAGCGGTTATAAATTCCTCGTGGCAGTGCTCATGTGATTTGGCTGAGGACGATGCAAATTGTGTGCCCAGTGGAGACGTGCACATGAGGCTACAGGGAGTTTTTTTTGAGGAAACAGGAGGGGTTACCCCCTACTGATTATATATTAATTAAAAGGTAGACAGGGTTTCCAACACCAGACGTTCAAGAAACAAAAAACGAAACAAAGAAAATAAAGAAAGCTAGAAGATCGAGTCTATCCATAAACGCATTTCTTGACGACGAGTCTCTTTTACTCTCAGCAAAGCTAGAGCAAATTCACTTTGAAATCTTGTCTGTACCAAATCTATGGTTGGGAGGACATTGTTGAAGATTAAGTCATTTCTGGCCATCCAAATACACCAAGCCATCAGAATTATTATATCCATGAAGAAGCGCACATTGAGTTGGTTTCTGAAAGAGTAGAAGGCATCAAAAGGATCCAGATCATCGGCATTTATAGAAATGAGATTCCAGCATTCCTTCGCAAATGGGCAGGTTATGAATAAGTGTTGAATAGTTTCTTCATGAGGGTGCAGACAAAGGACACAGTCATAATTTGGTAGTTCCATTGATCTTCTTCGAAGCATATTTCTTGTATTCAGTCTGTCTTTTAGAATCAACCAGAAAAAAACCTTATGCTTCTGCTGTACTGATGATTCCCATGTCCATTTGAATGCAGGATGTATTATTGAATCATTTAGTTGAAAGCAAGATCGAGTTATTTAAGAATAATTTTACACTCACATTTCCCATCTCATAATTACTTCCTTTCGTCAGTGGCACATTTGGGATACAAAACCATCTCAATCTTGTCTGCCATCATTATCTCTTGATAACTTTTCGAAAAAGAATATTAACTTGGAAGGCACGGCACTTCTCGTTTCACTAGAATCTTGAAATTCATTAGGATGGTTTTTTCTGCTATTGCCATTTTTTTTTCTATTAATGGAAGTCATTTTCATGCAGCATGCACTGCTCTAGCTAGTTGCATGATTGGACACGCTTCATGTGATTGCCCCTGTAGGACCTTGCAAACTTTCATCTCATATTTCAACCTAGTGGTTGCTTGTTCACACATTATTTTATTGGATTGTATCTTGTAACTTCAACGGTAATGGCTATACTAACATGGGCACACTTAGGTATCCTCATGGATATAATTGTTCCATTTATAGAAAG
>OAMR01000606.1:790651-824544 GCA_900205405.1 Echinochloa crus-galli
GCCAATCAGGAAAAGTGAAAAGGGAGCCTAAAGGTAAAGGATAAGTATCCTAGGAGGATATTACTTTACTCACTTTCAGAAAAGAAATGCTCAGGTCTGAGCTTTCTTTCAATGTCAAGTGCTGATATCATTCAGGTTTCTGACCTGCTATCGTTCGCTGCCGCCGCCAAAAGCTACCAAGAAATTAGGCTTTATTCTTTTGAACTGTGGGATTTAGGCTTTAGGTTTTTTTTTTGATACTTAGGCTTTAGGTATTGAGATGAAAAGGCCGTCAGAGTCTTTCTCGCGTGGAAGTATCACATCATCGCTATCCTGTTCAGAGTCCTGATTTCTCAACAACAGTCAGAGAGGAGCTTCAATAATGTACGGAGAGCACATCAGAGAGGACCTTCACATCATCGTTTCTGAAGTGTCAGACTGATTGTTTCTGAATTGTCTATCCGTTCAGCATTATTGTCAGTGATGTCTGAATGAAATTTAATGGAAGGCATTGCATGAGATTTCAGGCAAGAGCAAGATCATCCACTACTATATCCGGAAACCCAATCGGTAACCATACAATCCAAATGGTAGCGATAGACTCTACTACTCATTTCAACCACCCAAGTGGAGTAGCACAAACGGTACAATAATTTGACAAATACTCCGTATCAGCGAAAATGAAGAGCACTGTACCTAGCCATGTTTGTCAAAGAGTTGCGCAAGTTTGGTTGAAACCTATTAGAGGTTCTATGAGTACACTGCAAAATGTGGCATCAATTTTCCTGTGTACTATACTGCTTGATATGATAGGATACCAAAGTTCTTTGCAGGAAATGTAAATCTCACGCCATGTGCCATATTCCTGATAAGGTTTTGTTTACTCTACAATCATGTAACTAATAAATAGAGTCGTACAGCTAATGTCTGGCAGTATGGGCATTGGATTGGTTAAACTAGAGTCTAAGGATGACATAACTTTGGAAAGATGCTCCAATTTTTGTAAGACAATAATTCATCTTTTTCCAGCACTCCTAAAATGCAGGCATACTTCTGCGAGCAGCTTGCTGTGTTACTGGTCTCTGAGGAATCTCAAAGATTTTTTTTTTGAAAGACGAGCAATCTCAAAGCTTACTACTGAAAATGAAACAACCTCAAAACCGCATACATTAGTATAAATGAGTAAGAAAATTGCAGCACTGGATATCTCAAATTTCACTCTCTCCTTCATCGTCATATGAAAATATCCTCCCAGTTGACAATCATAGTCTACCCTTGTAAACTAGATGATGGTGACAGTTATAACTTGTCGGCTAACTGAAACGGTAAAGTGTGGCACAATCCGTGCTCAGCCCAAGCGCCTTTCATTATTGGCTGAACCTCAGTAAATAAAGAATGCAGCGATTTGATGCATAAAAGCCTTCTATCACCTTTAATATGTTATCATGTTCATAGGATTGGAGTGGAGGCGCAGATGATCTCATAAGGTCCTTCGATTGAGTTGTCATTGTATAAATCTGCTTTACAGGAAATTAACATATCATATACTGATCGCGAAACTGCTACGCTGTCGATTCTATGGACAATGGCTATATCTTTGTGCCAGGATCATCCAGTAGCTGAACTTATATCACATTATATAACAAGATATGTTGCGATCAAACTGCAATAGTTATGTAAATAAATCTATATGCATGCTTTGCGTCACATCAATGACCAATTTGCGTTCGGCTGCTACTTGCTCTTTTGTTTGCTCGCCTTTTCAGGACACAATGCGTGTTAGATATCAAGTTGGGTTATCCTAAAATAAGATATGAAGTTTGGCCATCTTTCCAAAGTGAGATAGCGTACAAAAATCATAATAAATTTGTTCATTGTGCATTTGTGTGCCTGCATATTATGCTTAGAATATTCCTTTTTTTCCCTCAGAAGGTGATGAGAGGAACACCTGTTGGTGGCTGCTGACAGACACGCCACTTTCAAACTTATATAACTTACTGAAACTTATTATGCGACATTTATTATTGCAGACTATGAAGCTATTCATGAAAGATGCTGAAAAGAATTTTTAAAAATCTCATAAATTTTGCAGCATCAAGTACGGAAAACAAACAAAGCTAATTGTTTATACATGCTGACTTCATTTGGTTACCATGTTACATGATGCCATTAATTATGGCATACTCATGAAGTGCCTTGTTTTATCGGCCGAACTCGTAAAAGATGATTAGCCACACAGATTAGTCCAAGATCTGCATCTTGTACAGGCCGGTAGCAACTGAGAAAAAGTTTTTTTTTGTCTTTTGGCCGACAAGAATTGCGTCCGTGCGGTTCGTCAGCTTATTTGAAGATCCTCGTTTACCATTGTGCGCAAGATCAGAGATGTTTCTGCACGCTGCCATGTTCTGGTTCACTAAAAGCTCATCAATTACCTCAGCCGTGGTCTTATCTGACCGAAAGGAAGAAAAGAGCGGCCTCAAAATACTAACAATCTTTCGGTTCGTGGAATCATGAGTAGGATCCTAGATGATTTTTTTTCTCATGTCCTTTTCATTTTAGTACAAAATTGAAATTATATGTACCTGATGTTGTGGTTGCATCACCTTGATTTCTCGGATGAATTTCCAATATGATAAAATGATGGAGGACGCTCAAGTAATTGGCAAACAAGCTGAGCTTTATTACCTTAAAAAGATCTGCCGAATTATCTAATCAAGAAAAACAACACCATGACATAATTATGTAGTTTTTCATTTAAGGATGTCTAATCCTCGAACCAATCATGCAGAGTACCATTAGCTTTTTAAAATATTGCCAAAAATTACTTGGGATTTTTTCAAGAAAAATAACTTACTTTGGCAAGCTTTCTCCCATGTGAAAACTCTGTGCACTGCAAATTTTCATGAATACTGAGACACATGCGCATCTTAATGAGGCAACCGAAAACAGAAAAATAAATAATGGACATAGATATGAATCATGAAACTAGATTCGATCTGTCAGAAGAATTAGGAACCTAGCTCTTCAGATAAGATAGCACTGTGATAAAAGCATGTGTTGTTCAACATGGACTGAGTGCCAGCACATAGTGATAACTGTTGTCAGACACAGTCTGTTACACAGGAATGGAAGCGTTTATCCATCTAGGCTGTGGCATTTTTAGCAGGTTACCATCACATTTTCATGGCAATATTTTTTTTTTCTTTTCACATGTTAGGCAATGACATTGATGCCTGAAAACGAGACAACATGTTTTCACAACTGTACACATAATGAGGTACAAACAATAGGAAATTAGGGTGGTGCATTTTCTTATATAATACTAAGGGCAATGGGAGGAGTTTTCTTCTTGGTTGTGAGCCTTTTCTTAGTATTTAGCCCTTCCCTATATATTTACATGGAGTACCTTTGCTTTATGAACATTACTAGCTTCAATTTAACCATGGTTTTCTTATGAACTACTCCATCCATCCTAAATTATAATTTATTTTGTCTTTTATAGATACATTGTTTTTGTTATGGTATTAAAATATACATTATATCTAAATACATAGAAAAAATTATAAATCTAAAAAAACAAAATGACATGTGAGATTTAGAACAGAGTGAGCGAGTAATTATCAATGGAAGAATCCGTTCATTTCATTTTAGTGCAAGCAACATTTGCCTTACTTTTGCTGTCAGCCTTTCATCATAAAGGACCATGCATCAAATTAATAGCTTAGCCAAAAGCACTGTAAAATAAAATAGAACCCATCAAAAGAACCATTGCACGTGCGGGGGCTATAGCCAGCTAATTAATAATCTTTTGGGCTACAAACATTGGACTCATCAAGCAGGTTGTTATTAACTTTTACGAAAAAGAAAAGGTAACATATAATTTTATTGCGTTGCCTTTTATGAATAATATCTAGTTTGAATCATTTACATATACTTCATGTTGCTGTTGTTGCTTATGTGTGCCCTTGTGGGCTCAATTTGCTGAGTCAGTAGATAAACCATCCAAGAGGGTCTCGACACCTATATAAGCACCGTCGCCTTAATTTCCCCAGAAGAACCCTGTAACAAAGAAAATTTAAAGTTTGCATGCTGCCCATCTCTTTCCTTTTGCCCCCATTCAGGTAGACTGTAAGTGGATACCTAAACATAAAATAGGTAGACCTTAGTGTAGGCAGATCTAGTAGAAAGAAAAGAGTGGACTTGCAGAATGGACTTCGGACCTTTTGTACTTTTTACAAAATCCGTAACATGTCTGGCATGTATTAATAAGAAAAAAAAAGAGTTGACCCAGTTACCTTTTGTACTTATATTACTTTGAATATCTTGGCTTCCCCTGATTTCTGGTTACGTTTTAATTACCAGCCACTGTTAGCTGTTAGGAAGGCCAACATGGTTAAATAAACAAAACCATGACAGTTTTCTTGAGTAGTTAGATCACACTGAAAGTGCAGGTGCAAGAGCCTCACTATATAGCTACCTGCCACCACACTCACTCGTCATGCTCAAAAAACAATTGTAAGATATATAACCACATTGTAAACAATGCATATAGTGAATCCAACAATCATAAGATATGCCGTCTCAATCTTTCTAATATTCGTGTAGGGTGTATGTGTATGCGTTTATAACTTCGTTAGGGTAAAGTTGCACATGTGTATATGAATATTAATGTCCATGTGCTATGTTTCGAGAAAAAAAAAGATAGCCACAAATAACCCAACTTGTCGTGACCAGCCTTTTTCAAGCAGGACAAGGTATACTTCCATATTATTTTGTGGATAAGTCACTATCAGGACAACAAAAAAAACAAAGTTTCATTTAATTTATTACAACATAAGTAACATGCTTAAACAAACATTCTTCAGATGACACCAGACCAAAGCAACAGTAAGATCCTAGTTAAACACTTATGCCGAGGCAATCATGCATGCTGGGACAAAGGTAAGGTCAACTCTCGTGATCCACTGTACTCCGGAAGCAAACTTCAGTTTTTTGGTTCCTGAAAACCCTGATTTCTTATTCGAAGATTCCACATAAACATGGACAGGATGCTGGTCTCAAGGAACTAGATCACCTTGAGCACATTATTATATGAGCTGTACAAGTATTGGACTATTAGAGAGAAGAAAAAATAGTGCATGTGCACATGCTGGTATATAGCAAACCTCTGTGACTTGTGACTGATCATGTAGAGCAGATTGTAGGTTTAGAATCTTACTAGTATACTAGCTCCCACAATCCCACCTTTATTTGTTGGTGTCTGGATACTGAGGCCATGTGTTCCTAGTGTCAGGTAAAAAAAAATTGTCTGTTGCCTGCACTGCGGCTAAGAACTGCTGCTGGGCTTGGTGTACATGCAGAGAGGTAGAGCGAAAAGTTAGTAATGTAAATCTGTAATCACGGTTTACATTAACTGCAAGCAGATATGCTAAAGAAAGTTGGTGACAACATGTTCCACATGGTCAAACTTACGAATGTCAACTGCCAGATTTGTAGCTTAGCTCACACCACATATGCCAGAGGACGAGTTACTTCTTTGGAGATACTAGACACAAGATGAATTGTGTTATGCTATCAAAGCAGTAGAGCTCACACCAATTGACCAGTTCCTGAAAGGCACCACAAATTTTGGGAAAAAGAATTACGTTACATGAAAGACGTGCGCACACACACACCACTACCGCACTACGCACTACTTGCAAAGATGTCCATCAGTCCATGCACATCTCACCCGGTTAAGATTATCTACAGTTACACACATTTGATCAAAGTTGAAAAACGCACATGAACATTGCCCAAAAGTTGCTGCCTTTCCACCTTAAAGTCTGTAAAGAAAATAGTAACACCCTGAAACACCTCCCAATGATCCTAGAAGCAATAATTTTAAGTTTTTTTTTTAAACAATTAATTTTAGAGGTCTTCAGAGCAGGGCCAAAACACATAGGAGAAAGCACATGAAGAGACTAGCCAAATGATCAGGAAGCTGGTTGGGTCCTTCCTTCCCCCAGACAGCAGACAGCTCGAGCTGGACTGGCACTACATGCCCTCCCAAGGCAACACAGCCA
This sequence comes from Echinochloa crus-galli, assembly GCA_900205405.1. Taxonomy (NCBI): domain Eukaryota; kingdom Viridiplantae; phylum Streptophyta; class Magnoliopsida; order Poales; family Poaceae; genus Echinochloa; species Echinochloa crus-galli. The sequence continues at coordinate 796,696 of OAMR01000606.1, forward strand.
ACCAAACCAATTTTTTTAGTTTTTTCCTACTAGTTTTTCAGCACTGAACAATACACTGGTAATTAAAATTAGCTGCGTCACTTGCTACAGTGTTACACTAACCGTCTTGCCGGCCTGCTTGCTGTGCGTCAAGTGTCTACCCCCACTGAAAACCTGCCAGCCTCTTGTGTTTTTGCTTTCCTTGTGCTCAGCAAAGCCTTCCCTAGACAGTTCTTGAGCAATGGATTTTTTAGATTTTCTTTTCTCTTTAAACTTTTTTCTACCAAGATTTTTTTTTTGAAGATCTCCTCTGCCACTGCCTATATATCTGCCCTCTATCCCGCTCCATTGCTCTGAGGCGCTCTCCCCTTCCTACCTCTGCAACTCTCTCTTGCTTGCCGTTTCACTCTGCGCAGCTCCCTATGCTCTCTATGCTCGTCTTCCCTTCATAGCCTCGGCCCTTCGTCTCCTCCATGGATCCGCGCTAAATGCATTGCGAACCTGCGAGCTTGTAGCATTTCTTCCTGTTCCATCTGCCGCAAGATGTAAGCAGGGTCTCACTTGACACCTTGTGGCCATTCAGAATATACCCTCAGATCTTCTTGTCTGAGAAAAAGCGACGCCCTTTTCGGTCCGGGCAATGGAGGAGAGCTTCGTGCCCCTGCGGGGCATCAAGAACGACCTCAACGGGAGGCTCGCCTGCTACAAGCAGGATTGGACCGGAGGGTTCCGCACAGGTATCAGGTATGAACTGAAAGACGGCCTTATATTTGTTCTCCATCTTGGCATTGTGTTGCTAAGGATTAGAAATTTGGCACCAGCATGGTGTCTAAATCTTGAAACCTTCTGTGATTGAGACAGTGATAATCTTATAGTTGTTCTGATTTTTTTTTCTTGTCCCAAAGATCTTGAAAAGGAGTGATTTTTGGTGTGTTTCAGGATCCTGGCGCCGACCACCTACATATTCTTTGCGTCCGCGATACCGGTGATATCGTTCGGAGAGCAATTGGAGAGGAACACTGGTAAATGGGGCAGTCAAAATTTGTACCTGGTGTTAATTTCAGTACAGTTGGCGAGTGGGTGAAAGGATAGAAGCTTATTTGGGGGCTAAATCTATTGTGTGCAGATGGAGTTCTCACAGCAGTTCAGACGTTGGCATCCACAGCCCTGTGTGGCATAATCCACTCCATTGTGGGAGGACAGCCTCTGCTGATCCTCGGCGTCGCCGAGCCGACAGTGCTCATGTACACATTCATGTTCAACTTCGCTAAGGACAGGCCTGACCTCGGCCGAAATCTGTTCCTTGCCTGGACCCGGTTGGTAGGTCATCCTTTTTGTGCTGACAGAGAATTTTATTGCGGATTGGTACTACTGGGGCATTGTTTTAGTTGTTTGATGTTACCTGTGTAGGGTCTGCGTATGGACTGCTATTCTGCTGTTCTTGCTGGCGATACTAGGCGCATGCTCGATCATCAACCGGTTCACCCGCATCGCCGGTGAGCTGTTTGGGCTTCTGATTGCCATGCTCTTCATGCAGCAAGCTATCAAGGTTGGTCAAACTGCAGCCTTTTTTGGTGCCATTACTACTTTTCAGGCTCAAGGCTGAGACAGAATTTTCTAAGACAAGCATACTATTGATATGTTTTTCTTTCTTTACTGTGGATGTCTTATGAATTTTGTGTCAAACACCAACTGCACTTTAAGTTGTGTAATACTGTAATCAAGTTGAACAAACCAATGACCAACTAGTTGCAGAAATCTACTTGGTTGGTCAAAGGCATGTGCAAGAGCCAAGAGCTAAAGCACATGGGAATGTCTCCAGCTTATGTTGTGCTGATTGGTCATGACTGCAACTGAATAATTGTCTGTTCTAAAATCCAATGCAAGTTGATAAATCAAAAAATGTTCTTTTGGAAAAACAATAGTTAGAAATTATGATTACTGAATTAATTTCCAAGCTGAACTTATGGTAATTATTTGCAAGCTCACAAATCTGTGTTGGATACAGGGGCTTGTAGATGAATTCCGCATTCCTGAGAGGGAAAACAGAAAGGCACTGGAGTTTGTTCCATCATGGCGCTTTGCCAACGGGATGTTTGCAATCGTCTTGTCGTTTGGCCTTTTGCTTACTGCGCTGCGGAGCAGGAAGGCACGATCTTGGCGCTATGGAGCAGGTATGTATCGGAGAACTGTTCTTGTCCTGCAGATGCTATGTAAACTTTTGTCTCTAATCTCCATCTTTTGTTGCTCAATCCAATTCCAAATTTCTGATGGCTATACTTCTACCTAGGTTGGCTGCGTGGCTTCATCGCCGACTATGGTGTTCCACTGATGGTGCTAGTATGGACTGGAGTTTCTTACATACCATACGGAAGTGTACCAAAAGGTATTCCACGACGCCTTTTCAGCCCTAATCCATGGTCCCCTGGTGCGTATGACAATTGGACAGTTATCAAGGTACTCAAACATTCACCAAAAGATTATAAATATTAAATTTCTTCATGTGAAACACCATTTCTTATTAAAAAAATCCAATGTCAATTGAATGCGCAGGATATGACACAAGTTCCGCTCCTCTATATCATTGGTGCCTTCATACCAGCAACAATGATTGCTGTTCTCTACTACTTTGATCATAGTGTTGCATCTCAGCTTGCTCAGCAGAAAGAGTTCAATTTGAGGAAGCCTCCTTCCTTCCACTACGATTTGCTTCTCTTAGGCTTCCTGGTATGCACTGATGGGCAATTGGGCATAATTTCTGAGTATTAGGTTTCGATTTTTGCTATACATTTCACTTACATCAATGTTATCTCTTGAATTCTAGACTTTACTTTGTGGCCTTATTGGTATCCCCCCATCAAATGGTGTCATTCCACAATCACCCATGCATACAAAGAGCCTGGCTACTCTCAAGCATCAGGTGAGCTAAGGAAATGTTGAATAGTACCTCAAATACCATCTGCACATCTGATTTCTCACTCACATTGCAAAACATTTCTGTGCAGCTGCTACGTAACCGGTTAGTAGCCACTGCACGAGAGAGCATGGGTCAGAATGCGAGCTTGAGCCAATTGTATGGCAGCATGCAGGATGCTTATCAACAGATGCAGACACCGCTGGTTTATCAGCAACAATCTGTCAGAAGAGTACGCATTCTATTACATAGAGCTAATACATCATTGCACTTAACATAGACGGTGTACTTTATATTTATATGAAATTTTTCTATGCTTCTCTCAATAAATATAGGGCTTAAATGAACTCAAGGACTCAACAATCCAACTAGCTTCAAGCATGGGAAATATTGACGCACCAGTTGATGAGACAGTCTTTGACATAGAGAAAGAAATTGATGATCTGCTGCCCATCGAGGTCAAGGAGCAGCGCTTGAGCAACTTGCTACAGGCCTCCATGGTGGGGGGTTGTGTCGCTGCTATGCCGCTGCTCAAGAAGATCCCGACATCTGTCCTCTGGGGCTATTTTGCCTTCATGGCCATTGAGAGTTTGCCTGGTAACCAGTTCTGGGAGAGGATATTGCTGCTCTTCACTGCTCCCAGCAGAAGATACAAGTAAGTTTAATTCCTTTCAAAAGATCAATTTGGCACATCTGATTCTATTCTTGCATATCCATAAATCACAAAGTAGGACATGATCTGATGGATCAAAAAAACATATATTATATTATGCTAAATAGTCTTAACAAACTCCTGTGGAAGACTGATGTTCTTACATCTTACATATACTGTAAATCTTTCCCAGGGTGCTAGAAGAGTACCACACCACATTCGTCGAGACTGTGCCATTCAAGACAATAGCCTTCTAAGACAAGCTTACTATTGATAGGTTTTTCTTTCTTTACTGTGGATGTCTTATGAACTTTGTGTCAAACACAAACTGCACTTTAAGTTGTGTAATACTGTAATCAAGTTAAACAAACCAATGACCAACTAGTTGCAGAAATCTACTTGGTTGGTCAAAGGCATGTGCAAGAGCAGCCTCTCTTTCTTCTTCTCTTTGTAGTATTCTCCTGATTTGAGGAGTGCTATATCTGTAATCTCTGAACTTGAGAAATATTAGAGTAACTACTTGAAAATACTGAGTTCCACTAGCAGATTATCATTCTTTCATTCCTTATATTCATTAATATGTATATGGAATTGGTGAAAATTATGCCCTTTTTTGGCTTGCATTTGAATTGAACTCAAGCATGTCTGTGGAACACTCAAGTACTCATAATACTCTTTTACAGAGGATGGTGCTACATGAGCGTTGTGTAACAGTTGGAACTTGGAACTTTATAGACCCTACTACCCTTCTGAATTTGCGTATATTTTGTGCACTACTTTTCTTTCTTTTTTACTTCAATATGTCGATATTATATGAAACTATGCTACAGTAGCTCAATCTATAGATGTAGCAAGTTGATAGATGCTAACGTAGCTTAAATATGTGATGATGATGCGGTTTTGAGATTACTTTTGCTTTTCAGATTGTACACTGAAAATATGGTTCGATTCAGAATGCCAAGTTCTCCTGAAACCCATGTGCTGATGTGAATCGTGTGAAATTCAGTGAACTGAAAGTTCAGAGAAGGGGAAATGGTATAATGTAGTAGAGAGATGAGCATGCGAAAAACAAGATAAGGTCAGAAATGACTGATTCAGACAGAAAGATGATTGCATAGGGGATACCGATTGTCTGGGTCTACCACTCTATTTGTAGGGCATGCCATGCTGATTGCAGGAGCAATTGGTTAGGCACTATCACAAGCTATAAGACATGGTATGATTGTACACGAGACCTGCAAGGTCAATATTCTCAGTGGTGTAGTTTCAAGTACAGCTACACTGAACACAGCCTCTAAATTGTACTTGCTCATGTTACTATAGAGGGAAAGGTTCTTCGTGCTGCAGTTTTAATCTGACGGAAGGAACAATGGGAACAAAATACATGCCTGCAGTAGGTAGAAAGTGTACAAGGGCGGCACCACAGCACAGCCACATTCCTCTTTCAACTGCAGCCATGATTTCATCTTTAGAAGACACCAGTGAAGCATTGGCCCTGAAGCATTGACTTGCAGGATGAAACCAACATGTCATAACCACCATAGAATTCCTCTAGATGCAATGCAGGATCACAGGCTCGCCTCATAGGAGCTGCTACCTTGTCATCCTTCTGCTTGCTAAACGACATGCCCATGGTCGGCAATCATGGCCATTCATCCTCCTTTTTCGCGGTTGATGATTTCCTCGACAGCCCGTGGGTTAGGACTGGTGATGGAGTAGCTGACACAGGCCATGAAACTGTGCTGGAAAGATGAACAAGGAGTGATCTCAGCCACAAGGATTCACAGAATGATGTGAGGGCTCAAGCGAAAGCGGTGGCTGGAGTTCATCGGCATGGCAGAGAAAAGTGCAACGATCCATCGTCTTCAGGTCCGTTGGTGATGCCTGGTGAATTGAGTGCAGCTCCAGGAAGAGGGTGTTGTTTCCTCATCATTTGACCTGCAGACAGCAAGTAGTGAACCATGCTCTGACACGCAATTCCTTGAAATGGCCCCAGTTACCAGGCCACATCTCATTCTCTCCGCTCCATGGTCTCTGAATTTATCATCCTCTCCTTCCTATCATAGATCCATCTACCATCTCTTTGATGCGACGCCATTTGTTTCGATCTTGCTTTTCAGGATTCTAAAGAGCAATGTGACAATTCCATAGGGATGTAGATTGCGCCAGTTAAAAGCTGAGACATCAGGTCCATGCAGGTGTTGAAGGGGGCACAACGGCACATACATCATCCAGAATCTGCAGATGTGACCATGAATAATTGGAATGCAATGTGTTGATCCACTGAAGCTTGGACAGTTGGACGGATTTTACGGAGGAAAAGAACGGCTGAAACACTTCTGACATCTGCACAACTGGACAACAATTGTGTGATGGCAAAGTGCTCTCTTCAGTGTTAACTGCTAAGCACAATGCAAGCAATCATAATGTCAAATCATACTTCTGCCTAAGAGACATGTTTCGTAATCGCAAAGATATAGCTGCAGAAACTGTTCCCGCACTGCAGACCATTGCGGCATTGCCACAAACGTTTGCGGTTTGCACTTTTGCAAATTTGTGGCTGTGATTGACTCAGGGAGATGGAACCAAGAAGCATAATGAAATGCTCCCCCATTATATCATCATATGCAAGCTGTCTAATGCCAACCCATCGCCAGCAAGCAAGGGTATCACCCACACCCATATCTCTGTTTTAGGAAAGGATGGAGCATTCTGAATTGCCGAAGATTTCCATCTACTGCCTAGGAGTAGATTTATAAATTATCAAAAACAACTTGAACTCAGCATTTTTGGGACAAACAGATCAAAAGACAGTCAAACTAATGGGTAATAAAAATTCAATGCTGGAATAACTCATGTACCCAACAGCCAAATGGGAAACATTTGCGGGTCCTTGTATGGGAGAAGTGAAATAATTCAACAGACACAAGATCAACTGGTTTATTGTTATCCATAAAGCATGTCGTAAGTCTAGTCACAACTTTCTTTCTTATCCTGAGAATTTGCGCCCAGTTATCTTCTCGGACTCATACAGAATATGATTGATAAGGCCCCGTGCAGCACTGCAAAGCAAGAAATACTGTCAGAAGATAACCATGATAAAGCACTAAAAGATAACATGGGAAATCCAAAAGGAAAGTTTGCACAAAGCAGTAACTTACTCATCCTTCATTTTCTGTATCTTCTCTGGATCAGTTTCATGCATGTTTTTCTTGAACTGTTGCCTTACCATGGTAACTAAAAGCTCTGTGTTGTGTTTCTAGAATGCAAAAGCCATCAATTCAGTATTATATATATAAAAAAGGACACTTTTCATAACTTTAATGTCGGAAAAATAGTAATTTTTTCAGATAAAATATGCCTACCTGATGCCCAATATACTTTGCCCTCCTTAAGCATTCACGGTATAACTACAGGTAGCAAAAAAAGATAATGATCAACAGGAAAAGAAATGTTTCTTTGGTGTCTGCTATGATCCTGTTTGCTTTATTTGTGACAAATTTCCATGATCATAATAAAGAGTTGGGCTGCAGGAGGCATTCTAGATGTGTTTTTCAGAAAAGCTGCAGCTAGAATTTAGGTTAACTATTCCAAATGAAGTAACATGAAGACTACCTAGTACCACTACAACAGTACAAGTTGGCTTGAGCACTGATCGCTGCCCATAACACCAAGGAGAACATGACAACAGGTGCAAAAGGAGCATTACTTACTCTGAGCACATTATCAGCAAGTTCCGGAGGCAACGCCTTTTGAAGTGAAGGCATCTTCTTTTGGGCTGTGGTAATCACTGGGAAAGGAAACGAAATTGCTATTATCACCAAGAAAACACCAAATCTTTAGTAATTGCGTCTGTGTCCTACAAAAACTGCAAAAGGTAGCTGAATTTCTTTTCCCCTACAATAATGTTTAAGCAAATAAGTAAACCACACTACTACAGGACTTCGTCAATATGCATACACCACCTCGCGATCAAGATCATGAAAAACAAGGGGAGGACGAAAACTAATCCTTATGTGCTACAAAAAGTTACATCAATCCAGAGGCAAATTGGTATTTCAATCCATTTGTATGGATAACTAGTACCAGTATTGTTCTACTGCAATTCATCTTAAGACAATTCTGCTTTGAACAAGCCGTGTTCATCCCAGTCCCCAAGTGAACACAGTCCTAGAGCCAGAATGCAGCGCACAACCCTGCAGGCTGCAGCCAGTTAGGAATTTCCGGCTGCGGCATTTGCACGAACACCAGTCGGGCATCACCGCGTCCTTCCCATTTCCCACGCCTCCCCCCTTCCGCAAAGCAAGGAGCGGCGTGAAACAGCGGCTGCAGCACGACCACACGCCTCCCTGGATCACACCAGCCCGCAAGAAGAAGAAGAATACGGAACACCCCGAGCCAGCGAACCGCGTCTGATGAACCGCAACGGAAAAAAAAAAACGGATCCTCTCCGCCGACGGCATTGGAGCCTCCAAACCCAAACGAGAAGCGCGGAGCAGGAGAGGTGGTCAGGTAATCTGCGGATGAGAGGCTCGGGGATACGGGTGGTACCTGGCGGATCTCTGGCGGCGGCGGCGGGCGGCGCTCGAGCCTTTCTTTCTTCTGTCCAAGCAAGACGCAAGTGGCAACGCAAAAGACCGCTTTGGCCACTGGTTAGCGTATTCTATGACTTTCCGCCTTCATCGGACGTTCGCGGAAGCCGTGTCCATGGGAAGCGAGTCAGAGCCTCGAAGAGCATGTTGACGACGGAGCGACGACGGAGCCATGGACGGGCCGACTCCGGGAAGGGTGGCCGGCGCCACGGCGTGCGCTACCTTCATCGTCGTGGCGTCGTGCCCGTGGCGCATTCCGCCAATGTGAGCTTGTGCTGGCGCGGCGCGGCGAGCGGTCGCCACGTGTTCGGCGGAATGCCTCATAGGAAGACAAGCAAAGGGAAGGGACAGGGAAGAGGGAATGGCGCAGCCCGAAAGAGCAGCTTGTAAGTTCACCTTTGTCCTTCCATTTCGTTGTTGCGCAGCGCTCTGCGTACATGGTTTAAGTTTCAGCCACTTGAACGCGCTTCTGCGTGTGAGTAGGCTGACACTCTTAGGACGAAGTAATGCAATCTGACTTGTGCTCTGGAAAGGATGGGAGAGTAATGTTCTTCATTCATGTATGTCGTTTGTATAATTCTGTAACATCACATCATAATACATTGATAAGGAAAGTAGCACATTTCAAATTGGAACACAACTGTAGTAGTGCTCTGCACAATGTAACAAAACAAACTGAATATGTTTGCTGCAGCAAAATACAAAGAGAATTCCATGTGATGAACCAGAGCATTATGCAGTAGTGAACCAAGATGCTGACACGTGTGGATTGATCGTTTTAATCGGTGTGCGGTGAGTTGTGCTTCAGAACGATGAAGAAGAGGAAGGCAAGAACGGCAAATGTGGTGCACATCCCTGCTAAGGTCACCACATCTGCGCAGATCCTCTCTTGACTCAAAGACCTGATGCTTGCTATCCTGTCCCACACGTATGAGCCATCAGGGAGCCCTGGGCATGAACACTGTGTCTGGCACAGGGATGTGTCACAGTAGAAGCTTATTGTCGTGAGCACGCTCATCACGTATTGAAATGGGTTTGTCCAGTACATCCACTTGTAGAACCTGATATCTGAGAAGAGGACCACCACGCCAGAGGCAGAGACCCACAGCGATGTGATTATGGAGACAAGGAAGGCGGCGAGGATCGGGCTCGGAGCTAGGAACGTGACCATCATGCCAAAGTAGGTCATGCAGAGAGTGAAGAGGAACAGAACTGACCAGTAGAGCAGGAAATCGGTGGCTGTCTCGGTTGCTATCCCTGCCATGCCATTGCCAATGCCAACGAATGCCAGCGTTGCTATGAGGAAGTAGGGGATTTCACTAATCACCCATGACACTGGGTAGAATATTGGAAGGTACATCTTGGACCTCATTTCTCGGAAGTAGGCGAGCCTGTCAGTGCCGATTTGAGGAATCACATTGTTAGCAGATATAACCCCGATGAGTATAGTTTGCATGTAGATATACAGTGATCTAGAAGTCACCCCATATGTGTCTTCATACTTAATCTTGAAATAGAGTGAGCCCATCAGTAATCCAATCATCACGCAACCAGTAAACCTGCTGTAAGTGTAGTTCACATTCCTCCATAAGTACCTCTGTGTCCTCAACAAAACCAACCCTAATTGCCTTATGAATGACGTCGGATAGTTATAACTAATGGATATCGCATTATTGTCTTTTTCTTTCTTAAATTTTTTGTTCTTCGTGGCAGTGTTAATGACCATCATCGCCACCTCATACAAATGGCTGTTCTGAAACTCTTCCGCGAAATCTGTCATTGCAAGTCTTCTTCTTGGGATTCCAAGTCCAGTTACGCCCATAACGAAACTGATAGGATTTTGTGTCTGAATGTAAAGAGGCACCCTAGGGATTGCAATAAAGTATCCGAGTATTTCATGGCAATTGAGTCCTACTGGACCGAAATAAGCTTGACGGCCTTCTTGAGTTAGGATGATAACTTGATGGAAGTATGAAAGTGCACGGGTGTTGGGATGACTAACTGTCACGATGACTGATTGACCGGAAACTGGTAACTATGACAGGATGCTCAAGATTGCTGAGGTTCCAGACGATTCAAGTCCTGAAATAGGCTCCTCAATGAATAGTGTTGACGTAAAATCCGCACCTCACGCCAAGCACACAGCAAGCCGAACAAAGCTGGCTTCAAACGTGGCCCGGGCTTTCGAATCCGGAAGCGTGCCATTCAGTTTGCCTGAAAACTAACAAAGGGATAAAAACGTTTAGATTAAAACCTGGAACGTGCCGGGTGAGACCAGACAGTTCCATGTTTGCGGCGTTGAAGCCAATCTTGAGAGACATATAAGATCTTGCTTGCTTTAATTCTTGATTCCTCAGGCGTTGAACTCTTCTCTTCTGACTCCTTCTTAAACCAGGTGGACACCACTGTCCTTTTTGCCAAACATACTCACGGTCTTCTTCCTCATGATCAATCCATCTGCAATCAGCATGTCTCTTTCTTGGTTGATCATCAAAACGCCGATCATCACTAAGATGCACCCTACCAATTCTTTCATGGACAGATCGGCGATTGGCAACATTTTGCCTATGTTCGACATACCCATTATTGCACTCAGGACAGTTATTCTTTGTAGGCAGCTTTAAACCTTCGTTCCAACAGTGTCTGAAGAATGCACACCCCCAATGCGCTCGTTCCTGCTCTCGAGCATACTCTTCTTGTTCTTCCTCAAACCTTTCTTCTTCGCGCCTTCTTTCCTCTTCCTAGTATTCACGCCTTTGAAAACGCTTCTTTTCTTGCTGACGCTGCCATTTGTTGAGGAGAATACGTGTAGTAACTCTAGGTTTAAAGGATTCTCCCACTTCAAATCGGCTATTCGGGAACCGAAGATTTTTCCGGCGAATTTGTTCCATCGTGATCTGCCGAGTAGGATCAACTGAACCATCCTGCCCTGCCTTCTTTGAGGTTAAAACTTTCAATCTTCCCTTTTCTCCAGATGGAACAGCATTTACCATATTAACCGAGAACCCGATCATATTCTGAGGGAAAGGGTTACTGTCCAGTTTCATTTTGTTGTCGAATTTCAAATGTCCTTCCTGGATAGCTTTCTGAATCTTCATCCTAAAGACTCTGCATTCATTAATGGAATGAGAATTTCTATCATGAAACCCACAGTACCTCTTATCTTTCACTCCATCGGGCCGAAGCATAGAATGCCCCTCTGGCAATTTGATTCGGCCTTCTTTCACCAGGAACTCAAACAATTTGTCTGCCTTAGTCACATCAAAATCATATGTTCCTTTCATCTGTTTGATCCATCTTTGAGTCATTGTAACTGGTTCTTTGCTCCACACTATCTCTGCTGCAGCTATTTCCTCGCTATCTTCATACTCATCTTCTTGATCTGCTCTTTCAAGGAATTGGTTATAGATGTCAGCTACATCATTATTTTTAGCAAATCTGACATCTTTCTTGAAACCATACGCCTGGTTACTCATCAAGGCCAATCTGTGCGACAACTGGCCCAAATCATCAAACTCCATCCCGAACAGCTTCTCCCGAATGGCAGGCAGCATGCCAGCTACAGCCATACCAGCCAGCTGGTCATCAGGTATGTTCAGAGAAAAGCACATACTCTTAGTTTCCCTAAACCTCCTGAGGAACTCTGTAGGTGTTTCATTATTCCTCTGCCTTAAGCTGGTCAAGTCAACCAACTTTTTCTCGGTACTGCCAATGTAATAATGAGCATGGAATTTCTGTTCCAGGTCTTTCCAAGTACAAATCGACTGAGCAGGCAAAGAAGCAAACCATGTAAAAGCTGGACCCGTCAGTGACAAAGGAAAGTATCTAATTCTGAAAGCCTCATCTGCCGAAGCCTCTCCAAGCTGCATCAGATATCGAGCTATATGTTCCACAGTACTTGTATCATCTTGTCCTGAAAATTTAGTAAACTCTGTAGGCACCTTGACTCTATTCGGCAATGATACCCTTTGGTACCATTCAGGGAAAGGAGACGAGTACATGTATCCCTGATTTTTAGGCTTCAGACCGAATTGATTTTGCAATACATCGGTCATCTTTTGCACCATGAGGTCAATACTGGTGTCTTGATTCCCTGGTCTCCCAGCAAGCATACCTGCAGTACCAACATATCCAGGATTCGGGAGAGCGTCGATAGCATTGTAATCCATAAACTCTGAATATCCGTTTCCATACAAATCCCTCTGCAGTCTGTTGTTCAAGGGAGATATCTTGTAAGCAGAAGCAGGCGGATTCCCTGTGGTGCCGAATGCCATATCACCGTATGTGCGAGTTTTCGGCAGTGCAAGCTGAGGATCTTGCCGAATCGGTTGTCCATTTATATCTTTAACACCAGAACCTCCAGTTTCATCAGCATTTCCTTTACCATGTGGTTTCTGAACTGGTGCTTGAACATTGAAGTATGTCGGGCCACCCAATTGCCCATGTGTCTGCTCAAAGGGTTTATCCACATGCTGACCAAAAATGCTTATCATTGTATGCCGAAAACTGTTTAAGAACGCAGCATTGTGATTGGTCATTGTCTCTCCCAAAGCTTTGTATAACAAGCCCGAGAATCTCTCCCTCTCTTCTTCTTCAGTAAGATCAGATTGCCCAGGAAGGAGAACTCTTGGCAGATCGGACTTGAGAAAAGGTGCACCACTCCTGTTCTTGGCGAAAGACAGTAAACATTTGTTAATGAATTGACTAGCAGCAGCCTTTACCATCTGTTGATGCTCTTCAGACAATTCTTCCAAAGTGACATCCATGATGTCGCTCAACTCAGGCATCTTGAAAACTTGTGTGTGTCCCACCGGGCGTGCCAAAAAGTGTGTTGACGTAAAATCCGCACCTCACGCCAAGCACACAGCAAGCCGAACAAAGCTGGCTTCAAACGTGGCCCGGGCTTTCGAATCCGGAAGCGTGCCAGTCAGTTTGCCTGAAAACTAACAAAGGGACAAAACGTTTAGATCAAAACCTGGAACATGCCGGGTGAGACCAGACAGTTCCATATTTGCGGCGTTGAAGCCAATCTCGAAAGACATATAGCTACAGGGAAGCTATCTGTCGGCAGTTAAAACCTCATTCGGCAATCGGCAAGGCACGCAAGGAACGTACTGCCGAATGCGTAACGTAAGCATGACGAAAGATCGGCTTTCAACCGAATGAACACGTACTCATAGCCGATTAACGAGAAACAGAGCATGATAGATAAATAAAAGGGTGAAACATGATCATAAATTCGCAGTAAACAAAGAATGCATAGGCCGAAAGCAGCACCCGTCAAGCATGATAACAAAACAAGTTAATCCACCGCATGATACGACTTGTTTGTAACCACGCCACTAATCAGATTAGATTAATCCACCGCATGATACAATCTAATCATGAAAAGCTAAAAGCACTCAATGTTTAGTTACGAACCCACAACACAGTCACGAATTTACATTGAAAACAAGAATGCATAGGCCGAAAGCAGCACCCGTCAAGCATGATAACAAAACAAGTTAATCCACCGCATGATACGACTTGTTTGTAACCACGCCACTAATCAGATTAGATTAATCCACCGCATGATACAATCTAATCATGAAAAGCTAAAAGCACTCAATGTTTAGTTACGAACCCACAACACAGTCACGAATTTACATTGAAAACAAGAATGCATAGGCCGAAAGCAGCACCCGTCAAGCATGATAATGAATCTCTTTGTTCTTTCAGGGCAATCCAATGGATTGCCGGCGCTGGTGCGCTAGTCGCAGCTCCAGCCGCCGCTCCTGCGGCATCTTCGAGTTCGTCCATTGGTATTGAAAGGCACCAAAGACATACTCCTCTGAGTAATCCTGTTGACGTAAAATCCGCACCTCACGCCAAGCACACAGCAAGCCGAACAAAGCTGGCTTCAAACGTGGCCCGGGCTTTCGAATCCGGAAGCGTGCCAGTCAGTTTGCCTGAAAACTAACAAAGGGATAAAAACGTTTAGATTAAAACCTGGAACGTGCCGGGTGAGACCAGACAGTTCCATATTTGCGGCGTTGAAGCCAATCTCGAAAGACATATAGCTACAGGGAAGCTATCTGTCGGCAGTTAAAACCTCATTCGGCAATCGGCAAGGCACGCAAGGAACGTACTGCCGAATGCGTAACGTAAGCATGACGAAAGATCGGCTTTCAACCGAATGAACACGTACTCATAGCCGATTAACGAGAAACAGAGCATGATAGATAAATAAAAGGGTGAAACATGATCATAAATTCGCAGTAAACAAAGAATGCATAGGCCGAAAGCAGCACCCGTCAAGCATGATAACAAAACAAGTTAATCCACCGCATGATACGACTTGTTTGTAACCACGCCACTAATCAGATTAGATTAATCCACCGCATGATACAATCTAATCATGAAAAGCTAAAAGCACTCAATGTTTAGTTACGAACCCACAACACAGTCACGAATTTACATTGAAAACAAGAATGCATAGGCCGAAAGCAGCACCCGTCAAGCATGATAACAAAACAAGTTAATCCACCGCATGATACGACTTGTTTGTAACCACGCCACTAATCAGATTAGATTAATCCACCGCATGATACAATCTAATCATGAAAAGCTAAAAGCACTCAATGTTTAGTTACGAACCCACAACACAGTCACGAATTTACATTGAAAACAAGAATGCATAGGCCGAAAGCAGCACCCGTCAAGCATGATAACAAAACAAGTTAATCCACCGCATGATACGACTTGTTTGTAACCACGCCACTAATCAGATTAGATTAATCCACCGCATGATACAATCTAATCATGAAAAGCTAAAAGCACTCAATGTTTAGTTACGAACCCACAACACAGTCACGAATTTACATTGAAAACAAGAATGCATAGGCCGAAAGCAGCACCCGTCAAGCATGATAACAAAACAAGTTAATCCACCGCATGATACGACTTGTTTGTAACCACGCCACTAATCAGATTAGATTAATCCACCGCATGATACAATCTAATCATGAAAAGCTAAAAGCACTCAATGTTTAGTTACGAACCCACAACACAGTCACAAATTTACATTGAAAACAAGAATGCATAGGCCGAAAGCAGCACCCGTCAAGCATGATAACAAAACAAGTTAATCCACCGCATGATACGACTTGTTTGTAACCACGCCACTAATCAGATTAGATTAATCCACCGCATGATACAATCTAATCATGAAAAGCTAAAAGCACTCAATGTTTAGTTACGAACCCACAACACAGTCACGAATTTACATTGAAAACAAGAATGCATAGGCCGAAAGCAGCACCCGTCAAGCATGATAACAAAACAAGTTAATCCACCGCATGATACGACTTGTTTGTAACCACGCCACTAATCAGATTAGATTAATCCACCGCATGATACAATCTAATCATGAAAAGCTAAAAGCACTCAATGTTTAGTTACGAACCCACAACACAGTCACGAATTTACATTGAAAACAAGAATGCATAGGCCGAAAGCAGCACCCGTCAAGCATGATAACAAAACAAGTTAATCCACCGCATGATACGACTTGTTTGTAACCACGCCACTAATCAGATTAGATTAATCCACCGCATGATACAATCTAATCATGAAAAGCTAAAAGCACTCAATGTTTAGTTACGAACCCACAACACAGTCACGAATTTACATTGAAAACAAGAATGCATAGGCCGAAAGCAGCACCCGTCAAGCATGATAACAAAACAAGTTAATCCACCGCATGATACGACTTGTTTGTAACCACGCCACTAATCAGATTAGATTAATCCACCGCATGATACAATCTAATCATGAAAAGCTAAAAGCACTCAATGTTTAGTTACGAACCCACAACACAGTCACGAATTTACATTGAAAACAAGAATGCATAGGCCGAAAGCAGCACCCGTCAAGCATGATAACAAAACAAGTTAATCCACCGCATGATACGACTTGTTTGTAACCACGCCACTAATCAGATTAGATTAATCCACCGCATGATACAATCTAATCATGAAAAGCTAAAAGCACTCAATGTTTAGTTACGAACCCACAACACAGTCACGAATTTACATTGAAAACAAGAATGCATAGGCCGAAAGCAGCACCCGTCAAGCATGATAACAAAACAAGTTAATCCACCGCATGATACGACTTGTTTGTAACCACGCCACTAATCAGATTAGATTAATCCACCGCATGATACAATCTAATCATGAAAAGCTAAAAGCACTCAATGTTTAGTTACGAACCCACAACACAGTCACGAATTTACATTGAAAACAAGAATGCATAGGCCGAAAGCAGCACCCGTCAAGCATGATAACAAAACAAGTTAATCCACCGCATGATACGACTTGTTTGTAACCACGCCACTAATCAGATTAGATTAATCCACCGCATGATACAATCTAATCATGAAAAGCTAAAAGCACTCAATGTTTAGTTACGAACCCACAACACAGTCACGAATTTACATTGAAAACAAGAATGCATAGGCCGAAAGCAGCACCCGTCAAGCATGATAACAAAACAAGTTAATCCACCGCATGATACGACTTGTTTGTAACCACGCCACTAATCAGATTAGATTAATCCACCGCATGATACAATCTAATCATGAAAAGCTAAAAGCACTCAATGTTTAGTTACGAACCCACAACACAGTCACGAATTTACATTGAAAACAAGAATGCATAGGCCGAAAGCAGCACCCGTCAAGCATGATAACAAAACAAGTTAATCCACCGCATGATACGACTTGTTTGTAACCACGCCACTAATCAGATTAGATTAATCCACCGCATGATACAATCTAATCATGAAAAGCTAAAAGCACTCAATGTTTAGTTACGAACCCACAACACAGTCACGAATTTACATTGAAAACAAGAATGCATAGGCCGAAAGCAGCACCCGTCAAGCATGATAACAAAACAAGTTAATCCACCGCATGATACGACTTGTTTGTAACCACGCCACTAATCAGATTAGATTAATCCACCGCATGATACAATCTAATCATGAAAAGCTAAAAGCACTCAATGTTTAGTTACGAACCCACAACACAGTCACGAATTTACATTGAAAACAAGAATGCATAGGCCGAAAGCAGCACCCGTCAAGCATGATAACAAAACAAGTTAATCCACCGCATGATACGACTTGTTTGTAACCACGCCACTAATCAGATTAGATTAATCCACCGCATGATACAATCTAATCATGAAAAGCTAAAAGCACTCAATGTTTAGTTACGAACCCACAACACAGTCACGAATTTACATTGAAAACAAGAATGCATAGGCCGAAAGCAGCACCCGTCAAGCATGATAACAAAACAAGTTAATCCACCGCATGATACGACTTGTTTGTAACCACGCCACTAATCAGATTAGATTAATCCACCGCATGATACAATCTAATCATGAAAAGCTAAAAGCACTCAATGTTTAGTTACGAACCCACAACACAGTCACGAATTTACATTGAAAACAAGAATGCATAGGCCGAAAGCAGCACCCGTCAAGCATGATAACAAAACAAGTTAATCCACCGCATGATACGACTTGTTTGTAACCACGCCACTAATCAGATTAGATTAATCCACCGCATGATACAATCTAATCATGAAAAGCTAAAAGCACTCAATGTTTAGTTACGAACCCACAACACAGTCACGAATTTACATTGAAAACAAGAATGCATAGGCCGAAAGCAGCACCCGTCAAGCATGATAACAAAACAAGTTAATCCACCGCATGATACGACTTGTTTGTAACCACGCCACTAATCAGATTAGATTAATCCACCGCATGATACAATCTAATCATGAAAAGCTAAAAGCACTCAATGTTTAGTTACGAACCCACAACACAGTCACGAATTTACATTGAAAACAAGAATGCATAGGCCGAAAGCAGCACCCGTCAAGCATGATAACAAAACAAGTTAATCCACCGCATGATACGACTTGTTTGTAACCACGCCACTAATCAGATTAGATTAATCCACCGCATGATACAATCTAATCATGAAAAGCTAAAAGCACTCAATGTTTAGTTACGAACCCACAACACAGTCACGAATTTACATTGAAAACAAGAATGCATAGGCCGAAAGCAGCACCCGTCAAGCATGATAACAAAACAAGTTAATCCACCGCATGATACGACTTGTTTGTAACCACGCCACTAATCAGATTAGATTAATCCACCGCATGATACAATCTAATCATGAAAAGCTAAAAGCACTCAATGTTTAGTTACGAACCCACAACACAGTCACGAATTTACATTGAAAACAAGAATGCATAGGCCGAAAGCAGCACCCGTCAAGCATGATAACAAAACAAGTTAATCCACCGCATGATACGACTTGTTTGTAACCACGCCACTAATCAGATTAGATTAATCCACCGCATGATACAATCTAATCATGAAAAGCTAAAAGCACTCAATGTTTAGTTACGAACCCACAACACAGTCACGAATTTACATTGAAAACAAGAATGCATAGGCCGAAAGCAGCACCCGTCAAGCATGATAACAAAACAAGTTAATCCACCGCATGATACGACTTGTTTGTAACCACGCCACTAATCAGATTAGATTAATCCACCGCATGATACAATCTAATCATGAAAAGCTAAAAGCACTCAATGTTTAGTTACGAACCCACAACACAGTCACGAATTTACATTGAAAACAAGAATGCATAGGCCGAAAGCAGCACCCGTCAAGCATGATAACAAAACAAGTTAATCCACCGCATGATACGACTTGTTTGTAACCACGCCACTAATCAGATTAGATTAATCCACCGCATGATACAATCTAATCATGAAAAGCTAAAAGCACTCAATGTTTAGTTACGAACCCACAACACAGTCACGAATTTACATTGAAAACAAGAATGCATAGGCCGAAAGCAGCACCCGTCAAGCATGATAACAAAACAAGTTAATCCACCGCATGATACGACTTGTTTGTAACCACGCCACTAATCAGATTAGATTAATCCACCGCATGATACAATCTAATCATGAAAAGCTAAAAGCACTCAATGTTTAGTTACGAACCCACAACACAGTCACGAATTTACATTGAAAACAAGAATGCATAGGCCGAAAGCAGCACCCGTCAAGCATGATAACAAAACAAGTTAATCCACCGCATGATACGACTTGTTTGTAACCACGCCACTAATCAGATTAGATTAATCCACCGCATGATACAATCTAATCATGAAAAGCTAAAAGCACTCAATGTTTAGTTACGAACCCACAACACAGTCACGAATTTACATTGAAAACAAGAATGCATAGGCCGAAAGCAGCACCCGTCAAGCATGATAACAAAACAAGTTAATCCACCGCATGATACGACTTGTTTGTAACCACGCCACTAATCAGATTAGATTAATCCACCGCATGATACAATCTAATCATGAAAAGCTAAAAGCACTCAATGTTTAGTTACGAACCCACAACACAGTCACGAATTTACATTGAAAACAAGAATGCATAGGCCGAAAGCAGCACCCGTCAAGCATGATAACAAAACAAGTTAATCCACCGCATGATACGACTTGTTTGTAACCACGCCACTAATCAGATTAGATTAATCCACCGCATGATACAATCTAATCATGAAAAGCTAAAAGCACTCAATGTTTAGTTACGAACCCACAACACAGTCACGAATTTACATTGAAAACAAGAATGCATAGGCCGAAAGCAGCACCCGTCAAGCATGATAACAAAACAAGTTAATCCACCGCATGATACGACTTGTTTGTAACCACGCCACTAATCAGATTAGATTAATCCACCGCATGATACAATCTAATCATGAAAAGCTAAAAGCACTCAATGTTTAGTTACGAACCCACAACACAGTCACGAATTTACATTGAAAACAAGAATGCATAGGCCGAAAGCAGCACCCGTCAAGCATGATAACAAAACAAGTTAATCCACCGCATGATACGACTTGTTTGTAACCACGCCACTAATCAGATTAGATTAATCCACCGCATGATACAATCTAATCATGAAAAGCTAAAAGCACTCAATGTTTAGTTACGAACCCACAACACAGTCACGAATTTACATTGAAAACAAGAATGCATAGGCCGAAAGCAGCACCCGTCAAGCATGATAACAAAACAAGTTAATCCACCGCATGATACGACTTGTTTGTAACCACGCCACTAATCAGATTAGATTAATCCACCGCATGATACAATCTAATCATGAAAAGCTAAAAGCACTCAATGTTTAGTTACGAACCCACAACACAGTCACGAATTTACATTGAAAACAAGAATGCATAGGCCGAAAGCAGCACCCGTCAAGCATGATAACAAAACAAGTTAATCCACCGCATGATACGACTTGTTTGTAACCACGCCACTAATCAGATTAGATTAATCCACCGCATGATACAATCTAATCATGAAAAGCTAAAAGCACTCAATGTTTAGTTACGAACCCACAACACAGTCACGAATTTACATTGAAAACAAGAATGCATAGGCCGAAAGCAGCACCCGTCAAGCATGATAACAAAACAAGTTAATCCACCGCATGATACGACTTGTTTGTAACCACGCCACTAATCAGATTAGATTAATCCACCGCATGATACAATCTAATCATGAAAAGCTAAAAGCACTCAATGTTTAGTTACGAACCCACAACACAGTCACGAATTTACATTGAAAACAAGAATGCATAGGCCGAAAGCAGCACCCGTCAAGCATGATAACAAAACAAGTTAATCCACCGCATGATACGACTTGTTTGTAACCACGCCACTAATCAGATTAGATTAATCCACCGCATGATACAATCTAATCATGAAAAGCTAAAAGCACTCAATGTTTAGTTACGAACCCACAACACAGTCACGAATTTACATTGAAAACAAGAATGCATAGGCCGAAAGCAGCACCCGTCAAGCATGATAACAAAACAAGTTAATCCACCGCATGATACGACTTGTTTGTAACCACGCCACTAATCAGATTAGATTAATCCACCGCATGATACAATCTAATCATGAAAAGCTAAAAGCACTCAATGTTTAGTTACGAACCCACAACACAGTCACGAATTTACATTGAAAACAAGAATGCATAGGCCGAAAGCAGCACCCGTCAAGCATGATAACAAAACAAGTTAATCCACCGCATGATACGACTTGTTTGTAACCACGCCACTAATCAGATTAGATTAATCCACCGCATGATACAATCTAATCATGAAAAGCTAAAAGCACTCAATGTTTAGTTACGAACCCACAACACAGTCACGAATTTACATTGAAAACAAGAATGCATAGGCCGAAAGCAGCACCCGTCAAGCATGATAACAAAACAAGTTAATCCACCGCATGATACGACTTGTTTGTAACCACGCCACTAATCAGATTAGATTAATCCACCGCATGATACAATCTAATCATGAAAAGCTAAAAGCACTCAATGTTTAGTTACGAACCCACAACACAGTCACGAATTTACATTGAAAACAAGAATGCATAGGCCGAAAGCAGCACCCGTCAAGCATGATAACAAAACAAGTTAATCCACCGCATGATACGACTTGTTTGTAACCACGCCACTAATCAGATTAGATTAATCCACCGCATGATACAATCTAATCATGAAAAGCTAAAAGCACTCAATGTTTAGTTACGAACCCACAACACAGTCACGAATTTACATTGAAAACAAGAATGCATAGGCCGAAAGCAGCACCCGTCAAGCATGATAACAAAACAAGTTAATCCACCGCATGATACGACTTGTTTGTAACCACGCCACTAATCAGATTAGATTAATCCACCGCATGATACAATCTAATCATGAAAAGCTAAAAGCACTCAATGTTTAGTTACGAACCCACAACACAGTCACGAATTTACATTGAAAACAAGAATGCATAGGCCGAAAGCAGCACCCGTCAAGCATGATAACAAAACAAGTTAATCCACCGCATGATACGACTTGTTTGTAACCACGCCACTAATCAGATTAGATTAATCCACCGCATGATACAATCTAATCATGAAAAGCTAAAAGCACTCAATGTTTAGTTACGAACCCACAACACAGTCACGAATTTACATTGAAAACAAGAATGCATAGGCCGAAAGCAGCACCCGTCAAGCATGATAACAAAACAAGTTAATCCACCGCATGATACGACTTGTTTGTAACCACGCCACTAATCAGATTAGATTAATCCACCGCATGATACAATCTAATCATGAAAAGCTAAAAGCACTCAATGTTTAGTTACGAACCCACAACACAGTCACGAATTTACATTGAAAACAAGAATGCATAGGCCGAAAGCAGCACCCGTCAAGCATGATAACAAAACAAGTTAATCCACCGCATGATACGACTTGTTTGTAACCACGCCACTAATCAGATTAGATTAATCCACCGCATGATACAATCTAATCATGAAAAGCTAAAAGCACTCAATGTTTAGTTACGAACCCACAACACAGTCACGAATTTACATTGAAAACAAGAATGCATAGGCCGAAAGCAGCACCCGTCAAGCATGATAACAAAACAAGTTAATCCACCGCATGATACGACTTGTTTGTAACCACGCCACTAATCAGATTAGATTAATCCACCGCATGATACAATCTAATCATGAAAAGCTAAAAGCACTCAATGTTTAGTTACGAACCCACAACACAGTCACGAATTTACATTGAAAACAAGAATGCATAGGCCGAAAGCAGCACCCGTCAAGCATGATAACAAAACAAGTTAATCCACCGCATGATACGACTTGTTTGTAACCACGCCACTAATCAGATTAGATTAATCCACCGCATGATACAATCTAATCATGAAAAGCTAAAAGCACTCAATGTTTAGTTACGAACCCACAACACAGTCACGAATTTACATTGAAAACAAGAATGCATAGGCCGAAAGCAGCACCCGTCAAGCATGATAACAAAACAAGTTAATCCACCGCATGATACGACTTGTTTGTAACCACGCCACTAATCAGATTAGATTAATCCACCGCATGATACAATCTAATCATGAAAAGCTAAAAGCACTCAATGTTTAGTTACGAACCCACAACACAGTCACGAATTTACATTGAAAACAAGAATGCATAGGCCGAAAGCAGCACCCGTCAAGCATGATAACAAAACAAGTTAATCCACCGCATGATACGACTTGTTTGTAACCACGCCACTAATCAGATTAGATTAATCCACCGCATGATACAATCTAATCATGAAAAGCTAAAAGCACTCAATGTTTAGTTACGAACCCACAACACAGTCACGAATTTACATTGAAAACAAGAATGCATAGGCCGAAAGCAGCACCCGTCAAGCATGATAACAAAACAAGTTAATCCACCGCATGATACGACTTGTTTGTAACCACGCCACTAATCAGATTAGATTAATCCACCGCATGATACAATCTAATCATGAAAAGCTAAAAGCACTCAATGTTTAGTTACGAACCCACAACACAGTCACGAATTTACATTGAAAACAAGAATGCATAGGCCGAAAGCAGCACCCGTCAAGCATGATAACAAAACAAGTTAATCCACCGCATGATACGACTTGTTTGTAACCACGCCACTAATCAGATTAGATTAATCCACCGCATGATACAATCTAATCATGAAAAGCTAAAAGCACTCAATGTTTAGTTACGAACCCACAACACAGTCACGAATTTACATTGAAAACAAGAATGCATAGGCCGAAAGCAGCACCCGTCAAGCATGATAACAAAACAAGTTAATCCACCGCATGATACGACTTGTTTGTAACCACGCCACTAATCAGATTAGATTAATCCACCGCATGATACAATCTAATCATGAAAAGCTAAAAGCACTCAATGTTTAGTTACGAACCCACAACACAGTCACGAATTTACATTGAAAACAAGAATGCATAGGCCGAAAGCAGCACCCGTCAAGCATGATAACAAAACAAGTTAATCCACCGCATGATACGACTTGTTTGTAACCACGCCACTAATCAGATTAGATTAATCCACCGCATGATACAATCTAATCATGAAAAGCTAAAAGCACTCAATGTTTAGTTACGAACCCACAACACAGTCACGAATTTACATTGAAAACAAGAATGCATAGGCCGAAAGCAGCACCCGTCAAGCATGATAACAAAACAAGTTAATCCACCGCATGATACGACTTGTTTGTAACCACGCCACTAATCAGATTAGATTAATCCACCGCATGATACAATCTAATCATGAAAAGCTAAAAGCACTCAATGTTTAGTTACGAACCCACAACACAGTCACGAATTTACATTGAAAACAAGAATGCATAGGCCGAAAGCAGCACCCGTCAAGCATGATAACAAAACAAGTTAATCCACCGCATGATACGACTTGTTTGTAACCACGCCACTAATCAGATTAGATTAATCCACCGCATGATACAATCTAATCATGAAAAGCTAAAAGCACTCAATGTTTAGTTACGAACCCACAACACAGTCACGAATTTACATTGAAAACAAGAATGCATAGGCCGAAAGCAGCACCCGTCAAGCATGATAACAAAACAAGTTAATCCACCGCATGATACGACTTGTTTGTAACCACGCCACTAATCAGATTAGATTAATCCACCGCATGATACAATCTAATCATGAAAAGCTAAAAGCACTCAATGTTTAGTTACGAACCCACAACACAGTCACGAATTTACATTGAAAACAAGAATGCATAGGCCGAAAGCAGCACCCGTCAAGCATGATAACAAAACAAGTTAATCCTTCTTGCTTTGCTAATGCCATTTGTTAGTCTGAGGCTGGCACTGAATTGAAGTGACTCACGTATGGTGAGGTAAGGTTGATGAGCATCAAGCCGCTCAGCATAGCCCACACTTCTTGAGAAATCAGCAGAGGGTTTAGTGCTATTGACTCGGATATCTCCGGAAAAACTGCCACCTGGAGGAGTCCTGCCTGAAAGGCACTTGAGAAGTGTAGCTGCACTTCCATTAGTACCCCCTACTAGAGCTAGCATAGTTCCTGGTTTTGCATATCCACTGACATTCTCAAAATCTATAGCTTCTTCCTTTGTTACTTCTCCACACCTGTCACAGGAAAGCTGTCATACTTTGTGTGATAATGAATTGGAGTTTATTTTATTTTATTTTATTTAAATGATGACCTTATCTCTATCTTCATGAAGTTTCATTTATTCATGCATTGTTTCATAACTTACTGTTTCCATGTGTGCCGCTTTATAATAAGTTCTACTTTGAATGATATTTTGCTAACTTTCAAGTGCACATGCTATGAAACAATACGCTAACATGGAACTATTGCGCAATGAATTCAAATATTACCTAATGAATGATAGATCCAAGAATGTTAAAGTGGTTGGTATGACTGGTATTGTCAGGTGTTCTGATTTGATTTCAACTCTAAAGTCTTCCCTCCAGCTCCCAACACTAACATTTTCACCCTCAGAAATTACTATTATGGAACTAGATGCTAACTTTGGTGGCTCCAGAGACTTGTATCTGCCTGAATCAATAGAATCTTCCATAGAACCATCAAGTGTGCTTGAATAAACTTCCACATCATATAAGTAGTTCTTTGAAAACTTCCTTTCATTAATATGTGGTATGGATTGACTGATTTGTGAAAACTCTATCTTATTTAGGAACATCAATGCCATTAACAGAGCAAGTAGCGTCCAAGCAATAAGAATCATATAAGGGACATAAGGCTTTCCTGAAACAGCTGTAAACAGTTCAGCATAGATTAAGTAGGCCTTGCCAGAAGCCATCTCTAGATTTCCCTTGCAGAAAGTAAGTTGGTTCAGATGATTGATGCAGGAGTCTTTGTAATCATTTGAGAACTGTTGGTCACAGAAAGAGATACTGGCCCAACGAATTGGATTGATCTGCATTAGCCACCTCCAATATTGAGGGATATCAGATGGGTAAATCACAAACCCACTGAACAGAAAGAAAATGGAGACTATGAGGCCTGCATGTAGGTAGCAGTCCAGTACAGTTTGTCAGATTGATTCGTTGTGTTAATTTTGATAGAAATTGATGAAACTAAAGCAGTCTAACAAAATTTTGTAATACCAGCTTATTATAGTTAGAGTTACAAAGATGGAAGAATTGGTTACCTGCCAACGCATTTGCTACTTCGGGAATTGATGCCACTGCACTCAGAAAGAAGAAGATCGATGATCCAAAGTAGGCCACAAGAAACATCTGTAGAATATTGGGCAAACACCACACACCCAAGATGGGGGGGTGACCTTTCATTATATAGGCCGGATACGGCTTGGAGTACATCTAACACCCAATGTGGTACTATACAAGACCATATACAACTCTATATATCTAACACCCGCCCGCAGTCGCAGGTGGACTAACGCCTAGACTGGACCTAAAATCTGTAAATAACTGTACAGGAAGACCCTTAGTCATAATATCAGCAAACTGGCGCGACGAAGGAACATGAAGAACTCGAACTTCACCCAAAGCCACCTTCTCGCGGACGAAATGAATATCAATCTCAATGTGCTTCGTTCGTCGATGACGAACCGGATTGGCAGCCATATAAACTGCACTGACATTGTCACAGAAGACGAGCGTCGCCTTTGAGAGAGGAACATGAAGCTCGTGAAGAAGTTGTCGTAGCCAGCAACACTCAGCAACTGCATGAGCAACAGCCCGATATTCTGCCTCTGCACTGGAACGAGAAACTGTAGTCTGACGCTTTGACGACCAAGAGACCAATGTATCGCCAAGAAAGACACAATATCCAGAGGTAGAACGTCGAGAATCAGGGCAGCCTGCCCAATCAGCATCAGAGTATGCCGTAAGAGAGTCAATCGGACCAGTGCCAATCCGAAGACCATAGGACAAGGTACCCTTGACATAGCGCAAGATGCGCTTAAGAAACGCCAGATGAGACTCTCGAGGATCATGCATGAACAAACAGACCTGCTGAACAGCATATGCAAGATCCGGACGCGTCAGAGTGAGATACTGAAGAGCACCAGCTAAACTCCGGTAAGCAGACGCATCAGCAACAGGCGCACCATCTGTAGCAGACAACTTGGCTTTCGTATCAACAGGCGTTGTCGTAGAGTGACAATCACTCATACCAGCACGCCGAAGGATCTCCAAAGCATATTGCTGCTGAGAAAGAAACAACCCATCTGAAGAACGTGTCACGGACATATGTAAGAAGTCATGAAGATCCCCCAAATCTGTCATAGCAAACTCACTATGCAATCGATCAATAATGTTCTGAAGCAATGTGATAGAAGAAGCAGTCAAGACAATATCATCCACATAGAGAAGAAGATAGGCCATGTCGTCACCATTGCGATAGACGAATAACGAAGTATCCGTAGCTGATGGAACGAATCCCAGAGAACGAAGATATGTCGCAAACCGCTTATTCCAAGCACGAGGGGCCTGCTTCAGCCCATATAAAGACTTCTGAAGGAGACAAACATAATCTGGATGTGCAGGATCAACAAAACCAGGAGGTTGCTCACAATAGACGAAAAAGGCAGGCCTAGGGTTAGGGTTTGGGTACTGTTCACGCCGCGGGTACTGTTCATGTGAACAGTACTCGAGGTGGGGGAGGGGGGAGGGGAGAAAAGGCAGGCCTAGGGTTTAG
>OAMR01000344.1:12016-45939 GCA_900205405.1 Echinochloa crus-galli
GCAGCGATGTGCATGACAAGAAGCTCGAGTCCACAACCATAAGAAATCGAATTGGGGACCTTCTTTTCACATTTCTTTTCTTTTCTTTCATTTTATTCCTGCACAACTCATTCAAAGCATTATATCCAAATTTTTGTTATCATTAATTACCAAAATAGATTAAGTGCCTAGATGCACTTTCATAACCCCGTGGTAAAAGGTTTGAATGGTAAACCAACTCTGCATACCATGGTGAGGACAAGCAGATATATAGTCCTGGAAGCGATCCCATGCCTCCGGGACTGTTTCATCTTTTAGCTGCTAGAAACTAGCAATTTTGTTCTGGAGGGCGTTGGT
The DNA here is from genome assembly GCA_900205405.1 of Echinochloa crus-galli. Classification (NCBI taxonomy): domain Eukaryota; kingdom Viridiplantae; phylum Streptophyta; class Magnoliopsida; order Poales; family Poaceae; genus Echinochloa; species Echinochloa crus-galli. The sequence continues at coordinate 12,353 of OAMR01000344.1, forward strand.
TTTCCCAACCGGAAAGAATTTTAGCAAAAATGCGCTAGTGCACTTATCCTAAGTTTCTATGGCTTCATGGTTAGCATAAAACCACTGTTTCGCCTTGCCTAATAATGAGAAAGGGAATAAACGAAGGCGAATGGCATCAATGCTTACCCCACGTATGGTGAAGGTGTTGTAAATCTCCAAAAAATGCTGAAGATGAGCGTTGGCTTCCTCGTGTGGCTTGCCACAGAACGGGCTAGCCTGCACCATGTTGATGAGGGCTGGCTTGAGCTCAAAGTTCCCCTCTTCGACTGGCGGAGCTGGTCCGACACGCATGTTTCGCTCGATGGAGCAGAGAACTTGCGGATCGTCTTGCTTGCCATCCTCGATGAAGCCAGGTCAACGACGGGAAAGACTGGGGTCATCGGAATGAGCTGCTTCTGAGGAGGTACAACATGGGGTCGCACTTTCCTCACAGGAGAGTCAGGATTTTCTTGGTAGTTTGATGGTAGTTGGAAACCAGTCATGCACTGCTCTGCTTCACAAGACCAAAAAAGCATAGCAAGGATAAACCCGCTTGAGTAGCGGTATACTCAACTAAGATAGCTCAAGATAAAAGTTTGAAAGTATCTAGCCAATTGCTTCCCCGGCAACAGCGCCAGAAATGCTTGTTGGCACTTCTTACAATCCAATATCAGGATTTTGAATCCAGGTACTGGGGTAAGGAGTGTTTCTGTTGTTTTTCTTATGGCTCAGTAAAATATATAAATATTCTGCAAGTGCGCAGAATTACTGCAATAGCACTTCACCAGGGAGTAATTCGAGGTATCGTAATTTATATTTCCACAGGGAAGCTTTGGCAAGATTACTAGCAAACAAATATTCGAGACTATCAGAGAAGGGTACACTACTAGACAGACAGGGGATAAACGGTATTGGTTAGGAGTGGTTATACCGTGACACACAGCTCAAGGGTGGCTCAGATAGGAAAGAGAAGGAATAGATAGTTGGGAGGACAACGAGAAGAGATAGAGGAATCCTGGGTACTTTATCTCCCTATGTCACTCAAGCTTAGAGATACAGTGGCTGAAGAGCCAGTACTCAGAGATCAGGGTTAACTCTAATGCCTTAGCGTCAGGACAATAGAACCTATGACACGCAGAAAGGGATGAGAAGAGGTGCCACCAATCCTACACTCTAGTATCCTGCAGGCCACGACGAACGTGATGGACTACGTAGGCCGTATTGGGCTACCACCACCTAACGGCTACCACCTCCGTAGACGTGGGGACAAACTAAGGCCACTGGCTAGTCTGGGAACCACTCCCACACTAGTCAACAACTACTTACTCCGCTAGCAAGAGCAATCAACCTTGTTAATACCCCAGTGACAATTCACCACAAGTATTGAGCAAGATCGAAGAACTAGCTAAGGCAAAGACTTAATCAAGATCTAGAAGCACTAGAGCTACAACTAACTATAGTCTAAACATGATATAGATGCAACTAGAATAAAGTAGAAGCAAGCTATAAATGACAAGGGCAAAATGATAAAGATAACTATATTTATAACTCAAAGTCTTACAAAAAGGAAAAGGAAAGGTACAAGAGCTTATACCAGAGCTTCTGAAGACGACTCCGGAACCTCATAGGCACAGCTCGACTCAACTCTAACTCCCAACTAAACTATCCTAACTCTACTAGAAAGAACTGGAATGAGAGCTCCTTGGCTTGAGTGTGTGTGTTACAAGTGAAATGCCACTGTATTTATAGGTGAACTAGGATGGTGGAGAGGAGTGGAGGCCAAGGGAACCAGGTGGGGTACCCCTTGGTGATTCGGGCGAATGGCCCGGGTTCGGGCGAATCCTAATATTCGACCGAACCCTTGGATGCACCGCCATTTGCTCCCATGGCCTGGATTTGCCCCCGCTTTGTCGGTTCTGATTGTGGGGTCGGTTCGGGTGAATTGGGAGATTCGGTCGAACCGGGCCTGGCCCGTGAACGGCCTCCCCAGCACCGCCTTTGGTCTTGGACCCCACCGGGCTGGCTTCTGGTGATGGTCTTCATGTTGATCTTGCCCAGGATGAGGTGGCGGTCGCGCACATGTCATGCATCATCATCTACTTGGTCATTGTTGACGTGGACGACTCCCGATGTTTGCACGGCTAAGGGGGGTAACCGGCCGAACGGAGTCATTCGGCCGAATCGGTCAATTCCGACCCCTATAGCACGTATTTCTCGTTGTTGTACCTGCACAAGTGTAACTCACCAAAACTCGTGGAACTCTGTTAGAAATAAACCTAAGTACATGGAATGTCACATATATCCTATTTTATTCCCGAGTATTAGTGGTCGAAAATGTGCCGTAATGACCGCCAACAAAGAGTTATGCTGATGTCAGACGGAGGGATCTCACCTTCGAAGTCGATGACTTTGTGTATCTCAAGGTGTCACTGATGAGGGGCGTAAAAAGGTTTAATGTCAAGGGAAAACTAGTGCCTTGTTACATGGAACCCTTCAAGATATTGGAACGGATGGGTGAAGTGGCATATCAGGTAGAGCTACCTGAGAAATTGGCTGGAGTGCACAATGTGTTCCACATGTCTCAGCTGAAGAAATGTTTGCGGGTACTTGAGGAGCAGATCCCAATGGACAAGCTGAATGTGCAGAAAGATCTCACCTAGGATGAGTATCCAGTCAAGATTTTGGAGGAGTCTGAGAGGGTGACAAGAAACAAGGTCATCCAGATGTGCAAGGTACAATGGAACCGACACTTAGAGGATGAGGCGACTTGGGAAAGAGAAGAAGACCTCAAGGCCGAGTACCCACAGCTCTTCGCATCCACATCCGAATCTCGAGGATGAGATTCATCTTAAGGGGGGTAGGTTTGTAACACCCTAAAATAGCCCTATTTAAAAATTTTAGTGATTAATTTGCTTTTCATTAAAATACTCATGATTAATATAGGTTATATAAACAATCTCTGAGAATTAAAAACAAATATAAGGTGTAGAAACATTTTTGTTGCATTCATGCTGCTGCATTGAGTATTGTTTGCCAGAAGTTCAAATAAGAATTTAAATCTTGTTTAAATTCGAGTTTGAATCGCTTTGTTTTGAGCCCTAGAAAAGTTGTTTCATCCTGAGTTCGATTTCGCCCCCTGAACTTTTCCCCCGGCTCGCTTTCGCTCCCTCATCTCCTTTCCAAGTGCGCGGCCCAGCTCTCTCCTTCTCGCCTTGTGGCCCAGCTCGCCAGCACCCCGCCTCCGCTCTTGGGCCGCGAACCCGTAGTGCCTTCGCTCAGCCCAGCGCGACTGCGTCAGCCCGTCCCTCGTCTCCCCACTTCCAGATGCTGACGCTTGAGCCCCGCCCGTTGGATGCATCTTCTCCCCCGCGACCGAGTCGGACCCGAGTCCAAGCTCGACACCGGCCGCGCCTAGCCCGCACCTGAGCCCACCACTGCGTCGCCTGTGGACCCGCGAAGCTTCCAAGAAGCTTCCCCTGTGCCGCCATTTCCTTTTTGGCACCATTTTTCTGCAAGGAAGGGACCTCCCGGCATGGAAAGTCCAAACCAATGGCCGACGCCGAAGTTTGTGGCCCGCACGCCAAGGAGGCCTCCCCCGAGGCTATAAAAGCAAGCATCCACAACCCCAATCCCAATTCAACACTCGCCTCGTGCCCCAAGCCTACGTAGCGCCTCCTCCTCGCCTTGCGCCGCCGCCTTTGGCCCGCCGCCATCGATCTCCGCTGTCGCCGCCAAAGCTTCGGCGAGAAATCACTTTGGAGCTTCCTAAGGAGGTAATGAAGCTGTCTGAGCAGCTCCTGCCCTTTGTTTTGCCTGTTTCTGCGCCTAATTTGTCGTCATCTTTGCACAACACCGCCGCGGCCGCCTCTCCTCGTCGTCCACGCTACTCGCCGCTCCACCGCCGTCGTGAGCCACCCAGGTGACCTCGCTGTCCTCCCCTGGTTCCGTAGGACCAAGTCCTATAGCGTTTGGTGCCCCCTAGAGCTAGATCGGCGTTGATCCAGTGAGGGACCGCCGCAAGAACCGGTGGCGCCGTTGTCCCGAAGTCGTCGCCGGCGACCAAACCCCCCCATCTAACCCCAGTCGTTAGATCCTAAACCCACGGCCCAGATTAGATCTGACCAAAGCCAGATATCGATCAACCCCGGTCCACTCTGGTAAAATTGATAAAGAGCCCCTGATCTTTCCGAAAACAACCCGCCATCCAGCCTAGTTCAAAACTATTTACCAATAGGTCCTTTCTTTTATAGAAAACCCCTTGCACTTTTGGATATTAGAACCCGCCATCCTGTCTTGTTAAATTTGCACGTTAGCCCTCGTAGTTTTACTTGAAATTATGCTTTAGCCCCTGGGTTTTCACAAATAAGCCCCGGGAAGTTTTTAAATCTCGCCAGCAAGCCATTAAACCTTAGAATAACCATATCTTCTCCATTTTAGCTCCGATTAGAGTGATTTTTGTGCTCACGTGTTCGTAGCAACACGTAGATTAGTTTTAAAGCCTTTTTTGTTCAGTTTCTACTGTTTGGTGTACTGTTCTAATAGAATAATTATGTTTTCATGTATTGGCTTGTATGGATGCTTGTGTGGTGATTCGTGTCCAGTCGGTGAGCCGTTTGCGTTGGAGTTCGAGTACGAGGTGGACTTTCAGGAGCAGGACCAACAACAGCACTTTGAGGAAGGCAAGTTATAGCACGGACAATCCTTGCTACCTATCCACCTTATAATCAGTTACTTCATACTTGCATGTGTCTAATTTGATGTACCTTTAAGGTTGTACCTAGTCTTGATTATCCTGTCCTTGATTACCTTGGATTTATGCATATGGGTAGAATCCTTGCTATGCGCAGCTACTATCACCATTATTTTAATATTAATGTTGACTTAATGGTTCACTTCAACATAATGATAAAACTTGCTTTTTAGCAACATGGTTTAGGGAGCTAGGGCATGTGCTTTGTGCTTTGTTCTAGTGTCTCTCCATAAGGTCCGGTTCTTAAAGCAGCATCCCAGTAGCCTGTCACCACCGCTATTACGGCTCCGGTCTTGGTCTAGTAGCATGTACGTCTCTAGCTTGCCAGTGGTTACCGATGGGGCCGACGACGTTATGGGAAACATGGGTGAGAGTATGTCTTGATCCACCGAGGGCGGGAGATCCGTCGGCTATGTCCCCGTGAGGCACAGTCCCGTGTTGGGAGTCCCTGCGATGGGGAACTCCACACGTTGCGCATAGTGTAAATCTATCATGATAGCCTTGCTCAAGGTCACGAGCGGCCTAGATCCTTTTTTATTAGAAGATGTTGTTTATTTATGCTTAAGGTCACTTATACTTTATTGATTGGGTTGCAACTGGGTTCTATTCACTTTTAGTAACTTGGACAATGTTAAAATGAACCAACTAAAATTGCTAATGCAGTTCAGCCGTGTCTAGCCTTACTTTGAGCCTTCATACACCCGTGCTATACTTGCCAAGTAAATGTTTTACTTACACTTGTCATTTATTCAACAAAATCCAAGATGGGTAACAGATTGGGCTGTGCATGAGTCTGCTGCTGAGTTTCTAGAAGATCTACCATACTACTGAGTTGTGTTCCCCCAGTTAGAGTCCCTATGGATTGCGGCTTCACTTAGTTGAGAGTTTTAGTCTTCGGCTGCATTGGTTAGTTTATTTATGTTAAACTCTGATGTAAAACTCTATCTATTCAAGCATATGTTCTCTGTTTACCATATTTGTTTGCTATATGTGTACTATGACTTCCTGGGCACACATATGGCCGCATTCGGGTTTCTATGTAAACCCGAGTGTGACAGCGCGTCAGCTTCTTCGCTGACTCAAGCAGCTCCAGTTCCGCCAGCGTTGACCCGTCGCCGGCGGGTTCTGCTTTGCCAAGCTCGGGGGCTTCCCCTGATGTCGCTGGCCCGCTCCTTCAGCAGGTCAAGAAGCTCAGCCTCCAGGATCGGATCCCAGATCTGCTTCCCTGGCGCCGAGTCCCACCACCCGATGAGATCATCACCGGGTTGGATCACATCTGCGACATGCTCGCTGAATGCATCGCCTTGTCCGAGCAGGCGCTGGATCACTCAGGGAACAAGTTCCCCCTCGGGCTCAAGAACGCGGCCGCCGATCACTCCGGTCGAGGCCTGCAACACGCAACTCAGATCCGATCTGAGGGCCCACCCAAACCCACCTAGTTTCCAGACTGCGGCGAGTTTCAGGTCACCACCACCATCCTTTCGTCCACCAAGAACTCGGCCGACGCAAGTTACACCACGCCGCCTGACCGTAAGGTGTTTGTATCTGAGGACCAGCCTTCTCAGAATGGAGAGACTCAATCTCAGCGGCAGCGCCGCGTGGAGGCAAACGAAGACCAAGCTCGACGACACGCTACAGAAGCCAGAGACGACCCCATGGTGGACCGGGAGCAAGACAACGATGACCCCTTGGGGCCGCGCAACCTACAACACGATTTCGACAGGGCAAAGGCGGCGTTCCATTCCCCATCCGCTTTAAGGGCAGCAACCCTCGCCGAGCTTGAGCACATGGAGGCTACCCACGAGGCGGCGTGCATCAGAGCTAACCTCGTGGTGGCCCAAGAGCTGGAAGAAGAAAAATGACAGGCCAGATCAAGATCCGGAAGGTCGTACTCGAGCATATCCCACTCCCGCAGGTCTGGGTATAGCAGATCTGATCGGGACCAGCGCCTACCATGTCCCCACCCCTGGAGGTCATCAACAAGGAAGTCGACCAGGAGCATATGGACGACCATCGCCCAGATGAATCTGAAGGCAGACACCCTCGCAACTGCGCAAGGGGCAACCGCGACAGACGGCGAGAAGATCACCGGCCAGATGGCAACCTCCGCGACCCCCTCCGTAGGCTGGACCATGATATGTAGAGGAGCCTCGACAACTGCTACAGAGAGCGTGACGCCATCGAGCTAGAACGCCTCGAGCGGTACGACCGTGAGTACGGCCGACCCGACAAGCACGACGACCGGTCCGAGTACTCCAATGATGACGACGATCGCCGCGCACGCCATGAACTCGACGAACGCAATCGCTACGATCACCGCTATGGATCATCTCATGCCCATGGGCGCTGTCGCGACAACGGGGATAGAAACGACAACTTCGACGACGACAATTTCGAGTTCGAAGGCTTCCAAGCTTTCTCCCTGGGACTCTGAGCTGTCCGATGGCCGGACACCTTCAAACCGGCCATGGTCGACAAGTTTGACGGATGCTTCGACCCCAAGCTCTGGATTCAAACTTACATCATGGCGGTCAAAGCAGCGCGCAGCTCGATCGACCAGGCGGCCGCATATTTCCCAGTCATGCTCGGGAAGGCGGCACTCCTTTGGCTCTCAGGCCTGCCGAATAACTCCATCGACACATGGGCCGACCTTTGCAAAGCCTTTACCCAGAACTACCAGGCTACCTACACTCGGCCGGGTACTAGATTCGACTTGGATCTGGTATGGCAGTCCAGAGGTGAAAGTCTTCGGGACTACACCAACAAATTTTTCGATAATCGTAACAAGCTTACAGACATCGAGGAAAGAGACATCATTGACACCTTCCGCCGCGGCCTCTATGACATGGACGTCTTCCACACCATGTCCAAGAGCACCCCAAGACGGTTGGGGAGATGATGAAGGTGGTAGAAGTGGAAGCCAACACCGACGCCGCAGAGATGGCCCAGTTCTGACCCAGTGACAGAAGGACCGACCACCTCGACCGGCCAAACACCGAGCGCAAAAAGGGTAAGCCGTCACGAACAGGCGCAGTAGGGCTGACATCGTTGCCGTCACCGAAAATGATGGCAGGGTGGAGTCAAGACTCCTACCCACCGAGCTGACACGCCTGGACGAGCCGTGTCCCTTCCACAATGACGTGAAACACTCGTTATGGGACTGCTGGACCCTGAAGAAAGAACTTGCAGTTCCCCCAGCTCCGAAGAAACCGTGCTACAACGACAATCGCGGGGACAGGAGAGACGGCAACCGCCGCGATGATCGCCACGACAATCGCAGAGACGGCGGCTACCGCCGCAATGACTGGCTACCGCCGCAATGACCGGCCACTCGTCGCCAACGCCAACAACCAGCCGGATCCGGCTACGGTGCCATCCAATGAACCCCACGGTGACTTCCAGCACGCCAACCGAGAGGTCAATCTCATCGTGGGAGGCCGGATGCCTTCCCAGATCGAAGGAAGAAGAAGCTCCACAGCCGCGAGATCTACCTGATTGGCACGAAGGAGGTGGAGTACCTGCGTTGGTCGGAAATGCCGATAACCTTCTCTAGGGGTGACCACTAGGTCTACCTTCCCGAGCCGAGCTTGTACCCCCTAATAGTCAACCCGGTTGTTGACAGGGGCAGTGCCCTCAACATCATCTTCACCAGCACCCTCAACAGCATGGGCTTCGACTACAGACGACTTCGCCAGGCCAAACACCCATTCTACGACATCATCCCGGGAAAGGCTTCCTACCCGGTGGGGAGGCTCGCCCTGCCGGTCACCATCGGCACGCCCGAAAACTACCGCACCGAGTACCTACACTTCGAGGTGGCCGACTTCAACAGTTCCTACCACGCCATCTTCGGGCGACCCATGCTGGCGCGCTTCATGGCGATCCCCAACCACACCTACTTGGTGATGAAGATGCCAGCCTGTGGGGCCAAGATCCCTAGGGCCACTCATGTAAGGAATTAAACTACTCGATATGGAGAGTTGTGATCTGACTACTTTGGACTATCCAGATAGGGTATAGGACGATGTAGTCAATTAATGAAACTACTCGTATTCGAATAGTATACATGATAGATTACCTTATTGTAGTCATCCTTGTCGAATACGAGTAGTTTATGTAACCAATCTGTAACTCTACTCCCTGGATATATAAGGAGGAGCAGGGACCCCCTCAAAACAACTCAACCACACGTATAATACAATCAAACACACAGGACATAGGGTATTACGCTACTCGCGGCCCGAACCTGTCTAAATCTTTGTGTCATTCGTGTACTATCACTCCTAGAACTCGGTGAGACCCACAAATCTACTCCCTTGGGTATCCCCTGGCAGACGTGCTCGACATAAATCATCGACACTTGGCGCCCACCGTGGGGCTTCTCGCCGAAAGCTCACCATCAGGGATGATGGGATCAATCGCCCTCAAGATCGCCGACATCAAGGAAGGAGCCACCTACGTGTTCGGCGCGTGGACCTTCGTCGCCTCAAGCCACGGCAGGTTCGCGAGCTACCTTTCGGAGAACTACGGCTCCTACTCGACGAATACCCCCGACCCGATCTCGACTTCGAGTTCAGTCCTGATTCCAAGGTCGCCCGAAATCCTCCAAGTCGAGTCTGGATACAATTCGACTCCAAAAATGGAAAGAGCAGGGAACTCCAAGTTGGCCACGCCATCGGACAACCCCCCAGATCGACTCCCGCTCGAACTCTCCAACGTGGCGCATCCATATAAACAGATGCATACCACAAAAGCAGAAGGAAGGATGAGTCAGGAGCCTCACTCGAAGGAAAATTGCCCCGACAACCTTGATCTGGCATCAACGCCATCGAGGGACAACGGCGATGATTTTACCATCCTACTAAGTGACGCTCCTGACAACGTCGCACGCCTACGCCATTACGCTCACTTCGACACCAAGTTCGTGTTGGAAGAACACTCGTTCGCCTCCCGTCCGGACTATTCGTAACCAGAACACCAGGGGGACTCACCATTCACTGGCCTGGAGCGATTCCAGCAGACACCTGCCAGGACAACGAGTCAAGACTTGCCGCCGTCATCCTGGAAGAACTGCCCTTCCAAGACGGCAAGACTGCGTCGCTCACCACTTCAACTGAAAGCTCAAGCGACAACTTCTCAACTACCCAAATCATCCTCTCCCTCAGCGAACAAGACCCAAGTCGTCAAGTGTTCATGGCTGGCAATGAGGACCAAGGCACCCAATATGATCGCGAGTTGATTACCGACATATCAGAAGAGGAACGCACTGCTGACGAAGAAACAGAGGAACAAAAGACCTCGCACCAGGCAAGGAACGCCAAGCATAAGCAGAGGCACATCAACGCCGCTATACGCGCCAACGCCATGCGAAACCTTACACAGGATTTCAACATGGTCGGGGACCAGTTAGTATCCCGGGATGCGCCATTGAACATCTCCGTCGCGGCAGAACTTGTCAGGGCCATGCCCGACACTCCTGCCGTTAGACAAGTACTCACGCTCCTCGACACAGCCCACAAGGCTACGAACCAAGCGAATCCTAGCCACCACACATCCGGTACCAGGCGCTCGGGTGCTGGGAGGCCCCCTCCACATGAAGCCTCAACCGCTACTATAGGGGGACACAGACGTGAGAGATGCTGATCGCGGCCACCAGTAGGGGAGAGGGCGCGGACACAACCAAGATGCTGCAAGGCCACGAGATCGAGACCTTCGCAACATCATTAATGGCAACCGCGACGCTCGCTCTATCATCCAGTTGAGCCAACAGCTTCGCGTGGAATCTGAACTCCGTCGTCGCGCAGAGTACGACCGCAACTATGGGCCTCCACCCCATCAAGAACGCCATCACGATCGCGATCAAGAACGCCATCACGATCGTCATGAAGAGCGCCGCAACGATCGTCACCGTCACCAAGAGTCATCAAATCATGACGATCGACCACTCCAGAATCACAATCGTGGACGACAATACGACTCCGACCACAGCACCTCTAGCCACCGGAGCGATCGTTCACCAAGCGACAAATATGACGGCTTTCCAGCTTTCTCCAGGCGCATAAAAGAAATCCAGTGGCCAAGCAAGTTCAAACCAACTGGAATTGAAAAGTTCACGGGCAAGCAAGACCCCAAACAATGGCTTAGAATCTACTCTACCGCCATCCAGATGGCTGGGGGATCCAACGACATAAAAGTCAGTTACTTTCCCATCATGTTAGATACCACGCCCCTGACATGGCTCGAGGGCCTTCGCCCCGGGTCCATCGACTCCTAGGACGATGTCACCAAGAAATTCACTACCAACTTCCAGGGAACCTGGGCTCGGCCTGGAACCCGTTATGAATTGGCGGCTTGTAAGCAAGAAAAAGGGTAGACTCTGCGTAAATACATCAAGAGATTCTTCGATAAAAGAGCTACAATCGTGGATATCTCCGACTGAGAAGTAATCGATTGCTTTCACGATGGCCTGTACACCCGGGAATTACACCGCGAGTTCAGCTGACGCCATCCGGAAAACATCAGCAAGCTACGACGCATTGTCGCTGAATGGGCAGACCAAGACGACCGCGAGCGGGAACGCTTTGACAGGCATCGCGATAACAACACCAACACTCACGAGGACAATGGTGACTGGCGGAATGATCGCTCAAACAATCGGGATTTCAACCGTGACAATAGGAAGCGCAAGCCAGACAACACAGTCGCGGCAGTCCAGCGCCCTAGTCGCAAGACTCGTTCAGCGGCAGATGTCATGAATGGTCCTTGCCTATATCATCCCAATGGCAAGCACACAATGGCAAAATGTTTCATCCTGAAGCAGGAGTTTGATAAGCAAACACCAGAAGCGCCCAAAATCGACAAGAAAAAGGAAGATAAGGACGATAAAGACCCCGGCAATAACTTTCCAAACGACGAGAACATCATAGCCATGCTATTCAGCGGAGAAACACTGAACTAGTCGAAGCGTGCCAAGAAGCTAACCTTGCGAGAGATCATGGCAATAGAGCCTGCTACTCCAACATACTTGAAGTGGTCAGAAGTTCCCATCACGTTTTCTAGGATGGATCAATGGACCAACTTCGCAAATCCCGGGAGATATCCACTAGTCTTGGATCCAGTCTTGGCACAAGCCAGATTGACCAAAGTACTCATCGACGATGGAAGTGGGCTTGGTGGCAGCGGGCTCAACATCATCTTCGCAAACACGTTCAAGAAGATGGGCCTAGACATTACAAAATACCTCAAGCCTATAGATTCTCCATTCTATGGCATTGTTCCAGGCAATGCAGCAATTCCTCTGGGTCAAGTCACACTCCCAGTCACCTTCGGGATGGAAGCAAACTTCAGGACCGAATACATTAAGTTTGAGGTGGCAAACTTCGAGACTTCATATCACGCGATCCTTGGGCGACCAGCCCTCGCCAAATTTATGGCGATTCCGCATTACGTATACTAGGTTCTCAAGATGCCAACTCCTAGAGGAGTACTTTCCCTAAAGGGAGACTTAAAGATCTTGTACGATTGCGATGTTGAAGCAGTAGAATTCGCCGCCACCTCACAAGTCCCTACCCAGATGCTGGAAGTACTCGCCTTGGCCAAGAAGTCGAAGGAAGACGACTTAGAAGTGCCCAGCAAGAAGTCAACAAGTACCAGCTTCAAGCCCTCCGAAGAAGTGCAGCTCAAAACTGTAGATCTTGGGACGGGCGATCTGTCCAAAACTGCCCTTATACGGGTAGATTTAGACTGTAAATAGGAAGACACGCTCGTCAAGTTCCTCCATGATAATAAAGATATATTTGCTTGGAAACCATCTGATATGCCTGGTGTTCCTAGGGAACTTGTCGAGCACAAATTAAACGTTGACAAGAACGCAAAACCCAAAAAATAGCGCCTCCGACTATTCGCACAAGACAGACATGAGGCAATCAAAGACGAACTCGCCAAACTACTCACCGCAGGCTTCATCAAAGAAGTCTTCCATCCCGAGTTGTTAGCCAATCCAGTGTTAGTTCGGAAGAAGAACAACAACGAGTGGCAGATGTGTGTCGATTACACAGATTTGAACAAGCACTGTCCAAAAGACCCCATGGGACTCCCACGTATTGACCAAGTCGTGGACTCCACCGCGGGATGCGCACTGCTTTGTTTTCTGTACTGCTACTCAAGATACCATCAGATAGCGCTAAAGAAAGAAGATCAGATCAAGACATCTTTCATCACCCCTTTCGGTGCTTACTACAATACAACTATATCTTTTGAACTGAAGAACGCAGGTGCCACATATCAATGAGCCATACAAACGTGTCTATCCAAACAAATCAGGCGCAATGTAGAGGCATATGTTGATGATGTGGTCATCAAAACAAGGCAGTTAGAACATCTCATCAATGATCTACAAGAGACGTTCGACAACCTTAGAACATTCCGTTGGAAACTTAACCCAACCAAATGTGTCTTCGGTGTTCCGTCAGGGAAACTTTTGGGGTTCATGGTCAGCAATAGGGGCATCAAAGCCAACCCGGCAAAGATCTCGGCAATCCTTACAATGGAAGAACCAAAGAATATAAAAGATGCCTAGAAGCTGACAGGATGCATCGCGGCCTTAAACAGGTTCATCTCAAGACTTGGGGAAAAGGGTCTCCCTTTCTTCAAACTGCTTAAAAAGCAGGATAAGTTCTCGTGGATGAATGAAGCACACATGGCATTCAAAGATCTCAAAACATATTTATCTACTCCGCCAGTACTTACAGCACCTGTGAAGGGTGATCACCTCTACTTATACATTGTAGCTACAACCCATGTGGTTAGTACTGTAATGGTAGTCGAAAGACAAAAGGACGGCCATGTATTCCCAGTACAGAGGCCAATTTACTACATCAGCGAAGTACTCTCCGAATCCAAGATTCGTTATCCGCAAGTCCAAAAATTACTCTACGCTATCTTCATCACATCGCGAAAGTTACGACATTATTTCCAAGCTTTCCACATCACAATCGTAACTAAATTCCCACTAGGTGAAATCCTCAATAATCCAGATGCAACAGGTCGCATCTGCAAATGGAAGGCCGAAATTGGAGCGTACCACCTTGACTTCACATCTCAAACAGCAATCAAGTCCCAGGCTCTTGCTAATTTCACAGTCGAATGGACAGAAATTCAAAATTCTACGACAACCACTCGCCCTGAGCACTGGATCATGTACTTTGACGGGTCACTCAAACTTGAAGGAGGAGGTGCAGGTGTACTTCTCATATCTCTTAAAGGAGATCAACTCAAGTACGTTCTACAAATTCTGTTTCAGGTCACCAACAATGAAGCAGAATATGAGGCTATGTTGCACGAGCTCCGCCTGGCCGCATCACTTGGTATCAAGCGACTCATCGTCTATGGCGATTTGGCTGTCGCCATTAACCAAGTTAACAAAGACTGGGATGCTTCTAAAGAGACAATAGATGCCTATGTCAAAGAGGTTCGTAAATTGGAACGAAACTTTCTTGGCTTGGAGTTTCACCACATCGTTCGCGATTATAACGTCGCAGCAGATGCCCTGTCAAAACTAGGGTCACGTCGAGCCGATGTCCCAGCAGAAATATTTGTCCAAGAACTACTCCAGCCATCCGTTAAGGAGCCGGCACGAGATGAAACCACCCAACTCCAGTCTCAGCTGGAAACACATATCATGGTAATCCACACTGATTGGATGACTCCTTTCATCGAGTACTTGAAAGATTATAAATTGCCAAAGCAGAAGCCAGAGCAAATACGTATTCAACGACGAGCTGCTAACTACATGGTAGTGGCTTCGGCCAACGTCTTGATGAAGTGAATCACAATTGATCAAGGAAAAGCCCTACTACAAGAAATTCACAGCGGCGTGTGTGGTAATCATGCCGCTTCACGAACCTTGGTCGGTAAAGCTTATAGAGCGGGTTTCTTCTAGCCAACAGCCAAACATGATGCAGAGGACATTGTCAAAAAATGTCAAGGCTGTTAGTTCTTCACACGACAAGCTCATGTCCCAGCACATGACCTCAACACTATCCCACTGTCATGGCCTTTCGCCTGTTGGGGTCTTGACCTCGTCTGTCTGCTCACCAAAGCTCCAGGTGGATTCGAGTGGCTTATCGTAGCCATCGATAAATTCACTAAGTGGATCGAAGCAATACCCTTAGTAAATGCTAAAACTGGTAATTTGATCAAATTCTTTGATGGTATTGTTCAGAGATTTGGAGTTCCTCACAACATCATCACAGACCTAGGCTCTGTATTCACCAGTGAAGAATTCCAAGACTACTGCAACAGGTACTCGATTGAGATACATTTTGCTTCAATTGCTCATCCTCGTGCCAATGGACAGGTTGAACAAGCGAATGGCTTGTTACTGCAAGGGTTAAAACCCAGATTGTACGAGCCTTTGAAGAAATACGGCGGTAAGTGGGCAAAGGAGCTGCCCGCGGTGCTTTGGAGGCTACGCACCCAACCCAGCAGGGCTACCGGACAGTCACCATATTTCGTGGTGTACGGCTCTGAAGCAGTTTTGCCTGCTGATCTCCTATGGGAAGCTCCGCGTCTGGAGAACTATGATGAACAACTCGCTCATCAAGAGAGGTCCCAGGATGTTGATGGCGTCGAGGAAGCTCGAGTAGCAGCTCTTATCCAGAACACGCGTTATCTCTAAGGATTGCGTCGCTTTCATCAATGCTCTGTCCAACCTCGATCCTTTACTATAGGAGACTTGGTACTACGCCAAATCCAAAAGCCTGAAGGGTTGCACAAGCTTATGTCTCGATGGGAAGGTCCCTTTCTTGTAAAACAAGTCATTGGACCAGGTACATATCAATTGCAAACCCTAGAAGGAGAGGAATTGCCAAATGTATGGAACATAGAGCATCTCCGCAAATTCTACCCGTAACACGGGAGATTGTATATGAGTCGTTGTAAACAACCTTTGATCACGAATCAATAAAGTTATATTTTTCCGCCATCTACAAGTTATGGCATCTTTTATCTCATTAGAGAAAACTCTACCGTATGCATATCGACACTAGTCGTAGCATGGTACTCGGGTTGTCTTCTACCCTCATTCAAAAGAAACCAAGATTCCCTTTTAAAAGGAGGTATAAAAAACCTAAAAATCTTGGATGAGTTACCCTCACCTATACATGGTTGAAGGCGATAATCTCATTTCTTTTGATTGTTTGGCTTTGTAAATGAAATCTTTGGGAATTAGTGTTGTACCAACTGCACTCATTTTCCTAAAAATGTCACCTAAAGGTGCTCAAAGTATTAACAAGTACAGAATATTCATGCGTATATGCATAACCTTTCTTCTTGCATTAGCAAAATTGCTAGGCCTTAACAAGGCTTGATACAACTATTTCTATTCTACATAGCCTAGTTGTGAACCTTACACGACCACTGGACTACTTAAACAGTAGTAATTTATCAAATATACTACTACCGTAGTACTTTACGTTTGCACAAACCACTCGAAAGATACTACTTAACTAGTAGTATTTCATAATATCTACTTTACACAAGTAGCAAAGATTATATACAGGACAAGCATTTAATATTGGTTCCAAAGCAGAGTGTTCAAACGAGTACTTCAAATTACAACTCAGAACTACTCTAATGAATCAATAAAAGTATCTGTGACTGGCTCTATTTCCTTCACCAGAGCTTTGAATCCCATGATGTCTACTCCTTCTGGTAGCTCTACGACTTGTAGCTTGATGTTTGGATTGTGCGCTTTTACCATTGCCAGCAGCCGATTGATGCACTCCTTCATGGTACTCTTGCAAAAGTCGGTAATCTGCCCAGGTACCGCGCTGATCCACTGCAGAATAGATTGGTTCGCAGCAACAACACCTTCAGGCGTTACCATCTCAATGATGGGAAGCACTGCTTCTTCTATGGATCTTTTCTCGGCCTGGAGATCCTCCACTTCTTGCTGTTTAGCTTGTTGGCCAGCCAAGGCCCTGGCGCAAGACTGCTCCATGTCTACACGGATCTGATGCTCCTTGGCAAATTTTTTGCTAAGATCTTCGAGTTCTCTCTCCAAGCGGGCATGGTCTTCGGTCTTTGATTGCGCCAGGTCTTCGGTCTTCAACCAATTCTTTCTTCAATCCTACAGAAACAAGACAAGTCTATGATTACACTTCATATGACTAAATTAATGGTTAAGTGTACAACACTTGCTTCACTTACTATTGTTGTCTCGAATTAACGCTCAGTTACGAGTGTCCAATCGAGATTTCTCATCTCCCATCCCTTCGAGTTGTTTATGTAAATGAGAAATCAAGTCTTGACTATCAACTCGGGCTTTTTCCCGCGCCTCATAGGCAGCCGCAAGATCTTCTTCGAGTTCCTTTATCCAGGACTCTAGGCTTGCATCTCTGTTTTTCTCCAATTTATCTACCAATGCCTGCATTTGACTTCAGTTAATGATTACTCTATTAACTACTCGCTACTAAGCTTTTCTCTTACCAGAGTGGCTTCCAAGTGTTGTTTTAGCTTCATTGCTTCATTATCAGAAGTTTCTTCAATAACAACGTTGGCGACTTCTTCAGTATCCATATCAACCTTCATGATTTTCACAAGTATTATTCATACAGAATTCAAGGATAAATTCAAAGCAAGTGCGATATAATTTACCTCCACAATTGATGGCGGCCTATCAATGCTTCCCTGGTTTATGGTTTCCGCTGGGTTTGCTTCTGGAGCCAGATTGGTATCAGGCGAGTTCTTTTCTGGCGATTGGTTCAACTTTAAAACCCTGCCACTTTCATCAGTGGCAACAGGGATGAAATCTTCTTCAACATGCTCTGCTTCTTCCGCTTTCTTCAATTGTTGCTCTTGATGCGCTTGCAGTGCGCTCACAAGTGCGGTGGATGGTGCTCTTCACAAAGGAAACAACTTAAATAACTGAATGACAGCACAATTGAAATGATATTCGATTTAATATACTTACTTTATAAGTGCGGTGGTTTTTGGCTTAAAGTTGAACTTCTTTAACTTCAGAACACCGACCTTGGAGCTGGTTGTGCTTCCTGTGGTACCACTCGCCATTGCACTAGTGGTCGATGAGCTTTGAACGGCAGTAATAAACTTGGAGAGCTTGATTCATTGACCTTCTTCTGCTCCAGGCACGTACGCTCCTGATGGGGTTTCTGATCGAGATCGAGTAGTTCTCTTCTGCTTTACTCCCGCAGGAACAGTTGGTACTATTTCTGTATCCTCTGTTTTTCAGAAATAGTGAAAGAAAATCAAATGGTGGAAGGGATAAAGTACTCGGATTCTATTATGAGGAATTCTCTTACCTTGCATCTGGGGTAGCTGTATTTTCTTCAGATATTGCTTTGAGTTCTTCTACACTATCAGCAATCGCTTTGACTTCTTCATTGGATGGCTCTGACTTGTCTGAAGAACTCTTTCCAAACTTTTCCCAATCTTGTGGAGAAAGGCCACCAACTGGTCCATCAGAATCAGTGGCCGACTATACCAGAAGAGTCAACATCAAGATTCACGTTTGTAACAACACAAATTTAAAATCGCACAGGGCTGCGAGTACTTACAGAACTAGGAGATTGACCTTTGCAGAATTCCTTGGTGATGAATGGTTTCTTGTTGTTCACACCAGCGAACATACGCGACAAGCGCATTAGCACCGTTTCATCTGACAGTTCTTCCGGCACCATCTGAGAAGGATCTACATTCCCCTCGTACTTGTACCCAAGGTTGATGCGCTCCTAGAGTGGTTGGATTCTTCTCTTGAGGAAGCTGAACGCTATCCCTACTCCGGTCAAGCCTTTACTCTTCAAGGATTGTACTCGCTTTAACAAAGCGGGCACATCGTTGGCTTCTTCAGCAGTTGGCTTCGTATTCCAATTTGATAGATCCCTTAGATACCATCCATCTTTGATAGGACAGCTTTTTCCATGATTCCCTGCTGTATTACAATTACACAGGAATAGGATTAGTGTATAACAAAGTACATTGATTATAAATACTAAAGAAGAAGTACTCATTTTTGACTACTCACCGATTATGAACCATTCAGACTTCCAATCTCCACATGACTCCTTTAGTGGCAGGGAAAACCACTGCTCTTTCATCCTCTGGCGAAATTGAATTCCCCGCTCCTCCAACCACTTCCAGACATTGGAAATTTGGGTGCGGCTTTATATGGTAAAGAGTGCGGAATAGAGCAAGATTGGGATTGATGCCAAGAAATGTTTCACAAGCATGAACAAAAACATCAATGTTCAGAATCCCATTAGGATTCAGATGATGGAGTTGGAGTTTGTAAAAATCAAGGAGTTCGCGGAAGAAGGAAGAGATTGGAAGGCCAACTCCACGTTCACAGAAAGACACGAATAAAGGAATTTCATTTGTGCTTTCAGTTCAAAATTGCAAATCAAAGCAAGCTCTCCACTCAAGAGTTTCCTGGGACAAAAGCAAACCTTGCGCCACCAGGTCATGGAGATCTCCTTCCTTCGCGGTACAATATTTCCAAGCATCGGCAGGAGGAGGATGGGTCTTGCAATTTGGCTTTGTGTTTGGATCGAACAAGGAAACCCTTTTTCTCGGTGCTTTCTTCTCCGTAGGCTTAGCAAATGTGGCTTTCTTAGTGTTTTTGGTGTCAGTTTCTTTTGGCCCATGGTTACGGATCGAGTTAAGACTTTGCTTTTTTCTCGCATTCATAAGAGATGGGAACAGAGAAAGTTCTAAATGCTCAGGAAGCTACTATGAAAAGAAGAAAAGCAATGGTGCTACGCTCAAGGCTAAGAAACAAACGAAGGTCTCACTTCAGATTTATAACCTTCGGTTAGGGTTACTGTTTGGAACAGTATCTCCGGCGTATCGCATTCTGTTACAAGGAATGACTTTGCATTCCTAAGTTAGTTTTTCCCGGTGAAAATATCGGATTCAATGACAACAGATTCCTAGTGATTGTTTAGATCGTCAAATCAAACATATTTTTTATTTAAAGCTCGGGTGTTGTTAGCGGATAATCTAGGATTTGATTCCCTCCGAGATTTAAGGAGGCAGGCCGTGGAGAAAGATCTTCAACTGGTTTTAACAAAACCACTCGTACATACAAAACTATAGCTGATCAATTCATACGTTTGGAAACAACTCGAAGGTTGTTATTCTTATGCGGTGGCTCGAAAAAGTACGCACATTCTGGAGGAAACAATCATCGAGTATGTATTAGCATTCATTGCTCAGAGTAAATAAAGGGAGCAGTGCTCGATCCAACGACTACTTAAAAGTACTCGTAGACTCGGGGGCTGCATTTGAAAAGTACAATTTCTTTTAAGCCTATTATGCTTTATTCAAGACCTTTGACTAGTTTTAACAAAACTACTCGAAGCTCGATGGTTTCACTTAATGGTTGCATCTACTCGGTGCGCACCATTAGACTACTCAGGTGAAATTCAAGATTAGTTTCTTGAACCTTCAATTACTTAACGAGTACTCAGAGGCTCGGGGACTACACCTATTGGGTGCGTCTAAAAGATGCACTCTAATGAAACTACTCGTCAGAAGAAATTTGAGCGTATTGGGCTTAGCTCTAACTACTCGAAGATGTTAAAAAGATTCAAGAGTTGAAGCAAAGGCGCAAGATGCTCGGGGGCTTGTGGGGCCAGGATACCTAGGGCTACTCATCTAAGGAATTAAACTACTCGATATGGAGAGTTGTGATCCGACTGCTTTGGACTATCCAGATAGGGTATAGGACGATGTAGTCAATTTATGAAACTACTCGTATTCGAATAGTATACATGATAGATTACCTTATTATAGTCATCCTTGTCGAATACGAGTAGTTTATGTAACCAATCTGTAACTCTGCTCCCCGGATATATAAGGAGGAGCAGGGACCCCTCAAAACAACTCAACCACATGTATAATACAATCAAACACACAGGACGTAGGGTATTACGCTACTCGCGGCCCGAACCTGTCTAAATCTTTGTGTTATTCGTGTACTATTGTTCATAGAACTCGGCGAGACCCACAAATCTACTCCCTAGGGTATCCCCTGGCAGACGTGCTCGACATAAATCGTTGACACAGCCCCCAATGGGTTCATCAACATCAGGGGCGACGTTAGGACGTCATACGAGTACGACGGCAAAGACGTGCACCTCGCTGAGCTCTCCCGCCAGCTCGGGAACAGATACTCCTCGCAAACGAGGCCAAGACCAAACCCCTGGTTAACGCAAGCGTACCGGAGTAGGTGGCGACCACGACAGCGCTCGAGCCGGATTCAGCAACCAAGACCATTAGCCTCTCCAGCGATGACCCCTCCAAGATGGCGCTTATAGGCCCGGGCCTCACTCCTAAATAGGAAAGCGTGCTCACCTCCTTCCTGAGGGACAACTGGGACATATTCGCGTGGAAACCCTTGGATATGCCCGATGTTCCAAGGGAGAAGGTTGAGCACTCCTTGGATTTGGTGAAGACCGACAAGCCGGTCAAGCAGAAGCTTCGACGGTTTGCCCAAGATCGCAAGGAGGCCATTAGGGTAGACTTGAATAAACTCTTAGCCGCTGGTTTCATTCGGGAGTGCAAGCACCCCGAGTGGCTTGCAAATCCTGTAGTTGTAAGAAAGAAAACCAGTGAATGGAGAATATGCATTGATTATACAGATCTCAACAGATATTTCCCTAAGGACTCCTTTCCTCTTCCGCGCATCGACCAGGTCGTTGACTCTATGGCCGGATGTCTACTCCTCTCTTTCCTCGATTGCTACTCTGGCTACCACCAGATAGCCCTGAACCTGGCGGACCACGACAAGACGGTGTTCGTCACCAGGCATGCATATACTGCTACAACACCATGACCTTCGGCCTCAAGAACGCTGGGGCCACCTATCAGAAAGTGATCCATAGTTGCTTATCCAGCCAGATCGGGCGAAACGCCGAGGCATACATGGACGACGTCGTGGTCAATACTTATGACCTAGAAACACTAATCACCAACCTCCAGGAGACGTTCAACAACCTACAATGCTTCAGATGGAAACTCAACCCAACCAAGTGTGTTTTCGGGGTACCATAGGGCAAATTCCTGGGCATCCTAGTAAGCCAGCGTGGCATCGAGGCAAACCCAACCAAGATCGCCGCCATCCAGAATCTGCCACAAGAAAGATGCGATGAAACTCACGGGAATGATGGCAGCCTTAAGTCGGTTCATCAGCAAGCTAGGTGAATGAGGCGCCCCGTTCTTCAAGCTCTTGAAGAAGGCCGACAACTTTGAATGGATGCCAGAAGCCAACTAAGCATTGGCCGACCTCATTGCCTTCCTGACTACTCCACTGGTGCTCACCGGACCAGACAAGGAAGAGCCACTCCTGCTATATATAGCAGCAACCACCTACGTCATCAACGCGGTCTTAGTCGTGGAACGTCAAGAAGAAATTCATGCATACCCCGTCCAGCGACCGGTCTACTACGTCAGTGAAGTGATGGCCAACTCCAAGATCCGCTACCAGCACCCACAGAAGCTTCTATACGCGCTCCTGACATGCTCGAGGAAGCTGTACCATTACTTCCAGGCACATCCAATCCAGGTGGTGTCCAATTTCACACTCGGAGAAATGCTCAGTAACCGGGACATTAACGGTCGAGTGGTAAAATGGGCCGTAGAGCTTGGTGAGTTCGTGTAACACCCCGCCCTCCAAAGCTGCCCCGCACAGCCCTTCCAAGGGGCGTGCACACGTACACATAGCACGCTGCTTACACTTTCGTCCTCGCTTAGTGTAAAAAGGGTTAACCCGAAGGTGCTATGGCTGGAAGACAAGAGCTTATAAGTTGCCTCCACCCTTGCTAAACTAGCAAGGTGGCACTAAACACGTGCATCTCGCTCTCATGGGCCACTACTGGGCCATACAAACTGGGCCAGGTGTGACAGTTCGACATTTCCTTCAAGTCACGACAATCGATCAAGTCGCAAGTGTTGGTCGACTTCATAGCAGAATGGACGGAAATCTAGGCGCCGATCCCGACAGAGCCGCCCGAGCACTGGACCCTGTACTTCGATGGCGCCCTCAACCTCGAAGGAGCAGGGCCTGGCGTGCTTTTCATCTCCCCAGAGGGCAAGCACCTAAAGTACGTCCTGCAAATGCACTACCAGGCAACTAACAATGGCGTCGAGTACGAGGCACTGATCCATGGCCACAAGATAGCAACAAAGCTCGGAATCAAACGCCTGGTCTGCTACGAAGACTCGAAGGTCGTTATCGAGCAGGTCAACAAGAATTGGGATTGTGTTGGCACTTCTTACAATCCAATATCAGGATTGAGAATCCCGATACTGGGGTAAGGAGTGTTTCAGTGGTTTTCCTAATGGCTTAGTAAAATATATAAATATTCTTCAAGCGCACAGAATCACCGCTGTAGCACTTCACCGGGGAGTATCCCGAGGTATCGTAATTTATATTTCCACAGGGAAGCTTTGGCAAGAGTAGTAGTAAACAGGTATTCAAGACTATCAGAGAAAGGTATACAACTATACAAGACAGGGGATAACGATATTGGATAGGAGTGGGTATACCGTGACACACAGCTCAAGGGAGACTCAGGTAAGAGAGAGAAGGTATATATAGTTGGGAGGACAATGAGAAGAGATAGAGGATTCCTATGGACTTTATCTGTCTATGTCACTCGGCCTTAGAGATACAGCGGCTAAAGAGCCAGCACTGGAAGGTCTGGGTTAACTCTAATGTCTTAGCATCGGGACAATGGACACCAGTGACACGCAGAAAGGGATGAGAAGGGGTGCCACCAGCTCCACACTGGGGGATCCTACACACCAAGACTAACGAGATGGATTACAAAGACCGTATAGGGCTATCACCACCTAACGACTACCACACGTTCATTGAATCGGGGGCAAACCAAGGCCACTGACTAGTCTGGGTACCACACCCACACTAACCAACGACTACTTACTTCACTAGCAAAAGCAAGCAACCCGTCAATACCCCCGGTGACACTTCACCGGCAAATATTGAGCTAAGTCGAAGAACCAGCTAAGACAAAGACATAAAGAAGAACTAGAAGCACTAGAACTAGAACCGATTATAGTCTAAACACGATATAGATGCAACTAGAATAAAGTAGAAGCAAGCTATAAATGACAAAGGCAAGATGACAAAGATAATTATATTGATAACTCAAGTCTTACAAAAGGAAAAGATACAAGATCTTATACCAGAGCTTCTGAAGACGACTCCGGAACCTCCAAGGTGAAGCTCGACTCGACTCTAACTCCCAACTAAACTATCCTAACTCTACTAGAGAGAAGTGGAAATGAGAGCTCCTTGGCTTGGTGTCTGTGAAACAAGTGAAGAAACCAGGGCTTGGGCACCTCTATTTATAGCTTGGAGTGGCGGTTGTACCGGCCAAGGGAGCCAGGGGGATATTCCCCTGGATTCGGGCGAATCCTCTGGTTCGGCCAAACTGCCCGGTTCGGCCGAACCGAGGGATGCACCGCCTTTGCTTCCAAGGGCCAGGATTAGGCTTCTGGCCCTAGGTCGCCCCTCTGCACCGCCTCTCCTGCTGGGTTGCCTTGGGCTGCCTTCTGCTTGTGGACTTTGTGCTGGATTGGCCCAGAGGTGATGTAACAGTGGTCCAAGTGGCTTCCAAGGTCATTGCACGGTCATCGCTGACATGGACATGTCCCGGTGTCTTGTATGGCTAAGGGCGATAACCAGCCGAACG
Source organism: Echinochloa crus-galli (assembly GCA_900205405.1). Lineage (NCBI taxonomy): Eukaryota > Viridiplantae > Streptophyta > Magnoliopsida > Poales > Poaceae > Echinochloa > Echinochloa crus-galli. The sequence goes on from OAMR01000344.1 coordinate 36,839, forward strand.
GAGTCGTTCGGCCGAATTGGTCAATTCCGACCCTTATAGCACGTATTTCTCATTGTTGTACCTGCACAAGTGTAACTCAGCAAAACTCGTGGAACTCTGTTAGAAATAAACCTAAGTACATGGAATGTCACATATATCCTCTTTTATTCCTGAGTATTGGTGGTCGAAAACGCGCCGTAACGACCGCCAACAGATTGCACCAAAGAAACGATGGACGCCTACTGCGCCGAGGTCCGCAAGCTTGAAGCCCACTTCTACGGGCTCAAGTTCCACCACATCGTGACGGAAGAAAACGTGGCGAGCGACGTCCTCTCCAAGCTCGGATCCAAGCGATCCCATGTCCCAGCCGCGGTATTCGTCCAAGACATCCACAAGCCATCAATCAAGTTGCTGGACGATGCACACGATGAGCCAAGCACTAGTCAAGTTGTTGCAGCTATTGACGGACGGGAGGAAGACTGACGCGAACCCTTAACCGTGTTCATAAATGAAGACAAGATGGCCATCATGAACAAACTCAAGGACGACAAGATCGCCCTTGAGCAGCTTAGTTGGCGAACAGCCAACTACGTGGTCATCGGCTCTGAACTGTACAGGAAAGAAGCATCCTCAAGTGTGTTCATGAAGTGCATCCTACGAAGCGAAGACCGAGCACTGCTGGAAGAGATCCACTCGGGTAGCTGCAGCAACCACACGATAGCTAAGATGTTGGTCAGCAAGGCCTACAGATCTGGTTCTTCTGGCCTACGGCGGTCACCGGCGCAAAATAGCTCGTCCAGCGCTGCACCGGGTGCCAATTCTTCCAAAAGCAAAAACACCTACCAGCCCAAGCGCTCCGTACTATCCCGGCGTCCTAGCCCTTTGCGGTATGGGGCCTGGACAATGTAGGACCATTCAAGCTGGCCCCAGGTGGCTTCTTGCACATCTTGGTCGCGGTGGACAAGTTTACCGAGTGGATCGAGTACAAGGTGGTCACCGACACCAAGTCGGCAACATCGGCCGCCTTCATCAAGGAATTAATGCATCGCTTCGGTGTGCCAAACCGCATCGTTACAGACCTCGGCCCCCAGTTCATGGGTGATGAGTTTTGGGACTTTTGACAGGACAGCAACATAGACATTTACTACTCCTCGTCCGCCCACCCTCACTGCAACAGGCAGGTTGAGCGTGCCAATGGCATGGTCCTGAATGCCCTTAAGAATGACTTATACGACGCACTCAACCCACGCGCAGGCCGCTGGGCGAAAGAAGTACCACATGTGGTATGGAGCCTATGCACCCAGAAGAGCCGAGCTACGGGGTACACCCCTTTCTTTCTAGTCTATGGATTGGAAGCTGTCCTACTGGGTGACCTGGCCCACGGTGCTCCGCGCATCCAGTTCTACGAGGAAGGCGAGGCCGAAACAAGTCGGTAGGAGGACATCGACGCTCTAGAAGAGCGCAGGCTCTGCGCCTAGACCCAATGTGCACGCCATGAGCAGCAGATTCACCGGTACCATGACCGGAACATTAGGGAACGCTCCCTCAACGTAGGCGACCTCGCCCTGCACCGAGTCATGACGAACAAGGACCAACACAAGCTGTTGGCCCTCTAGGAAGGCCCTTTCATCGTCAAGGAAGTCATCTCTCTATGAACCTACCGCCTAGAATGGGCCGATGGCGACCCTGTTCCAAACGTTTGGAACATCTAGAACCTCACTAAGTTTTATCCTTATTCCTAAACACCAGCTATGTATCTCCCCTCTCCTGTCAATATTTAATAAAAGTGTTTCGCCTCGCCAATAACTTGTGACCACTTTATTTTGCAAATTTACATTATCTACTTCATGGTAACCATGAGTTCACCTTTATTAAACTACTCACGCAATCACCTAAACGAAATGGCAAGTCCGACTCACTATATCCAAAATCTGAACACGTGCGAAAGTACTCGGCCCGGAACCCTACCTACGGCTAAGCCTCCTCGAGAGCATCGTAGCATGTAGGCGCGCTGCCTCCATGAGAGCTCCAGCCATCTTCTCCGCCGAGTACCTAGTACTGCCATGACGGCGGTGAAGTGACAAGGGTTGATAAATCAACTCAAAACAAAATGTGATAAAGCAAAAACAATAACTTATTACAATGAGTTTATTAAAGTTTCATCTCTCCGAAAGACTACTGTTTCTTTCCCATGTTTTCCTCACAGGTACAATGGCCTAAGACTCGCAGATGCCATGGACTACTTCTATGACCAGAGCGGAGAAGGACTCAATAAGAGCCTCGAAGTCCTCTTCAGGGTAGTCGTGGGCGAAACCCTCCCCAATGTAGTCCAGCTCAAGGTCAGGGTAGTAGGTCTTCATGATCGCCAGCACGCTCTTCATGGCGAACTCTCCGCGGTCCTGGCCATGGCTCTAGCTCCCCCAGGGATGGCTCGGAGGCATTCTTCAAGAGAAGGGACCGGCATGCCGTCCTCCACCGTAACAATGGCGTCACAGGCACCCTGCGCCGCCTCCTGCAGGGCGCCATAGCGATCTGCGAACTCTGCATAAATCACCAAGTCCTCAACTCAGCGCAAGAAAACCGTCAACCGCATGCGGTGAGCACAAGAACTCGGTTGAAGAAATTTACCTTTCATGGCGACCTCGTGCACATCCTTCGCCTGAGTATGTGCTCAGCCGACATCTTCCAGCTCCTTCCGCAGTGCGTTGACTTTTTCCTCCCAGACCTTCTTCTCACTGGCATGACCTGCGCATGAGATCCACCCATAGCCAAGAGTTATGGTGTCATGGCCCACACAAACTGGGAAGCAGAGGCGATGCCACATAGTTTTTTGCTCACATTGCAAAGCACGCTAGTGGTCGGCAAAAACCTGCTTGCGCTCGACGACCTGCTTCTTTACATTAGCATCCAGGGCCGCCGCCTAATCCTCCAAGGCTTTCTTCTCCTTTTCAGTACCTGCATACGATCACAACGCGATTTTGAAGGATTCAAGAACTTAGTGTATACTCAAGACGGAGTAGAGATCAACTTAATGGTGGTCAGCTCTGCCAGCTCGGCAGTCTTCTCTATGTCTGCCTCCTTCTGGGAAGCAAACTCCTTGGCCTCAGTAGCCACGGTACGGACACAGGCCCTCATTTCCTGCAGCTCCTTATATTCTTCCTCGGCGACCGCCATCATCCGAGTACGTTTGCCAGCGTCCACCAAAATAGTCTGCTCCAACAAGCCCGAGTCAGAAAACAAAGCACCCAAGGCAGAAGCAGTCCACCACAATGTCTACTCGGCATACCTTCAAGCTCTCAAGGATAACGTCGGAGGCACTGTGGAACCTCTTGATGGCAGCACGATCCTCCTCGTAGGAGTGCTAAAACCGCTTCGAGCCGCTCAGACCCTCACCGCCTCTCACCATCTGCCCAGCCTGCTGGTCAGCCAGAGCATCGTCCTCCAGCCCTAGTAGTTCCACATCGGTTCCAGGGACCGCGTCCCTCCTACGCGTCTCCTCCGCCACCACGCCAGAAGCACTAGCGGGCGGCATAATGGCCTCCTCTGCCCTAGGAGCCATAGTTGGCGTGGGATCAGCGTCAGGAGCTGGCAACGAGCTCGACTCCACGGTGATAGCAATGGTTGGCTCCTCCGACAGCTCCACAACCTGCTGTGGCAGAGGGCCAAACATGCCTGAACTCGGCGTTGCAGTCACTCTTTGCCCGCCGTCTTCGCCTGAGTGGGACCGTGATGAGTCTGACATTAGCAGAAGAGGACTCTTGACGGCCGACCTACAATAGCAGACCACCAAGATAATCAAGAAGAGAAGTGTCACTCAGAGTAAGAGCAAAAATATAACACAACAGTCCTTACCTGTTACTCTTGGCCGACCGTCTGAAACCCAAGCCAAGTGGGTTGGGCGGCCAGGCTTGGATTGGCATGATGGCCCTTGGCGACGTCAACATGGGTGTCCCCTCCCTCGAATCACTGGGGGACAGGATCCCCTCCCTCGAATCACTGCGGGGCTGCCCGCCTGGTCTGTGGTACGGGCTCCATCTCCGGCATCCGGGGATGAGCCGAACTCGTCCGACACCCACGGCTCGGCCTCATACCGTAGAGGGTCCTTCTGCGCCTCCTCCAACACCATCACTTTCTCCTGCTGGATGGGATTGATAGGCAGGGGAGCTGGGCTGAAATAGCGGTTGGTGTCCTCCTGCAAGCACCAATCGGCATCTAGATTTACATGAAGATCTAAGAATAACGATAGCAGGGTCGAGCAAGTACTCGGCAAGCATCAAACTCACCGGATTAGGAAGATAACCAAGGTGGAATAGGTGAGGAGCGCCCTTGTTGGCAATGTCGCCCATCATGATGCTGCTTACTCGGTCGTGGATCTCGTCCCAGTTAACATTGCTGTTGTGCTCCCGAGTTGGATCGTTCTGCCCAGAGAACTCGTACGCCGGGTGCACTCGCTCCTTAATGGGCTGAATAGCCCGACCCACGAAGGAGATCATTACTACGACAGCATTCAGACCACCCACCTTTAGGACGCTAATCTTGGCCAGCAGCTCCTCCACCCCTCGGAGCATCCCTCTAGGAATCAAGCTCCATTGGAGGAAAGCCCGTCCTCCCAGCAACATCGGCGGATGGTCCCTCATGTAGAACCAGTCCTCACGCCACTTCTTATTGCAGTCATTGTTGGCACTCCTTACGATCCAATATCAGGATTGTGAATCCCGGTACTGGGGTAAGAAGTGTTTCAGTGGTTTTTTCTTATGGCTCAGTAAAATATATAAATATTCTGCAAGCGAACATAATTACCGCTATAGCACTTCACCATTGAGTAATCCAAGGTATTGTAATTTATATTTCCGCAGGGAAGCTTATGGCAAGAGTAATAGCAATCATATATTCGAGACTACCAGAGAAGGGTACACGACTAGCAAGACAGGGGATAATGGTATTGGATAGGAATGGATATACCGTGACACACAACTCAAGGTAGGCTCAGGTAAGGAAGAGAAAGGATAGTTAGCTGGGAGGACAACGAGAAGAGATAGAGGACTCCTAGGTACTTGTCTATCCGGGTTACTCGGGTCAAGAGGTACATGAGTTCAGGTAGAAATTCTACAGGCTATAGGATAAATCTAATGTCTTAACATCGAGAGGCAAAACAACCAACACGCGGAAAGGGGTGAGAAGGGGTGTTGTCAATAACGCCGGAGGCTCCTACATGCTGGATCTGAACGTGATGGGCTACGTAGGCCGTTTAGGGCTGTCACCACCTAACGACTACCATCTCCGTCGACCCAGGGACAAACTAAGGCTGAGTATAGTCAAGATACCACACCTACACTATCCAACAACTACTTACTCCGCTAGCAAGAGCAAGCAACCCTATCAGTACTCTCGGTGACAATTCACCTAAAATACTAAGAAGAATCGAAGAACCAATTAAGACAAGGACTTAAACAAGAACAAGAAGAACTAGAACTACAACTCACTATAGTCTAAACATGATATACTTGCAACTAGAATAAAGTAGAGGCAGGGTATAAATAACTCAGACAAGATGACAAAGATAACTATATTGATAACTCAGAGTCTTATAGAAAGAAAAGGAAAAGATACAAGAGCTAATACCAGAGCTTCTGAAGACGACTCTGGAACCTCCGAGGCATAGCTCTACTCAACTCTAACTCCCAACTAAATTATCCTAACTCTACTAGAACAAGTGGAAAGAGAGCTCCTTGGCTTGGTGTGTGTCCAACCGGGCATGGGACTCTCCAATTTATAGCAAGTGATGGCGGTTTGGGTGGAGTAACCGCCAAGGGAGCCAGGGGGCTCCCCCTGCTAATTCGGGCAAATGGATAGGTTTGGCCGAACCATCAAATCCACCGACTTGGGTGCTGGATGTCCTGGATTGCTCCTGGGGAGGCGGTTTGCACATGGGGCAGTTCGGCCGAACTAGGCCAGTGGCGCCCCCCTACACTGCCTCTGCCTTGGTTTGCTTCCTTTGGACCGTAATGTGTTAGACTTCTGTTGATTTGGCCTAGAGATGATGTGGCAATGGTCCAAGTGTCCTGCATGGTCATCACTCGGTCATTGCTGACGTGGACGGTCTTCCAAGTGTCCTGTATGGCTAAGGGGGGTAACCGGCCGAATCGTGTCGTTCGGCTGAATCAGTCATTTCCAACCCCTATAGCACGTATTTCTCGTTATTGTACCTACACAAGTGAAACACACCAAGACTCATGGAACTTTATTAGAAATAAAACTAAGTGCATGGAATATCACATATATCCTCTTTTATTCCCGAGTATTGGTGGTCAAAAACGTGTCGTAACGACCGCCAACAAGCTCCCCAAGCTTAGACCTTTGTTCATCCTCAAGCAAAGATAGAAACTTAGGCTCGGTGGATCAGGAGTTGCTACAATGTTAGTATCTTGCAGGTAATCTTTATAAACAACTAGTGCTAAAAAATACTCGAATCATCGGCAAAGTATTAACTCACCATTTTACCTATGGGGCTTATAGCAATCTCCTTGTCTTGGGTGGTTGAAAGGATGAACAGTTTTGACTCGGTTTTATTCCACTCTACTCTTTTCAGGATCCCATCTCGGAGTTTCCATAATTTTGTGAAAAATGTAAGTTTGTTCCTCAATTGGCACACTCAATCACTCAAGTGGTATTTGAATCCTCACCAAAGGCTTGCGCCTTCTTTCATCATAAAATCTAATAAATCTAACAATCTATTGCGGCGGAGGGCCGGACATGCCCGAACTCGGCGTTGCAGTCACTCTTTGCCGCCGTCTTCACCCGAGTGGCATCGCGATGAGTCCGACATTAGCAGAAGGGGACTCTTGATGGCCGACCTACAATAGCAGACAACCAAGATAATCAAGAAGAGAAGCGTCACTCAGTGTAAGAGCAAACATATAACACAGCAGTCCTTACCTGTTACTCTTAGCCGACCGTCTGAAACCCAAGCCAAGTGGGTTGGGCGACCAGGTTTGGATTGACACGATGGCCCTTGGCGTCGCCGACATGGGTGTCCCCTCCCTTGAATCACTGCGGGGCAGGTTCCCCTCCACAGCGCCAGCAGAGGAGCTGGCTTCCTCGCTGTCTGTCGGCAATGCCCCTGAGCGCTGCCTTTTCGCCGCCGCGTCGCTCAGACTATGCTCCTGAGCCGCTGCCGACCTCTTCCTCGCCCCAGCTTGAGCCACCCGGACCGTGACCACCTTGCGCGAGGCCGCCCGCGTCCTCCCAAGGGGAGCGCCCGCCCGGTCTGTGTTGGCGGTCGTTACAACCCAAATTCGACCACCAATACTCAGGAATAAATGAGAGTCTATGCAACATTCCATGTACTTAGGTTTTATTTCTAATGGAGTTCCACGAGTTTTGGTGAGTGTCGCTTGTGCAGGTACAACAACGAGAAATACGTGCTATAGGGGTCGGAATTGACCGATTCGCCCGAACGACACGATTAGGCCAATTACCCCCCTTAGCCGTATACAATGCAAGGCACAACCAAAGGCCGTCCACGTCAGCGATGACCGAGCGACGACTGTGCAGGACACTTGGACCATCGAATCGTCACTCCTGGGCTGAACCAACACGAAGTCCGTCACATGCAAGCAACCCAGGAGGGCCCAGGACTAGAGGCGGTGCTGGGGAGGCCGGCTACTGGGGAGGCCGGCCACGGGCCAGGCCCAGTTCGGCCGAACCCAGGCCTTCGGCCGAACCGCCCCCACACCAGGAACCACCATTAGGGAGTGCATCTGAGCCACAGGAGCATAGGACGGTGGATCCAAGGGTTCGGCAAAATCCACCCATTCGGCCGAACCCATCCATTCGCCCGAATCAGGGCGAAACGACCCCTGGCTCCCTTGGCGGTTACTCTACCTCAACCGCCACTCCAAGCTATAAATAGAGGTGTCCTCTCACTTGTATCACACACACCACTTGGGGGCAAGTCTTCATTCTCCACTTTCAAGATGTGGAGTTAGGCTAGTCTGTTGGGAGTTAGAGTTAGGGTCGAGCTTCGCTCGAGGTTCTGGAGTCGTCTTCTGGAGTTCTGGTAAAGCTCTTGTATCTTTTCCTTTTCTTTATGCAATACACTGAGTATTTAATAAATTATCTTCCGTATTTACTTGAGTTATTTATCCTGCATTTATTTCTGGGATAATTGCGGAATGTCTAGCCTTGGTTATAAGTTGTAGTCTGGCTCTATAAGTTCTCTCCTTAGTTATTTGTCTTAGCTGGTTCCTCGATTCTGCTCAATGCTTGCGGTGAATTGTCACTGGAGTATTGACAGGGTTGCTTGCTCTTTCTAGTAGAGTAAGTAGTTACTGTCTAGTATAGGCGTGGTGCCCAGACTAGATGGTAACCTTGGTTTGCCCCTGAGTCTGCGGAGGTGGTAGCCGTTAGGTGGTGACAGCGCTTTACGGCCTTCGTAGCCCATCATGTTCGTCTCGGCTTGTAGGATCTCCCAGTGCGGGGAAGATGCCACCCCTTCTCATCCCTTTCTGTGTGTCGGAGGCTCTATAGTCCCCAAGAAAGACAGTAGACTTATTCCGGACCTTTTAGTGCTGGCTCTTTAGCCACTGTATCTCTAACCACCTGGCCCAGATAGATAGAGTACCCAGGAATCCTTGATCTCTTCTCGTTGTCCTCCCAAATATCTATACCTTCTCTCATTTATCCGAGCCTCCCTTGAGCTGTGTGTGTCCGGTATATCCACTCCTACCCAAATACCGTTTATCCCCCGTCTTCTTTAGTCGTGTACCCCTCTCTGATAGTCTCGAATATCTGTTCACTAGTAGTCTTGCCAAAGCTTCCCTGCGGAAATATAAATTACGATACCTCGGGATACTCCCAGGTGAAGTGCTACAGCGGTGATGAGGAGTCTTTCATGCTTCTAAGATCGAGATTCACATACACTCCACCTCTCACTTGCAATTCCTACTTTGGGAGTTAGCAAAAATCATGCCATCATCCATTCCATAAAATAAAATTTCATGTTCTTTGATTCCCTCTCTCAAAAATCTGTGAAGTAGAGGCATGGGCTAGTTCCCCAGCCCCGTCCCGTTGCTCGAGCCGGATGGACGAGGATGTGGCTGGAGCAGCTGGCTTGGGTGGAG
>OAMR01000344.1:59676-64676 GCA_900205405.1 Echinochloa crus-galli
CTACGACCGCCGATTGTTCCTGTGCCCGCGCGGCGCTCTGGCGTGGCGCTGCTGGATACTTCTGATCAATAGGAATAGGGGGAAAAAAAAGCTTATGATGAGCATCTATTGGAGTCGATCATTTCCAAGATCTAATTCGAGTTTCTTATTATGTAGTGGAAACGCCTCACAATCTTCTGTTTTACGCTTACGCTTAAGGGAAGAAATGTTCTTGGTGGATGCAGGCCTTGGTACCCCAAAAATTTGTATGCAAGATGAGCTTACAGGACTGCCAATCAAGCGAGCCACCAGGTTTGAGAATAAGGTGGGATCCAAGAATGTAGTGGCTGGTGAATCACTGATCAAAAAGCGGATTTTTGAGAGATTCTTCATCGATCTAGTGGCCGGTGAATCACTGATCAAAGAGCGAGCAGCCGCCAGGTTTAATGATTTTGTGGGATCCCTGGATGTAGCGGCTGGCGAACCGCTTCTTCTTCCACAAAGATTCAGACAAAACCGAGCTTGGATAGAACTGAAGAAGATTTGGCGAACGAAGAAAAAAAAGGTAAAAGGGTTTCCAATTAAGAAAATCAAAGGAGGTTATTCAGTAGCCATCGCGGGTTTCATTACTTTTCTTCCATTCAAATTCAAAAAAGCTCTGAAAAAAAAAAGGATAGCGAAAGCTCAATTCACCATTGATAGCTTTATCCCTAAAAGGAGGGATATTGTGATAATAGCGGCAGCAAACAAGAACTTGAGGAAAAAAGAAAAAAGATAGAAAAAATTATTAAGAATCCGAAGCCCACCTTAATCCATTTTGTTGAGGATCTTGCACTTATTCCGGCCCTATATTTACATAGCCAAGAAAGGCTCTGGTGATCATGCGTGACTGCGGAGCGCCTATCGCCCTGGCACGGCACTCTAAAATGCATGTTGGGTTGGGCCAGCAAGAAGACTTCGACTAGGGAGACGAAGAATGGAATTGAAGAAGGCAGCATAGTATAAGATAACAGAATGGAACACCAACCAACGAGTAAGTGGTGGATTTGGATGGAGTCTCGCAGAAGAAGAGTACGCGCGCTAGCGCGCCCCAAGACGTCAGTCCTTTTTCTGCTTGCTGGCCAAGGTCAGTTTACTGAATCCCTTCCAAACACCAACCCAATCTCCATTCCTTGATGGGAAATGAGCAAGACCATATGTTTCTAAAAAATAGAGCCCCTATATAAACCTAGCCCTTACTACCCGAACTTCTTACCTTCAAATAGGACTAACTGCCCGAACCCGCTTGCTTATCTTCTACGATCTAATTAAGTTAAGCAGTGGTTATTTTTTTTTTAAGTGACTAGAACTTCTATTAACTACTATTCTAGCACCCAGCTGTGCCATGTGTTTATTCTATTTTCAGGTATTCCTTTGAATAACTCATCTTTTCAGGTAAGAAAATTTGCAGATCTTCTTAGTCAGCCTATCTGTATTCTTATCCTCTAGTGCGGATCCAATCAGATTTTATGAAGCCAAGGCCTGACATCCATTGTGGGGATCATCTTTTATCGGGAGACATGGCCTGGTGGTTTCTGATCGAGATTCCTAATCAATAGGGCGAAGAGCTCTTCGCATGATCTGGTCCTACTTTTCTTTTTCTACGCTATTTTTTTTCCCCTTCTCAGCTGCTGTCCTTACTCCGGAGAAATTGGAACACATTGATTCCGTTCGTTCCTGCCCCTCGCTTCAGGCCATAGTGCTTCTGAATTCTTTCTATACCCCTTTGATGATGCAGCCTCTGACTCTCGTGGGTAAACTCCTACTTGATTAGTCAGAACTTCTCTATCTCAACTCGTGGACCTATCTATCTTCTTCCTTATAAGAGATAGGGGTTTGCTATTCTCACGGATTGCTCATATTTATTTACCCCATTTCAAAGTTTTTGCCTTGTTTCAGCCCTTCCTTCATCTGAACCTTCCAGTACTAATCTATCTTTATGGGGAAGACCCCTCATCTGACCTCCGAGCTACCCTGTCAATTGTAAAAAGTAGTTGAGTCGTGTCTCGCAGGAGCAAAAAGAGTGAAATGAGGACGTAAGCCCCCAGGTCCTCCTCTTCCTTCTAAACGAATTGCTTTCGCTTGACTCTTCCAGTAAAAAAGTATACTGAGTGGTTGAAGGAAAGCGAAAAGGAATGGCTTTTTCATGTACCAGATCCGGTGAGCCAGACATCAAGCAAAAATGGACATACAATCAAAGAGTAAGGAGCAGTTATTTGCAATGACGGGTGGATTGGTCAGAGCTGCAAGGAGAGACTCGGTTATGGTGCGATAAAGAGCTTGCTTCAATGCTCGGATTCAGGTAGAAAGTAAGAGCAGTAGCATATTCATAGGAGAGCTTTGTACTTGAAATTAGTAGTCCCGGTAGTTGGAAAAAAGCTCTGAATACAGATTCAAAGCATCAAGATAGGTAGTCCGATCATTAGTTGGCCAGTCATAGCAATTTCAGTAGAAAGCTAGCTTCGGGATCAGATCATTCAACTAAAGCTGTCAGGCCGGGTAGGCTTTGAGGAACATTGGGGTTCCTTATGTTGTGACTGAGCAGATATGTCTATTGTGCCCGGCAAAAACGGATTTGCAAGGAGTTTGCCAAAGGCTTTCTCATTCGGAAAAACAATTCAAAGTATATTTCCCTTCTCCATTCTCTGCTCGGATGATTGCCGCTTGTGTGAATTTCATTGCTGCGGGTCCCGCGTGTGCTTGAATAAGATTGTTTTAGGATTCTATTTAGTTTAATTTATTGACTCCGCGGTGCTGGTTATCGAGTTTATGGCGCCGCCGACCATCCAAAAAGTAAAAGATGGCGTCGGCATTTACTTATTATGCTCTCTTCTAATAGTGGTCCCTTGGTATTCAGGTTGTAAAATCCTGATAGGAAAGTCGACTGTTAGACCTTGTTTTTGTAATGGCCTATCTTCTTGAAAAAGCCGAAAGATAAGGATTTCTAAAAACTTTTGCGTTCCTTTTTCTTTTTTAGGATGCTGGTCTCATGTTTGATCTGGTAGCGATTAAAGAATGAATCTTGCTCTGGCGATCATGGTGGGATTGGTACACCTCTATATGCTGTAAAATGAAGGTACTCTTGAGTTCATGCTACGACCGCCGATTGTTCCTGTGACCACACGCCGTACCAACAGAAAACTATCAACCTATCGGTATGGTTTGTTGTTCACGTGTTATGATCTCGCTCATCAGATTGTCCCCCATTCCTTTTTCTTTGAAAAGAAAACCTTACCATTTTTGTTTTGGGCCGCTGTTACCATTTCCATTTCCGGAACCTAAACCTAACTAATACTTAGTTGTTTCCATTTCCTCATCTGGTGATAGATCCTCATCTTCTTCTGGCTCAAATCCCTTTTTCATATCCAGGGCAGGCTTTAGGTACGCTTTAGTTTGAAATCATTAAAGATATGCTCGACCTCGTTTATGTCCATGGTACCATCGTACGTACCTTCTACTATCAACCAGATGAGATAGGGCTTTGAAAGGTCAGAGTCAGTCTCCTCTTTCTTTTAGGTCGTTTAGCAGTTCCCCAACCAGCTTTCTCCCCGAGAAAGCCTTCCTGAGATTCAAAGAAAAAGGTTTGAAGGTTGATCTCTGGGATCAGTGATAGTTCGGAACCAGCAAAGGGAGGCTGAAAAGCCGTAGTGCTAACGCACGCCCTGTAGTTTTGAAGCAGGGCGAGACAACTTTAGCTAGGAGCCTCTTTTCCTTTATGAGCGAGACTCTATCCAGATCTACTTGATCTAAGAACTCCGCGAGCGAACTGAGCGAGCCATGAGGCGCCTATCGGCAAGGCTTGGAAAAGCCTTAAGTTTAGGCTCCCTTCCTTCACTGAACTGATTCACCCGGGTCCAAACCTGCTGAGCTAGCTAATTTTTCCTTTACGAGATCTCGGCTCTTCGGAATGATTGGAGAGAGCCCCGCCTCCTCTTGGTTGGTGCCGGGCCCGAGAGTGATGGGACTACTTCCTGAAAGAGCCTTTCGTTCGGGCCGGCAGGAGGGGCCCTGATCTATCAATTGAGGGAGCAAAAAACAGGCTTTGCTCCCCTTTTTTAAAAAGAAGAAAGAAGGGTCGAAGTTTAGACCGCTCACAGTAGTTCTACCCATAGAAAAGATCATGAAAGAGGCGATCAGAATGGTACCCGAATCCATTTACGATCCCGAGTTTCCAGACACATCGCACTTCCGCTCGGGTCGAGGCTGCCACTCGGCCCTCAGACGGATCAAAGAAGAGTGGGGAACCTCTCGCTGGTTTTTGGAATTCGACATCAGGAAGTGTTTTCACACCATCGACCGACATCGATTCATCTCAATCTTGAAGGAAGAGATCGACGATTCCAAGTTCTTTTACCCCACTCAGAAACAGTTTTCCGCCGGACGACTCGTAGGAGGTGAGAAGGGCCCTGACTCCGTCCCAAACAGTGTACTACTATCGGCCCTACTAGGCAATATCTACCTACACAAGCTCGATCAGGAGATAGGGAGGATCCGGCAGAAGCACGAAATTCCTCTTGTAGTGAAAATCAGATCGGTTCTATTAAGAATAGGTCGTCGTATTGATGACCAAGAAAAGTATGGAAAAGAAGCAAGCTTCAACGCTCCCCAAGACAACAGAGCCCTCATAGTGGGGAGGGTAAAGAGCATCCAACGCAAAGCGACCTTTCATTCCCTTGTTTCGTCGTGGCACACCCCCCCCACAAGCACCCCCAGGCGAAGGGGAGACCAGAAAACGCCTTTCGTTTTCCCTCCTTCAGCAGCCCTAGCCGCCTTCCTTAACAAGCCCTCGAGCATCCTTTGCGCCGCCTTCCTCATAGAAGCCGCTGGGTTGACCCCGAAGGCCGAATTCCATGGTAGAGAAGGCTTTAATAAGAATTTGGCCATGAGAGACCTTCTTAAGTATTGCAAAAGAAGGGGCCTGCTGATAGAGCTGGGCGGGGAGGCGATACTAGTTATCAGGTCAGAGAGAGGTCTGGCCCGTA
>OAMR01000344.1:69676-108325 GCA_900205405.1 Echinochloa crus-galli
AGAACTTCTTTGCCGTGGACGGTGGATGGAAACAAGGGAAGTTCTATTTGGAATATAACAGCAATCTCGATGTGGGACTCTGATTTGACCTCGAATACTAGCAGACACCACAATGCATGATATTTCTCATATCGTCATCCAATACGCGAATAACATCGCATAAAAAATCTACGTGATCAGGATTTTGCGCACCTGATACAAATACCTTAGCAGCACCTTTCACCTCGATCCAGCTGCAGCCAGGAGACTTCTTGACGCCGTGCTCGGCCATTGCTCTTCTCACCCTCTCGGCCTCGTTCCATCGCCCACTGCCGCAGAGCAAGTTGGACAGCATGACATAGCCCGCATCTCTTGCAGGCTCGGACCTCACCATGTCTTTCACTACCTTCCTTGCAACCCCGAGATTCAGGTGCTCCGACGAGCATGCGCTCAGCAGAGCTTCATGTATGTCGCTTTTATGTGTTTGAACTGTTTCTGAACAATGATCCAGCATCTCAATAGCCTTTGTGATGTTCCCTGATCTCGCATACATGTCAAGAATGCAAGACAGATGCTCCGGCTTTGGTTGAATCCCATGAACAGACACCATCGACTCGAAGAAGATTTTCCCTTGCTCTAGGAGGCCAGAGTGGCTACAGGCTGTGAGCAAGCCTGCAAATGTCACCTCATCAGGGCAGACTTCATGGGATTTCATGCTGTCGTACACCACCAATGCTTCGTTGGCTCGTCCATTTATCGCAAATCCAAACAACATTGTGTTCCATGAGACCAGGTCCTTGCCAAAGATACCATTGAACACATTGCTTGCGCTCTCCACATCCCCGCACTTGGCATACATGTCCATCAAGCTGTTGGCTACGTACAGGTAGGATGCAAACCCAGATTGGAACACTCTACCATGGACCATCCTTCCACTTGCAAGAGACACAGAAGTAGCACAAGCATGCAGCACAGCCCCAAATGTGAAGTCATCTGGATGAATATGCTCATGTGCCAACATTTCAACAAATAGTGTGAGGGCTTCATCAGCACACCCGTTCCTTGCAAGTCCTCCAATCATTGCAGTCCATGAGATGACATTGGTCTCAGGTAAACTTTGAAAGAGAGCAGCAGCTGGTTCCATGTAGCCAAGCTTCATGTAAGCATCAATCAGTGAATTCCATGACACAATGGTCGGCACCTCGATGGACTCAAAGACTTGCACAGCCTCAACAAGCATTCTGAACTTAGTGTACAAGGAAATCAGGGAGTTACTGACCTCGGCCACTGCATTCCATCCACTCTGCAAAATAATCTTGTGAACTGCAAAGCCGGTAGATGGGTGGGCCAGCTCTGCGCAAGCATCAACGAGAATGCAGAGTGTTGCATCATCACAGATCAGCCCCGCCATCCGCATCTTTTTGAAGAGAAGCAAGCACTGGCTGGCATTGCCACTGCGTGAATACCCCATAAGCAACGTGTTCCAGGCAACGTTGTTTCTGTTGGGCATTTCATCAAACAGCTCCTGTGCGAGCATCAAGTGACCTGAGGCGACATACGCGTGCATGAGCGAGCACCAGGACAGCGCATTGCGGTCTTGCATCTCCCGGAAGGCGCGCACAGCCTCGTGGGCGAGGGCGCACTTGGCGTACATGGCGACGAGCGCGTTGCCGACGGGGAGCGGCGCCCGCAGGCCGAGGCGGAGGAGGCGGGCGTGGAGCTGCGCGCCGGCGGCGGGGCACCGGAGGTCCGCGGCCGCGGCGAGCGCGGCGGTGAGCGAGAACGCGTCGTGCGCGGGCGCGCGGGCGAAGAGCTGGACTCTGCGACCCGTGCAGCAGCGCGTCCAGCGGCATGTGGGCTGAGGCTCATCAGTCTGAGTAGGCCGAGTGAGAGAGAGGTTGGCTGGCTTGCGTTAAGTGACGATGAGTTCACGATTGGCGTGGCAAAGTTGCTTTGCATAACAATTTCTTGGAATTTTGTACTAAACAGTTCGTTCGTGGATAAAAGCATTTCAAACAGGAACATATTATGTCGGACTGTCGAAGGACCAGCTTCGATAGCCCAACGGAGTAACTGACCCTTGCGAACTGATGCTACTGCTACTCGCTATCTCGGCAATACCAACTGCCTGGTGCAATGCAATGCGAGATGCTTTCGGCGTAAGAATGATATTTTGCAAGGACATGGTTTGCATAGTGCAAGAGACTTGAGACTCAAACAAAGAATCGTACATTACATAACTCATGTTCCTCACAATTGTTACAGAATATGTACACGCAAAATATAAGCACAACTCATACATAAACAATTTGGTGGAAATGGGCACAAATATTTCCACCATCGTATAGCTTAGCTTCATATAAACTATGGTTGAGCAGTTGAGCAAGAGATTGTTGAATATGCGATCTCATGCAGATATCAAGCCATCAGGAAGGGTGAGACCCTGCTCTCCATCACCTGATAATATATTACGGCAAGCATACAACACAGCCGAGTGGAACCCCGAAGGGTTGTCTATAAACACGAAGTGACCCCCCTGCAGAGTATAACCACTAAGATTTAGTCCTTGAACCAGTATTATAAACCTTTCATTTGTAACTATATGCAATGTTGCCAGCTGGAAAGATTTACCTGTGGGACTCTGATTATATCACAAGGAACTTTCATGTCCTTCCGTGCTTGCTGCGCCCCTTGGTAGTTCATCCAATCTTG
The DNA here is from genome assembly GCA_900205405.1 of Echinochloa crus-galli. NCBI lineage: Eukaryota > Viridiplantae > Streptophyta > Magnoliopsida > Poales > Poaceae > Echinochloa > Echinochloa crus-galli. The sequence goes on from OAMR01000344.1 coordinate 72,368, forward strand.
CTGCCCATATATGAAAGTAGTCGGCACTTTCCATTCAGATGCACTGGTGGAAGGACAGTAAAACATCATCAAACATCACTGAGACTTCACTTACTCCAAACAAAACAATGATTTCATTGACATTCAGAATGTTTTTTGGGACAGCTTGTTGCATCAAGAATTAACTGTCCCGATTGAAGCGATAACTTGATTTCCATATGAAAACCATGTTAGGACAGATAGCATGAAGGATCACATATCTGCCCTTAGATATGATTTGCAAAATGAGCTAATTCCATGACTTTGAGAAACCAATTACTGTATTGTGCTTGATTACTATCAGAGAACAGTTAACCATAATAAGCAGATAAGTATAAGAAGCTAACCACTGCAGGAGAGGTTTCCTTGCAAATGCCCCAAAGGAAAATATGTACTTCAAGCATAGCTCTCCACTAGCTTTGGCAGCTAAGGTATGGTAAATATAATCTTCATACATGAGAAAACAGCAATAAGGTTTAGTTGCAAGTACTATAAAAAAATGTATTTACAACATTAGTTGACCAAAAAGAATACCTGTCATCAGTGCAGATTCTTGATCTGTTAGTAATTCACCAGTTGAATTTGTACCAAACCTGGCACTGGTATATCTTTGTACTAAACCTGGACCCCAAGGACCCAATCCTCTGTTTGAGGAAAACAGATAAAAAATTAGGACAGAAGGTAGGAGCACCTACAAAATATGAGAGGAGCATTGTTCGTTGCTTTTGCAGAACAAATTGCAGCAAAGCGTCATATACTCAAGCCCCTCTAGTTTGATTTGAATGTTGAGGACCCCTCTACTCTACCACTGCTAGCAACTCACTTCATCTGCCCCTTTTTAACGTAGTCATTATTTGCAGCAGCCAGCAAGTCCAAATGTGTGACTGCCACATCAGAACATATGATGCCTTTGTACGTGGACTTACAAGCAATAAACATAAAATAAAATGCCAACTGATGATGCTTTCCTTATTTCAAATTCTAAGATGTTGCAACAATTGGTAGGCAGCTCACAGTTGTGACACGACAAAGCATGGATTTATCATCACTTCCAGTCTTCCTTGAGAACCAGTTCTCTAAGCAGTGTGTTTCAACCTCCTTGTGCAGTTCAGACCTTGGAGGCAAAACAGTAGTGATATGCTCCAGGGGCTTGCAAAGTGTGTAGCAATGCAGATGGAAATGTTATTTTGTATGGATATTTTAAATCATTTGGGTGAAAGTATGATGAGTGTTGGTGTACTTTGGTTTACTGTGATACATTTTGGATGCAATTTCTGTTAATTTGGAGTAGAGGAATCAATTTTAATTTGGCAGGTGTTTCAAACTTGAAGGCAACTTTCAGCTTATTTTTGGGAACTTCCATTTTTTCTTTGATTTTCTCCTAGTAAATCCATGTGTAGCTTTTGTCTGATGTGGAAGTCATGACTGCGTTAATAATTGACATGACACTTCTGTCAGTTAAATAAACAACAAACACACTTCTCTGTGACCTTTTATTCAAATCTAACTAGAAGGGGGCAGACCGTTCCAGCATTTGAATTCGAGTAGAAGGTCTCTACTGCAATTCTGCCCTGTTTCTATTCTAAAAACTGATCGGAACAACAAATAGAGCTACATGAAAATTTAAATTGTAATGCATAATGTTTTGAAAAAAAGGCAATAAGCTTAGATTACCTAATAATCTTTTGAGGAGTAAAATTAGACTCCCATAGATGATTGATTAGCATGCCTTTCCATGTTGCTCGAAACTTTGTTAACCACTCAGAGCTATGCTCTGTTTCTGACGAGAAGCCAGCAGGACCAACCAAAATCAAGTGCTGAACATGTTCAGGGTGCTGAAAAATGACTGAAGTTGTTAGTAATGATTGGCCTAAATGGAGACATTTCACTTGGTAAATGTTTTAGGAACATACCTTTAGGGCATACTTTGCCGCAACATATCCTCCAAAAGAATGACCAAGCAATATAAAATTACTGAGGTTCTTGGCCTTGCGCCACTCCTCAAAAGAATCTATGAACCATGCCTCAGTTTCTGTTTACAAACACACCCATAAGAAAGGCAAAAGAATATAACTTGTTTAACATAACTCATAACAAGCAAATGTTAAGAACTGAATCAATATATGAATTTGCTGGAACAAATCTACTAAGATTTTGAGGCTTCTTTTAAATGATTAAGACCACTAAGATTTAATAGAAAAAAACACATCTGAACACCACCATAAAATTAGAGTACGTGACATGTTATGTTAAACAATGGGCAAAATTAAAAGTGGTAGGTAATGAGTAACATAATTAAAAAATAATCATTTTTGAAGTTGTTCTGATCAAAGTAGAAGTATCAACCTTCGGTACTTTTACAGGTGAAGTCAGGTCTGCTTGAACCACCCCAGCTGAAAAAGGAACAAGAAAAGTAAATGCTATAGTGCAAATAAATGCATCAGAGTAAGGACCAAATCGATCATATGGAAATACAGTCACTATTTATTAATTCGGATTACTAGTACTGAATAAAAACCTATAGTGGTCAATAGTACAAAAATATTAATCTGTGTCACTTTTGTCAAAACTTACCCAAGCTGATCGATGGCAATCACCCTAAAACGGTTTGCAAGGGCATCAAAGTTTCGAAAGAAGAACCCCTGAGAAGCTCCATAGCCATGGACCATAACAAGGGTGGGAGCGTTCTCCTTGCTATCAAATGTTACAGTATTGATGAACCTTGGTTCATCACTTGCTGACCTAAACCATCTTACTTTTGACCCAGGTGGAGCAGAGCCAATGTTGACTTGTTCCTGGACATACCCAGTTCTGTAAAGACAAAGAGAAAGGTGCATCATATATCAGAAAAATACAAAAAAGATACAGAAACATCTAGAATGAAATTATAAAAGCTTGAAACTTTTATAAACAAGATAGCAGCCTTATTATTATAAAATACAAAATTAAAAGCCCATGCCAACAATAATCAGAAAACCACAAAATGCATTCACATTGTATTAACAGGTGCCATAGGGACATTGTGGTATTTTATAACTTTTACATAAACCGAAAATGCACCAATATATTATACTAAGCCATATGTATATTTTTGACCTCACTCTTTCAGACACCTTGCAACATTTCAGTTTAATCAGAAGCAACTGTGCTTATTACAACTAGGTCAAGATGAAAGACAGTTCTTTTGTACAGTGAAAACACGGTTCATGAGTATGCTAACACAGTTTAAATAAAAAATCTCACTGGATAAAATCCAAGCAATGGGCTAGAGAGTTCTATTCATAGACAGCACAAGGCCAAACCATCCATTAGTAAATAGCACCTCATCCAATACGCTAAAGAATCACTACAACAATTGATAATTTAATTGTATTTGCTCATTTGTCCCGGAACAAAGTCTAACATCATGTGACCACATGATCCCACAGACCAAAATTTCACACTCAACACAGGACAAAACCATCAAAGTCGACTTAAAATGACTAAAATTTTAGACCCAAGTTAGTAGAATTCATAAACTGTTAGCTCGATAACCTTTGCATTTAGATAGCAGTTAGCTACAGAAGTACCACAGCACTAACAGCTGGTCACTGTAAGACTGCAGCAATAGCCCAATCAGCCTTCATGGAAGGGGAGGCAATTGCACTACAGCCCCAAATTCTGAGCTTCGTGCTCAACATTCAAAAGGACCTTAATCTCAGCCGAGCTCGACTGCAGATGAACTGGCCAAATTAGCACAGGCCCAAATGCAATTTAAATCACAGGCCAAGTAACCAGCTGTTCCGGCCAAAAGCCTGAAGCTTCTACCAAATTGACACGCAATCCGATAAATTTCCACATTCTTTGATCGATAAACTACAATAAATAACTAGCGGAGTCAAAAGCCCGAAGCATCAACGAATTCACGCGTGCTTTGGTAAATTGGATTGGGGGAACCAGAGTCGGGGGGCGAGGTCGTACTTGACTATGGAGAGGAGCCGCTTCTCGGCGGCGATGATGCGGTCGGTGGAGGTGGGGATCCACCGGAGCGCGGGCGGCCACACCCGCGCCCACCTGGACCCCGCCTGCGCCGGCGCCTCCGCCGTGGCCGCCGCCGCGGAGGCGGAGGCCCGTCTCATCTCCTCGGCCGCCATCCTGGTCGTCGTCGCGACGGCGGCGCGGCTCATACGACGCGGGGCACACACGTCACGCGCGCGCTTCCTCCGCCCGCGGCTGCGCTGTAGTCTGGCTGGACTCGCGGAGGCGTGTGCTCGGTGCTCTTGGTTAGGTTCCGGTGCGGCGCCCGCCCGTGCCGTTCGTTAGCGTGACCGGGGCAGGTTTTGGCGTGTGCTTTTTAAAGGTCGGGGAACCCAACCCACGGGCGCGACCGCGTTCGCGGGACGAGGCGGCGACCGCGCGTCGGCAGCGGCAGGCTAGGACGACGTCAGGGCGTGCGTGTGGTCTGGGATTGGAGCGCAAGCAAGCAAGGGAGCAGCGAGCCGGCGACGCCGGCCTTCTGACCTGCACCTGCCCCGGCTTCTGGGAAGGCAGCTTGGTTTTGGGGTCGGGGTCCGACTCCCTCCCGCACGGTGGTTCGTCGGCTTCGGTCCGGGATGGTGGTGCGGCGTGCGGTCGATGGCCAGGCTAAGTTGGCACGGCCCGTTGGGTACGGTGAATTAGGAAGCCCCGGCAGATGAAGGTCGTTAAAGGGTGTCGATTCCAAATCGGATCAAAAGTCTTTTAAGCAGGGCTAAAATAGACACGTTCGTTTCTCAACTTTCTCTTGCAGATTGAATTCGTCCCTTAACTAAAAAAATTAAACAATTTAGTCTCTCAACTTACGTTTTTGGATGAAACTCGTCCATTAACTTCCAAATCCACCAATCTAATCCATAAAATTTTATTTTTAGGTCAAATCCATCCCTAGAAAACTCAAAAATTTTATATCTAAATATATTAATTGTCTTTATACACTTTTACGTATATGTTTGTTACAATAGTCCCATGCTATTATTTTACCATCTAGATAAATATTCAGATTAAGTTTGATAGGAATAGTTGGCTTACAAATCTTGCTAATCATTTAGATTACCTCTATACAAGGATAGAAGTATTTTTTATAAAAAAATAATGACCTAAATATATAAGTATAGCGATCAGTTTGACAAAATATAGTGACTCGTCTATGCTTGTTACGTAAACAAAATTAAATTAAGCACATAACCCATAATATACGATGGATATAAGAATTGATTAGGATAACCAATAGATAAGATGGTAAAAGTAAATTAGTGAACAACACATATTTAAATACCATATAGAAAGGTGGTGCTAAGGTAGTAAAATAAATAGAAAAATAAAACTTGAGGGGTTGATTTGATCTTAAAAACAAAACTTGAGGGACTATATTGGTTGATTCGAAAGTTAAGAGACGAATTTGATCTAAAAACGAGACTTTAGGACTAGATATACCAATTTCAATGTTGAGAGGCACACTTGAGTCTTGAAGCAAAGCTGAGAGACTAATATGACTATTTTACCCTTCCAAGTTTCAAACAATTGAACCCAACCAAGTAGGGGTAGTTTGGACAAACTGAAACACAGGTGTACGTGTGTCGTGGACACGTGTCTGAAATCGGCATGCCAGTGTGGGCCCTGGACGGATCCACGGACGCACGCCCTCGAGTCCGGCCGGAGTCCCCACCCCATTCCTCAACCGCAGCCGGCACACCACACCACACGACGCCGCCGCCCCGCTCCCCACCCTCTGCCCGCCGCGCTCTCCCCACTCCCCTGCCGCTGCGCCGCCACAGCTCCGCTCATCCCTCGATCGGACTACCGCGGCGGAGGATCCATCCGGACGCGGGTTCGTTTGCTCGGCTTCTCGGTATGTAATCTCGCTCGTCATTTCCCCCAATCACAAGCCGAAACCGTTCTTCATCCACGCCCATTAGCTTCTAGATTCTGGTCCGCGTGGTGTGTGGTGCCGCGCTGATCCAATCAGGGCATCCATGGTTCGATTAGGCTCGTCGTCTCCGTATTTTCAGCGCGCTAGATACTAGACATTAGTGGCGCCACTGGGCCTTCTTGGAATCTATGTTGCCGGTTAAGGTGTGGCTGCTGTCTAGTGTCAAAAGCCTTTGGGATTCGTTCGACTGAACAACCGTTCCGCGCGCTGGAAGCGAATTTCCCGTTTGCCGACCAAGGGACATGGGCGTAACAGTAACAAGACTGGCATTCTGCAAGACGATTGTGTTTTGTTGTGTTCTGCCTTGTAATATCCCAGAGCCTCAAACCTGCTGTCTAGCATTGAGGCATATGTGCTTGCAGGGAGCTCAGAACGGCAGCGTTTAGGCATGCTTTTTCAGTTTCGTTTGCAGATTATGTCATTAGTGAAGAGCTTAAATGCCGGTTGCATATCCGTGCGACCATGGTCAATGATGATATATCATATATGATGCTTTCTGCAAGATGGCAGTGCCTTTTTGTTTCCTGTTTTGTATTTCCAGAGCCTCAAATAGTGTCTAGCATTGTTGTGCTTGCTTGCAGGGAGCTTAGATCCACAATTTTTCAGTTTGGTTTGCAGATTATGTTGCTAGTGAAGGGTTAAATTTGTGAATGTACTCCTCTCATGCCAGTTGCATTTCCATGTGACCGAGTTTGATATACATGATTCTTTTGTAGTTTTATTGGACGACTGCTACATTTGGCTCTGACTTTATGCAACTTGACTATGCTGCAACCATGCTAACTGCTTCTTAGACAATGACCAGAACTCTGAACTTAGAGGTACAGGCAGATAGTTGGTTCTTGTTTACAGCATACCCTACCTAGTGTTCACTGTTCAGGACTTGAACTCTGAACTTATGGGTTTCTGATAGCTCTATCTTCACAATTATAGTGTATAGCATACTTTTTGACAACAACAACAACAACAACATAGCCTTTAGTCCCAAGCAAGTTGGGGTAGGCTAGAGGTGAAACCCAAAAACAGAAATTAGAGTTAGGGGAAAAACAGAAAAGGAAGTAAGGATCACGGTTCGGGCACATTGATTGCTAGTCTACAAGCGCTCCTATCCATAACTAAATCCATAGAGATATTCCACTCCTTGAGGTCTCTCTTAACTGACTCGTCCCAAGTCAGTTTAGGCCGACCTCTACCTCTCCTAACATTATCAACCCGTCGAAGAACCCCACTACGCACCAGCGCCTCAGGAGGTCTTCGTTGGACATGTCCAAACCATCTCAACCTATGTTGAGTCAATTTCTCCTCAATTGGTGCCACCCCAACCCTATGTATAGCATACTTTTTGACACAAGACAGAAAATGAAAAACAAATCCTAAGTTCAGAGTAGAAGCAGTTTTATATTTATGTTAGAAGGAATTGACAAGAAAACTAGCTTTTTCCCCCCAAATCAGGCTAAATCATTTCTCTCACCGACCATTTAGTTCTATACTGTGCATGGTGCCTGCTGATCCAATCAAGGGTCCATAGTTTGACTAGGTTAGCCTTCTCTGTCTTTTCAACACGCTAGATAGTCATATGTAGTATAGTAGTATTTAGTTGGCACCATTGGGCTTCTCGGAATCTTGGTACCGTCGTTAAGGTGCAACGGATTCCACTTGTTCGTCTTGGTACCGTAGTATAGTAGTAATTCCTGTTTAATTTCAAGACTTGGCTTTAACTGAACACCCATTCCACTTGTTTGAAAAGCGAAATGGATGCATGACCAACGGGCATTTCTAGTATTGCTTTCAGAACATGAGCATAACAAGACTGACATTCTGCAAGATGATTGTGCTTTCTTACTTTCTGCCTTGTATTCCAGACTCAAGAGTCTCAAATCTGCTGTCTAGCATCGGCGTGTATGTCTGTCGCGATCTCAGAATGATAAATTGTTTAGGCATGCCCTTTTCAGTTTGGTTTTCAGATTATGGGCCTGTTTGGATCTGTAGTGTAAAAACTAAAATAAAATGGTTTAAATATGTATTTAGTCTAAACTATGAATATAATGATTCCTAAATGCTCCTGATGTACCTGCAGTTCGTAGTCCTGAATTTTTTTTGAGCTACCATTATCTAGCTTTATCTAGGTCCAAGTGATCCAAAAACTTTTTTGAACTAGAGCTCTGGCTTATGTTACCAGTGAAGAACTAAACTTACTGAGTGTACTACACTCATGCCAGTTGCCTATCCATGTGACCATGGTCGATGATATGTTCTGCTTTCTGCAAGATGGTAGTGCTTTCTTGTTTTCTGTCTTGTATTCTGAATCCTTAAAATCTACTGTTTAGCATTGAGGTGTATGCTTGCAGGGAGCTCAGAACAACATTGTTTCAATTTGGTTCCAGATTATGTCAGTAGTGAAGAACTTAATTTTCTGAATGCATTCCTCCCATGTGTTTTCCCAGTTGCATATCCATGTGACCAAGTTCGATGATATATGATGCTTTTATTCGAGTACTTCTACATTGGCTCTGACTGTATCCAAATTGATTATATACTGCAATCATGCTAATGGCTTCGCGAACAAGGACTAGTTTATTGAACTTAGAACTACAAGTAGATACTTGGTTCTTTATTTACACTTTACAGCATACTCTACCTAGGGGTCGGGAGTCAGGACCTGATCTCTGAACTTATGGGTTTCTGATTGCTGTTTATCTTCACAGTTATAGACTATAGTGTATACCTTACTTTTTGACCCAAGGCAGAAAATGAGAAACAAATATTAAGTCCAGACTCCAGAGTAGAAGTAATTTTAAATTTTTGTTGGAAGAAATTGACGAGAAAACTCTTGCAGGGCTGAAGAATTGACAAACATGGCATCTAGTGGCATGAAAGATTTTTACCGGCAGAAAAAGAAAGGCGGTGTGACCAAAGCATCATCATCTTCCAAGGAGAAAACACAGCAGTACACTGGAGGGGCCTCTGTTGGCGCCACAGATACTGCTCAGACATCGGCACTAGTTTCTCATGGCTCATGGGATCTCAAAGGTACTTGCCACCCACCGAGGGATCATAAGAGTAATCTGCTGTAATTTCTGTCCTTCTCACTTTGTGGGAGAGCGTAGAAGAACTTCTCATGATATGCTTTTGTTCATGATAATGTTGCTGTAGATGATTTTGGTGAGCAAGAGGAGCAGCTGCGACAATTTGACCTGGACATGAAATTTGGCCCATGTATTGGTGTTACTCGCCTTCAGCGCTGGGAGCGTGCTTCTGCCATGGGCCTCCAGCCACCAGCCCATCTCCGGGATCTGTTGCTGCGCATTACAACAACAACAACAACATAGCCTTTTGTCCCAAGCTAGTTGGGGTAGGCTAGAGGTGAAACCCAAAAGGTATCCTTATTCTGGGGGTTGTAAAATCATTTTTTCACAAGAAACAGTAACCCTTGAAGTCATGTCAAAATGCAATCTGCCGTATGGAACTTTCACATTGAACATATTTTGTTCCAATCTGGTTGGTCAGAAGAATAACATAGTGACTGGAAAAAAAGAAATTCTTTGGGGCATCTTGCAAGATTGTGCAGTGAAATGCAGGAGTAGGATATGGATAGTGTTGACTTGCAGCGCAGACTGATGTTGTGCATGGCCATTGGAAAGAGGAAGGAAGAATGTTATAAGTAAAATAATTAAAGATAAAGGCTAGAAAAGATTAAATTATAAGCTAATAAAGGAAAAACTCCAAATTCCCACCCTCAAGTATGGACAAAGTCTGGATAACCCCCTAAATATGTTTTGGTTCAGTTTGCACCAGCAACTATCTTAATCGATCCTTCGTAAGATTGTCTTTTTTGTTTCTCCATGCAACAAATGTTGTGGTATCCTCAGTTTGGCTGAATGTGCTCTACTTCTTGCCGTTGTTTATATATTCTCTCTAATTTCGTGCTTTCCTGTTGTGTGCATTGTTATTTCCCCCATAAGTTATTGACCTCACCTGCTTATATGTATCCGAGGGCAGCGTACATGCACATGAAACATTTCCTGTAAGGTGACCCGCATTGCGAATGTTTAGCGTGCCGTGATTTTGAAGAACTGCCTCTAATTGAGGCATGGAAACATAATATTAATGGGCCAAGCCCCAATGGAAGTTGGCAACCCTGGTGTTGGGAGAAGTAAACAGCCTACGATGATAAAAATCCATAATTCAGGAAATTGTTGCTGACTAGAGTTTTTCATGATACGATTTCGATCCGTGATCGCCACCAGATGGCCGCACCAACAAAAAAAAAGGTCACCCTTCAGTGGGTGTTTCTGTGCAGCACATGGGACATTCCGTGTGTCAAGTCCAATCGTTGCAGTCAGCCTCTTCAGTTTGAGCGGCGCCTAGGGCCTAGTCGACGCCGCCACGGCAACAGCCCGATGGCGACGACGAGGACCAGCCAAGCCATGCTCCTTCACCGTAGAGGCTAACGGTTCGCAGGAGAACAACCTGCTGATGTACATAGTCCGTGTCGGATGATGACGGGGCATGCGTCGTTGTTACTTGCATTGTTAGGCCTGCCGGCCGGGTTCCTGGGTGACAGACCGGCGCCGCAAAGAGTGACCCGTGATTTCTTGCCCTGTGGGGAGTGCCATGTGTTCTTTACACTCTATAGTGAGTGATGCTCACAATAAGGGCCATGTTTAGTTCCCGGTCACATCATCAAACTTTTAAAAATTTTCTCTCCAAACTTCACTATTCACCTATCACATCAAATCTCTCTCCTCATGTATAAAGTACTAAACGCGGGTAAATAAAAAAACTAGTTACATGGTTTTGATGTACACGACGAGACGAATCTTTTAAGCCTAGTTAGGTCATGGTAGGACAATGTTTACCACAAACAAACGAAAAGTGCTACAGTGTCTGATGTGACTTTTTCACTTTACTTTTTATCTTTTTCCAGGAACTAAACACCCCAGGGTGGCAATGGCTACTGGAGTCTGGAGTCATGACTTAAATGCACAATGTGGATTGACCCACATGCCGTAATAATGCACAATGACCTTACTGAATGAATCATGACTTTTCAGGTTCTTCCCCCATCGTTTCATATGGGAAAACCAAAGGACTTCTACCTCCTATATAAAAGTGTTTAGTTTCCATGATTATACTCGGTGCCAGATTGACTATATGGATAACTTAGTTAAAAAATTGATAAGGATAACATAGTCAAAAGAAATTGGTAAGGTAGTACTCTAAAATACTATCTTTTGATAATGACAAACAATCCAGCATGAGTTTTCCTGATTATTAAATTGCTAAAGTTAGTTGAACCAATTTTACTGTGGCGGGGAAAGGTGTGGCTGCGTGAGAGTGTGCACAAATTATATACACGCACATACTCCCTCCATCGAGAAATACAGCATCTGACTTTTTTAGATACACTACAGAAGCTCTGCACCTGGACATCCTTGCTTTTAATGAAATTATATGCCGGCAACCTAATAATTGTGTGTTCTCCTCGGTTACAAAAAAGTCATGTTTTGCATATATATATTGGCATATCTTTTATTAATATTTTTTGAAGTATTATATTTTATTAATATTTTAGGAAAAAAGTATGCTTACACCCTACAACTAGCACGATAGTCCTATTTTCAATCGTAAACTAGAAAAACAGACACCAAAGGACATCCAATTGTTGAAATTGGACATATTTGATCATTCAGTGGTTTCAAAGGACATCCAATGGTTGAAATTGGACATATATGATCCTTTAGTGGTTTTAAAGGTGTTTTTTCTTTTCTATTTTTAAAAATTAATTTAATCTAGAAATTCATAACTAATTTATTTTAAATAAAAAAACTAAAATTAGTACCAAAAATTTTATAAAATCTAAAATCTGATGGTCCTCTATCTAATTGGGGTTATTCATATCACATACATACTCCCTCCGTACTCGTAAAGAAAGTCGTTTAGGACAAGGTTTGAGTCAAACTTTAGGAATATAAATTATGAATAACTTTTAAGTTGTTGAGTTTGAAATTGTATAAGTTATATGAATAGATTTATGTTGAAAAATACTTTCATAAAAATAAGAAGTCAAAGTTGTGTTTTGAAGACCGTGTCGTTGTCCTAAACGACTTCCTTTACGAGTACGGAGGGAGTATATATGAATGTGTTCTAGTGTTATATTGCTTTAATTATGCATGTTATTTTATTGAAATAGTTATTTTTGCACTATATTGGATAAGGTCAAATAACTCCAATTGGATCACTAATATATAGGTAGATTTTTAGAAAAAGTTTTGGTATAAATTTCATATTTTTATCATTTATAAAATAAATTAGTTAAGGTTTTTAGATTAAATCAGATTTTTATTTTTTAAAAAATAGAAAACCACCAACGAAACCACTCAAAGTGCTAAATTTTGTCCGGTTTCAACGGTTAATGATCCTTTATATCTGGTTTTGTATTTAAGGTTAAAAATCGGAATATCATAATAGTTAGAGGGTGTAGATTGGATTTGTTTTCTAATATTTTATTGTGGTATTCTATATGAGATGTAGCTAAAGTATAGAAGTATATATCTTTCCGACACTATTTCTTAAGGCAAAATATTCTGATATTGTGCACGCCGGCAATCATTGTTATCCTTTCCCAGTCACCACCCACAGACAACGATCCCTTTTCTTATCATCAACTTTGTAAGCTGAGGCGTCATTGTACTCCCGGTTCTCTCCACGAAACTCTTTTTTTTTTCTATCTAGGATTTTGACGTGCTCGTGCCACTCCCAAAAGAGGGGATATGAATATATGATCTCTCTCGCCCGTGTGTTGAATGAGCCTTGATGTGTAGTACCAAGGACAGCGGTGGTTCATCAAATCATATCACTGTTTGGGCTGGGAGGATGCATATGGACGTGTGTTGAATGATATGCTCTGCCGCTGTCCCGCTACTGCCAATAAATAGATATACGGAGGACCAGTACGTTTGTTTCCTTGCATTTGGAAATAGAATCCATGGCGTTGTTAGCATCGCGCGCGCACTTCCGGTTACGAGACACGAGTTGAAAACGAAGCTGATCGGAACGCGCCGCCAACCCGCCGGGCCGTACATACTTCCGGTGATCGATCGACCACCGGCGGCGTGGACTGCTGCGTACGGCTGACATTGCCGTGCAGATCGAGCTCGAGGGCGAGGCCGTCATGCCGCCCCGGCCCATGCCTTGCAATCAATGGCGCGGCCGGCCGGCCGTCTCCATATCCGGCGGCGGCGGCGGTCCATCGAGCGCCGCACGCCGCGCACGCGCTGTGCGCCTGTGCATGTACGTTCTAGTGTGAGACTGTACGTGCTGTGCAGCTAGCCGTGCAGGCTCACTGCACGCGCGTTGTTGTCGTACTGGCTGCGGAATGCGACGCACGCGATGTGACGCGTCTCCCGGCCGGGCGGGTGTCGCTATAGCTTGCGAGCACGTCGACCCGGCCGGCCTGTACGTACCCGGCCATCAGTAAAGCCTTGCTCCTACACGCCGTAGCTAGGGCACGTACATAGTCGTAGCGATGGCATTCCGACTGACAGGCGGCGCGCGGCGGTGGCGTCGCCGTCGTCGTTGGAACGGATGGACCGCGCCGGCATGCATATGGTTCATGTGGCCGGCGGTGCGCTGATGGTACGCGCTCCGGCGACCACTGTGTGTGTGTGTATTTTGTAACATGCCTAGTTGCTTTCAATTCATACTACCGATGGAGCCGAGTTACCGGCCGGAGCACGGAACGATGGTAGGTCACACAAACGGAACGCGAGACCAAAGACCAACCGTGTTTGTGGCGTCCATGGGTCGTCTACGCTACGTACGATGCCTAGCTTGGCCGGCGCGCGCTGACGTGGAGCGAGCTGCTAGTGGCTAGTGGCGCGCCGCGCCGGCACGTTTTCTCTCGATCGCTGTGTCGTCCGCGCGCGACCGATCAATGCAAAGCTGAGCACGTCCTGCAGTACGTCTGCCTTCAAGTTCTTCGATAAAGACGAAGAGACGACGTGTAACGTTTCCACCTCGATCATATCGTGTGTCAAGGTCAAGACCGACTACGACGAACTAACCGTGGCCACACAAATCATCCGTACGGGTACGACGGACTCCACGGCCACGAACGAGAGAGAGCGCGAGCTAGCGAGCGAGCACACGGGACCCGTCGATCACCTCGCAACCGTGCGCGCGCGCGCCCGCCCGCCCTCGGATGCGGCGAACGCAAGCCGGCCGGCCGGTGGTATGGCCTCGGCGCGCGTCGCGTCGATCGGGCGGGCGGGGGGGCCGACGGCCGAGGTGCCTGCTGGACGTCATCACACGGCGGTACAATCCAAGCAACAGGCAGGTGGTGCGAGTGATGTGAGACAACGAACAGATGTGTGCGGTGGTGCGAGACAATAAGAGGAGGTGATGTATATTGTGGGTGGTTAATACCAGTGTGTTGCTATGGGTGAAGGGGACTTCGTAAGCGAGTGATGTGAGATGACGAAGGGGTGCGTGTGGTAGTGCGAGACAATGAGAGGAGGTGAGGTATTATGGATTGATTAATACCAATGTGTTACTACAGTGAAGATGACTTTGTAAACGAAGGAAAGTGGGAGCCATGGATGCCACTAATTCCGTATCGATAAGGAGTACGGCAAAGAGAGATACTCGGCAGACGTTACGTTTGTAAGGACGGTGAGTCAACACGACAGGGATGCGAGCGATGTGTGAAGATGAAGGGATTTGTGAGACGATGAGAGGAGATAAGATACTGCAGGTAAATAAATGTCTATGCATTGGTACGGGTGAAGAGGACTTCGTGAGTGAAAGTGCGCATGAGGACACCCCTAGATTCCGCATCCAATGAGGAGCAAGACAAATAAGAAATCATCGGTATACATTGCGCCTGGAAACGATGGGGGATGCGAGCGACATGAGAAGATGAATAGAAGCATGCGGCGATGCGGGACGACGAGAGGAGATGATGCACTATGGGTAGACTAATGCCCATGTGTAGCAACGGACAAAGGGGACTTCGCGAGCCAAAACATACAAGAGTAATGGACGCCGCCGATTCTGCATATTGTTAGGAGCATGACAGAGAGATATCCTCGGTAGACGTTGTGTTTGGGAACAACGACGGGATGACAACGGGGATGCGAGCGATGTGAGCAGATGAAGGGATGCTTGCAATGGGATGCGGGCGGCGAAAGGAGTCAAAGTACTGCGTGTTGGTAGATGATACATCATGCTTTTTTTTTAAAAAAACAACATACTGAAGGATGGTGGATTGATTTCTATAATATTATATTTTTTTTGAAAAATTATAACATACCGTTAAATCAACCCTTATTTTAGTATTAGATAGAGATGTACTATACATATGACAAAATCCAAAAATAATAAGCTAAAACCACAGAACTATATTTTTAGACTTTTATCCATCAATTGTTCTATATCACTGCATACTCCATTCATTCTAAACTATTGTACTCCACTTTCTTTTGTTGTAAGTCAAAGTTCTCCAATTTTAATCAAGTAATTTATGAAAAACATCAATATCTACTAGGTTTACTTGATATTGTGGTTGTTATTGTATTTTTTCACCATCAAACTCGTTTATTCGATATTTCACTGCGGGTGAGTAGGGGTGACTATATATGCTCTTTAACTATCGGTTTCATCGCTCAAGGCAGCTATCATTGTAGGCTTGCAGCTGAGCTGATATTTAGAGATGCAAGTACAATTAATTAGTGGTCACACTAATATGGATGCTGCTCACTACCACATGGTTCATCTGTCCTATATATCCACGGAAAAAACATGAACTAGCTAGCAAATAAGTGGAAGTGCATTTTAGCATTTTAGTTATTAGGTGAACGGGTTACTGGTATCATTTACTCTACATAAGGAACACATCGGCTCTAGTTTTGGGCAAAGGCTTCAGCGGAACGAAGATTACAAGAAAATGGTAATAACAAAGGCACAATGAACACTACTAGAAACAACCATCGTGCAGATTCTTGCCTCTTGCGTGGACGGAGATTAGCAATAGATTTTGCTACTAATATCTTTTCATCCAAACAAATGGGTTGCTGTACGTTTTCTCTTATTTGGTCAATACTGATGCATGTTTAAGTCAGTCTAGAGCGGCAGCGCCCACAGGTTGGACTGATGTCTCAAAACTCAACGGAGGCAACTGAGGCTAACGCCAGTCTAAGTCGGAGTTTTATGTCATTAAATGTGCTAACGTGGTGGAGGAGAGAGAATGAAAAGTTCAATGTTATGTGAGAGAAGTTTCATCACCATAAAACTCCTTCATATAGTTATATAGTTTCTGGTCTAGTTAACCGTGCACTGAAACTGGCCTAAACACGGCACGTATATTTAATTTCCATCATCTTAGAAAAGGTGAACTCACTACGGGAAACCCCGTATATGCCGAGTGTCTAGCTCTTTGCCGAGTGTATTCTATTGACACTCGGCAAACAAAAAACACTCGGCAAAGAGTCTCTTTGCCGAGTGTCCGAAAAAATACACTCGGCAAAGAGTCTCTTTGCCGAGTGTCCGAAAAAATACACTCGGCAAAGAGTCTCTTTGCCGAGTGTCCGAAAAAATACACTCGGCAAAGAGTCTCTTTGCCGAGTGTCCGAAAAAATACACTCGGCAAAGAGTCTCTTTGCCGAGTGTCCGAAAAAATACACTCGGCAAAGAGTCTCTTTGCCGAGTGTATTATTTTGACACTCGGCAAAGAATTGAGTTTTTTTGTTTTTGAACCGCAAGTGATTCAAATAATAAAATATAAGAAGTAAAAAAATTATATGCATGTTGTTTGCCGAGTGTCAAAACAATACACTCGGCAAAGAGCTTCTTTGCCGAGTGTATTATTTTGACACTCGGCAAAGAATTGAGTTTTTTTTTTTTTGAACCGCAAGTGATTCAAATAATAAAATATAAGAAGTAAAAAAATTATATGCTTGTTCATGAGGCGCTCCCGAATTTTTGCAAGAAAGACGTCGCGATCCCGCAGCTGTTGTTCAACAGCAGCGACACAGACCGCACTGGGGTTGTATGACATTAGAGTAGGGGGCGCCCGGCCATAGACAACCTCAAATGGTGTGGCCCGGAGGGCAGACTGGTACGAAGTGTTGAAGCAGTACTCCGCCCAAGGAAGCCACTGCAGCCAGGAGCGAGGACGGTCTCCAGCAAGGCACCGCAGGTACATGACGATGATGCGGTTAGTGACCTCAGACTGGCCGTCCGTCTGTGGGTGGAAAGCCGAACTGCGCAGGAGCTTGACGCCGGCAAGCTTGAATAATTCCTCCCAAAAGTGGCTGGTAAAGGCCGGGTCACCATCGCTCACAATTGAGCATGGGAAGCCATAAATCCGGACAATGTTGTCGAAGAAAGCCCGAGCCATCTTGGAGAAGCGATCGACGATTGTCAGGATGACTGACTTCCCGCTGACCCGTGGAAAACCCTCCACGAAATCCATGGCGATGTCACTCCAGACATGGGTCGGCATAGGCAAGGGCTGGAGAAGGCCTGCCGGGTGGAGATGTTCTGTCTTGTTCCGCTGACAGACACGTATACAACTTTGGTATAAAGTGTTTTTTCATATGAGATCATATAAAAATGTTTGTATTCAAAACATACACCCACTAACTCTTTCACATGTGATTACACTACACTTCTTATGAGATGTTTCGATTTTGTAAACATCATTTTGACAAAATGTGCAAAAGTTCTCAACTTTTTATCACAAGCTCTATATGTGATACAATCACTTCATGTCAAATTCTATGATTTTTAGACTTAATTTGCTTGTTTTAGAATTTAAAAATTATTTGGACTCACATCTTTGCGAGTGTCAGAGGAAAAACACTCGCAAAGAGCTTCTTTGCCGAGTGTATTTTATTTGACACTCGGCAAAGAGTCTCTTTGCCGAGTGTATTTATTTGACACTCGGCAAATAAGTTTATTAATTTTTTTTTATATTTTTTTATGGTTCTTTGCCGAGTGTATTCTATTGACACTCGGCAAACAACATGTATACAATTTTTCTACTCTTATATTTTATTATTTAAAATCACTTGCGGTTGGGGGTTTGCCGAGTGCCCCAGGCACTCGGCAAACTCCGGGTTTCCCGTAGTGACTGGGGCCGGGATTGGAAAAAAAAAGAGCTTGGATCCTCGGCGGACATGTATACATATGTGTCTAAATCTATACTACAACCGACCATATATTTATACTTTAGGGCTCCTTTGGATGCAGGTGCCAGTTCTACCCCGGGCAGAGCACCCCGTGCGGGGAAATTCTCGCCATCCACGTCCCCGTCCAACCCAGTGGAGAAAATCCCGTCCCCCACGGGTCCTATTTGGAGACGGAGCGTCGGCGCAGTCGTGGAAAGCGGCGCTGCTTGCTGACTCGCTCGCGTCGGACGCCTGCGACGGCCCGGGTTGCGGCGCCCGGACCCGAGAGGTGGGGAGCGCCCGCCCCGGGAAAACACGCGGATCGGGGCCGCCGCTCCCGTGGTCGGAGACTCCCAAATGATGAGATGAACCGGTCCGGGGCGAAAAACCGCGCGGGGAGCGCGTCCGGGGAAATGGAGGGGATCCCGGTGGGATTTTTGTTCCCAAAGGAGCCCTTAAAGTGTAATTGTAATTTTGCTCTTATTTTTTAACTTTGCGCTCTCTACTATTCACAAGTCAAAGCGATTTGACTTGTGAATATTACGGGGCATATTCATTAAAAAAATAAGGATAAAATCACAATTACACACTTCAAAACAGTGGCAAGAACATCAAAACTCTCTTATATATGTCTCATTCATCAAGAATAGTTACTTGTGATTGCACTATGTCAAAACTCGACAAAGGAGACACACTAATAGGCGACGCGGAATTGAGACGCGTCACCAACGAGTCATTGGTAACGCGGGTTGACTAGACGCGTCACCAATAAGTCTGTAGAGTCTCCTATGTACCTTAAATAGGCGACACTTCTTAACAACACGCGTCACCTATGACTGGGTCATATATAGGAGACGCGTCCAGACAAATGCGCGTCACCTATAGCAGGGTATATTGGTGACGCGGGTTCCTAACACGCGTCTCCTATAAACAAGTCTCCTATAACCGAGTCTTAGATAAAAGGCAACAGGAAGACGCGCGCCACAACCTAGGCCTGGGCCCTAGTGGCCTTTGAGCCGGCCCAAGAAGACGCACGCCGCGTTAGGGTTAGCCCTAACCCTTCTGCGCTCGCACTAGCCCTCCCCCTCCATACGTAGCCGCCGCCCCACTCCCCTTCCCTCTCCCCTCCGTTCGCAGCCGCCGCCCCGCTCCCCTCCGTTGCTATCATCGCCGCCTCGTCCCGCCCCGCCTCTCTCCCTCCCTTGCTACCTCGCCGCTCCTCTCTTTCCCTCTCTTCCTCCCGTCTCCAGATCCGCCGCCGTCGGGCCGTCATCGCCGAGACCTCCTCGTCATCGGATACGCCGCCGTCGGGCCGTTATCGCCGAGATCGTCACTGCTGTCAGGCTAATACGGCCGGCGGCGGTCTCGGGTGGCCGTTGGCCGCTGTTGTTGACCCAAGCCTCCTCCAAACCCTAGCGCCGGCGCCTCCACTTCGCTCTTCCCCTCACCTCCTCGCGCTCAGGTATCTCTCCCCTCCATTCATCTCTCTCTCACTCCTCGTCTCGTCCATCGATTCCGCCGCCAGTAATCTCCTGTTGCTCGAGCTGGTCGCTGATCTGTGCTCTCCGATTCGAATCTACTTGTTGCAGGGTCCGGCGGCGAAGGGAAGGCAAGATGTACACCGCGAGGAAGAAGATCCAGAAGGAGAAGGGCCGGGCATGTCTGCCGCAAGTACCGACCGGATGGGAGCCAGATCTGGCCATCGGTGCCCATGGTGGTGGGCTGCTTGCCGTGGCGGCGGGGCAGTACACGGCCACCAACATCAATTTCACCAGCAGCATTTGTTCGGCTTGCACTTCAACTCGACCGGTACTTGCTCACCCGTCTCTCGCTTACTCACGCTGTCATCATTTGCTGCCATGGTTGGGTTGTCATGGTGGTGCTGTGCTGGTGGTTAATCAAAATTAGATGTGGCATCTGTGTTCCCATAATGATTGTTCTATTTTGCTATTTGCATTTCAGTGATCACGTCTCACTCCGAACCACTTAGTAATTGCTAAAAAAACATGTTGGTTAAACTTGTGGCGAACTATGGAAGCCAACCAAACACTTCCAGACAACAAATTAATGCTGATCTGGATATATTGGAGTAGGTTCAGAGGTAATCTAAGACAATGAGTTCTCAGGTAAACTAAGACAATGAGTTCAGAAAAAAAAGTGAATGGTTATAATATTGTAATGAATTGAAGATGGATGAGTCCATTTCTTCTACTTACGTGTGATGGTATGATTAGTGGTAATGTGTAGAGCACAACAGTTGTAATTGGAAACAACAGCAGAAGCGGCTTGGTTGCTTTGGGGGATACAATTGCCTGTTGTCTGTATGAGCATGTCTAAGGGGTTGTTTTTTTGTTTTCGAACAACAACAGCAGAATTAACTATTTTTAATTTTCTACACTCCTTGACAGAATGCCCATCTGGCCTCTTGATATTTTCTCCTTCAATAGGAGCTTAACCATCATCCTTTCTTTACTGGCCTATTGGACTGCTATACTATCTTTTTAATGGTAGGTAACACATGGACTCTTTCTGGACATACTATCATGTGGGTGTGCTATTCTTTCACAGGTTAAGATGTATAAATACAGCTGCATTGTTTCTGTTCTGAAACTACTAGTGCTATTATTTTGCTACCCCCTACCATGACATGTCTAGCAGTAGCGTTATCTGAATTATATGTACATCCAAGGGAACTGTCTTTGTTTAGAAGAACATGCACCCTGAGCATAAGTAATTGACACTATGGCCTGCATAAGTAATATCCATTTCTGTGTACCTTATCTGAAATTCACTATGTTCTTATTGACTTATTCTGAGATGATGTTTGGTGCAGGGTCCATTAATTAATGGTGAAACAGTTTCTGCTGCTGACCTCTCTGGGTCCTGAACTATATCATGGAGATAGCTCTGGGTCACTACAAGAATTGGTCTGTTCCTGATTCACTTCCACACGTAAAACAACACATGGAGGTATCATCTTTTGTCCAAGAAACTTTGTGCTTGTCTTTTCAGTGTTTGGTTTCTTAACACGAATGCACATCAACAGATGCCTGAATGCTTGGTCATAAATCATGCCAACATCAGTATTATTTCTACTGTTATTGAAATACATCCATCTGAAAACACATCGTCAAACAGTTGATCCACGATAGTGATTTCTTAGCACTACATTGAATGCCATGGAGCAGAAAATTCTGCTGATTTTTGTTTCTGCTTGTATGTTTATTGCAGAGTGTAGGAAGCTACTGCAATAACAGGGTAGAACCCTAATATTTTCTTATGAATGTTCAGATTGCCTAAGCTCCTAATATTTTGCAGATTGTCTTGTGATAGGTCTGGACAGCTCCAATCATCTCTTTGGGTGTATAAGTGTGCTGCCCAGTTCTGGTAATTATATTCAACTTCAATACTATATTCCAAACAATCCCTTGCAAAATATTTGTGTAGTATCAATGCATCAGTAACTTAAAGGATAAATTGTTAGTAAAAAGAACTAGATACTGCTCAATATTTGTGATCACTCCATGTATGATTTTTTTGCTTAAAAATTACTTTTCCTTTGTCACGTTGCTTAAAAATTACTGTTACATTATTTTTACCAGATCCACGTGATGATCTTGGTGGAATGGATGTGGCTAGAAAGGTAAGATACCTCACAATTTCACATGCAATAAGTGGTTTTCTGTTTGTTGGTTGTTTTCATTTCCCAAGTGAACTGTTATGTGTTGCATGAACTGCTGCTATGCTGAGTCTATTTGTGTCCTACTAGCATTTGATGTGGATAATCTTATGAACACAAGTGTTATCACATAATGTTCCTCCTGTTCCAGTAGGCCATGTTATCCACTTGTTCATATTTGTGTTTCATACTTTCATGCTTTGAACTCTTATACAGCCATCTGCGTATGGTTAAGATTACAATATAAAATTTACCTTTTATGTGAAAGGGATGGCTGAGGTTTGGTTTGAAACTTCAAACTTCCCTGTTTATCTTTGCTAACAAGCAGTCAGCTCTAAGAACTTCATGTTTGGATGCAGGCGTTGATCCTGGCTGGGCACTGCATTATTTAGCTGTTAAGTATTGGCTTCACATGTGTGTTGTAATTTCTTCTTTCTCTAGGGAGTTAGTTGTAAAAAGACATGTGATAATCAATGATTAGAGAGCTTTTTTGTAATTTTTGTAATTTTATTTTTTTTATTTTTTAATTCATCAAAGGAGACGCGGGTTGTCAACCCGCGTCACCAATGACCCTCTCAAAGGAGACGCGGGTTGCCAAGCCGCGTCACCAATGACCTTATAGGAGACGCGTCTCAACTTAGGCAGTGTCTTCAATGACCATCTTAGGTGACGCGGGTAGCCAGATATGCGTCGCCAATATATCAGTCATTAGTGACGCGTAAAAACCGCGTCACTTATGACTTTACATTAGTGACGTATCTTTAGTGACGCGTAAAAAACGCGTCGCCTTTGACTGTCTATACGCGTCACTAATAACTATTTCTGACATAGTGTTGGTCACATTAAATTAATGTCCGCATCAAGAATATTGCATTGATTCATTCCTCTGACTCTTTGACATGCCTTGTTACTTCGTTTTCATTTGGGTCGTCTCTCGTCTGTCGCTCTCTCTAGAATGTTTTTCAGGCAAACGTAAAGTTTGCGCTTTAGGTCAGTGTACCCATTTTATCCCTAGAACTCGAATATTTTATCTCCTAGTGTAATAAAGCTCTGTGATCATCAGCACATTTTCAGAGATTCACCGGGGGCACCTCAACGGCAAATTGTACGTGCAGTGACGACCACCTTCAAGTTAAATGGTGCTAACACCACCCAGTGCTAAAGGGTCATCAGGTGATAAAGAAGGGGGACCCTTTAGTCCCGGATCGTAACACTAACCGGTGCTAAAGAGGACTTTTAGCATCGGTTGATGTTATCAACCGGTGAAGGGTCCCGGGGGCACCTCAATTTTATATCCTGTGCTAATGTTGTATTAGCACCGGTTCTTGAATGCGCCGAGGCATATAGACAGGGCGGATGATGAATTTTCTGGTAGTGACATAACTAGTGTGTGGCAAAATTAAAGGAGCGCTAACATTTACGGAGTATATAGATTAGACCGAGCATGCATGTGACTTGCGTGTTGTGCGATCTCTAGGTCGATCTCTTCATCATCAGAATTGAATGTAAAACCTCGTCGATGTATATGTGTGATCCCCTCCTGAATTGCATAAATGACCTGAGCTAGCCAGACTGCCAGAGGCCAGAGGAGACACTACTAAATACGCTGACGACATAGCTAGGGGCTAGCAGGAGTGTAGCTAGCGCGCTAGCTACAGCCGGCCGATGGTGTTCTTCCTGAGCTCCCGTACGAGAGCTGTATGCCCCGGCCCCAATACAAGATGATGCATTGCATGATCATATCGCTCGCCTCGATCATATGCACTCAGGTTTTGTCGTCTCGGATCGGAATCGTCGCGTCGTACGAGCGCTTGGTGCACACAGTCCCGAGTTGATGGCGGAGATTCGATTAGTGTTTCCACTTGCGCAATGTGGCCGATCTCGAGAGGCTGACCGACGATCCCACCACTACCGGAATCTGTCTCTTTACCGGCACACGGTAAAGACTATATTACACACGGTAAAAACGCACACGGCAAACACCGGTCGGCAAAGCCGACTTTACCGTGGGCTTTTTGTCGGACACACAGCAAAGCTTCGCCGAGTGCCGAATCCAACCCTCGGTAAACAGTTTCTGAAAAAATAAAAAAAAATCGTAAACCCCCCGTCACGCCGCCGCCGCCCGCACACGCTGCCTGCCCGCGCAGCTCCCCTCACCTCGCCGTGCCTCTGGCCGACGCCTCTACGCACCGCTGGCTCGCCGCTCCGTGCGAGCCGCCGGCCCACCGCGCTTCCTCCCGCCGCCGTCCCGCCGCGCCTCTCCCCGCCTCCTCCCACCGTCGGCCCGCCGCCCCTGTCCCACAGGAGGGGCGAGGTGGGGGCGAGGGGAGGCCGAGGCGGAACGGGAGGGCGGGAGAGCCGGGGAGGATGCGGCAAGGCAGCGGCAGGCGCAGGCGGCGGCATCGGGCGACGCGAGGAGGCGGGGAGAGAGGGGAGAAAGATAGAGGAGAGAGAGAGGTGAGAGGCATTTAATTAAATGGGAGGGTGGGATCCGGGTGAGATGGCTATGGTCCAATGAGAGGGCAGGATTTCCAAGGTGTGGATTGATGACGTGGCGATGCGTGTTTTCCTTTGCTGTTGTATTGAAATTTTGGATGGCTAAACACCTTCAAATGAAAAATTTATAAACTATAAAATTTTACATCTCTTCGAGACCAACAACTTTGATATAGAATATATTTACATCCGAGATCATTTGAAATTTTCAAAATTTTAAGATTTCAAATTAGATATAGTATACGAATATTCTAAAGTACTAACTGATCTCAAATTAAAATATTATCAACTACAAAATTTTATATTTCATTGATATGTACAACTTTGATATATAAGTTATTAACATTCGAGATCATTTGAAAATTTTAAATTTTCAAATTTCAAATTAGATAACTTATAATAATATTTTGAGTTTTCAAACAATCTCAAATATAAAAATTATCAACTACAAAGTTTCTTCACTTTTAAAGATCTACAACTTTTATTTAGAGTGTTTCTTCATCGAAGGTCATTTGAAAATTCCGGATTTAAAATCTCATCTCCCTACTACTACTAGAGAGAAACTTTTAAAGAGATATGTAAGATTTATGTACAAACTTACATTAACATTCTCAAATGAAAAACTGTCAATAACAAAATTTGTTCATCTTGGTGAGTTGTACAACTTTGTAGTTCAAAATATTTTCATTTGAATTTGTTTAGGGGCTCAAAATATGCATTTAAACATATTTTTGCCGTGTGCCAAGGAAAAACACATGGCAGATCATAGCTTTACCGTGTGCCAAAATTAAGGCACACAGCAAAGTTGTGCCATAAAAATACACACGGCAAAGTCGACTTTGCCTTGTGCTGTTAAAATACACATGGCAAAGCCCCTGTATGCCGTGAGCCGTGGCTTTGCCGTGTGCCTTTTCTCTGGCACTATGGCACACGACAAAGCTTGTTTTTGCCGTGTGCCTGATTTCTGGCACACGGCAAAGCCATTGACACACGGCGTATAAGGATTTTCCGGTAGTGCACCTCTGTCGTCGTCTGTGTCCTGCTCTCCCCATGACGTCCGTCCGATCCAGCATAGTATGTTGGCTAGCTGCTGTCCTCTGTGGCTCGGTCACCTGATCTGAGCCGCCTGGGTCCCAAGAGAACTGGGGACGCATGTGTTGTTTCAGTGCTACGGTGTTTTTAAGGTTTAGGGTAAGGCCAACACAACAGTCTCAATATAGGAGCTTCATAAATACCTTAATTTATAGCACTATATTTGCTGATGTTGTTGGCCCTCTCGATCGTTTGAGCACCTAACATGTGCATGCCCTGCGCCAATCTCATAGTTCATCTATTTTACATGTTGTTAATTTAGGGCATGGAAATTGTTTTTTATTTGTCATCATAGGATTTCAAGAAGAGATATATCCCTGCTAATGAGTAGAGGTAGCATCTTTCTTCATTAATTAGCCTCCATATGGGTAGATGTAGAGACAAACAGAATCAATTAATATGGTTATAGTACAGGTTTTTGTGCATTCCCTTCCTATATTAGGCCAGTCTCAATGGTCATTTCACAGGTGTGTCATGCACATTTAATGAGGTGACACATCAGCCAAAAGAGAACTTTTGCATGAAATGGGGAGGAGAGAGAAGAAAATCGTTTCACCATGGTGAAACGACCCAGCGTTGTTACCTAACGGCCATTGAGGGGGATTTCGTTTTACCATGGTGATAACAGCCTAATGCAATTAATTGTTTTATTTTGTTTTGGAAACCGTGTGAATGAAATGCTCCACTGTGAAGGTTTGTTCCATTCATTGTTTCATCTCGCTATATATGATGTGGCGTATGGAAAACAGTGTAGCGAAACACCTTATTGAGACTGGCCTTATATATGCATATGTATACAGTATACCTTGATGTATACGTAGACCATGCGATGCGTAAGCCTAGGTACAAGGCAGAGAGAGAGAGAGAGAGTTGCTCAACTGGAGTTTGCAGGTATAGACTTGTCCATCTCGGGTGCGTTAGCTGGACGACCGCGTCTTCACTCATGTCACGGACGACGCATGTCCTGCGAAAAGGACACCAAGAGATAAAAAGGCGATTTTTTTCGGGTTAAATTTTTTCATGCCATTACAATTTTCATACTTTGAAAATATGCTATCGGTGTGTCACAGACACGTGGGGGCCACTACAGTCACTGACAATAGCATTTTTCAAATTTTTGAAAATTGTAATGGCACGTTTGAAATTTTTCCATTTTCTCGAAAGAAAAAGAGATAAAAGACGATTTATATCGATTAGTAGTACATGCTCAAGACGCGGAATCATTCCATATGCAAATTTGCGCGCTTCCTATATCATGGGTCAGCTACACCTACCTCGTACTTGGACCACCGGTAGAGTACTCCTACTGTATATTGTGCTGATTATCTTCTATTAGCTGTTTTGTTCCTAGTTGCATATGTAAATATGTAATATACATATTAGTGGACCAATACCTTTGATCTTATAGATATTCCATCCATCCTAAAAAATGAAGAATACAATTTTAATTTAATCCTAAGAAACTAGAATTTAGGATAGTTTGACAATAAAAGTAGAGTTGCGAACAAACGCACCATGTCAATATTGTTGATATTCATACATTTTACTTTAAATTATCAATATATAAAACATCACATAGGCTTATAACCCCCACCCCTCCCCCAAAACAAAAAAAAAACTTGACCGGGGAAAAGATCGCACCGCACTACTACAACTAAGAAGATATATCACGCCACGTCCAGAATATGCATATGGTAAGTTCCTTACTTGAAAAGAGGCAGCAAACGTATAGTACCTATCTTATACTTTCGTCCTCTCTTACTCTAAAAAAGTTAATTCAACGTCCTATGTTTGGAATGATAAGATTATAAACTGGCTGGAACCTATTTAGACTGCTAAGGTGAGACTAATTCCACCAGAATGGACCTAGAATATAATAATAGACCTGAACTGGAACACTAATTGGCCGGGATATCACATTCTTCCCTCCTTCAAGGCTGATGTCTTCGGCAACTTACCACTTTCACCATAGATAAATATATAGGATTTTCCCTCGGTGCCACGGCCATGCTATTCCCTCCACGGGCCGACATACACGCGCTCGTGTAGTGAGAATACCGACTTTAAATACCATAAGTAACACCAATTATCCAAAATCTGCGTACACCCAACTCCTCACGTGGAACGACCCTCTGCACACGCACAACACTTTTATTACATTTCCGTCCTAGCTTCATATAAAAGGGTTAACCTGGAGTTGCTATGTTTGACGACAAGTATTTAAACTGGTCGAAACCTATTTAACTACAAAGCTAGAAATGATTCCACTAGAATAGAATACATGGGTTAGGAACGGACCAAAACCAGAACACTAATAGACCGGAATATTATAGAAGAAACCTTAGTCAAACCAACCAATTTCATCCTATAGAGCCCCACTTTAACCTGAGTTGACCATGATCCAGTTCCAAAACCACATCATTAGTACCCGTTCCAAAACCACATCAATCCGAATTGTTGGTACCGCGCATCCGAGACGGACTAAACGCGAAATATGCACGCGCGCGAGATTCGAACCCAGAATCGCTTGCCACACGTGTAGCTTTCTTACCATCTCACCTACACAACACAAATATTTGAGCAAGAGGGCCTTTCCTTTTGAATCAACTCCTGGAGACCTCTTTAATAATACCACATCAAACGGTATTAATACTAGATGGTGTTACTAACTAGGATTAAAACTACTTTGGCTTTAGTCCTAGGTGGTAAGAGTATCTGCACTTTCCTACCCCCCACAAATATGCCTGTTAAACTTGGACCCCGTATGAATAGTATCGGATTCAATTGTATATCCGGTATATTTATGGTGGGCCGATGTTGGGTTTTCCGGTAATGCGGTGTTGCCCAATGTCCTTCTCGCTACACACTACAAGAGTGTTTGGGTAGACTTATATATAGCAAAAGATTGATACTATTAGGTCTCCACAATAGAAATATTTTCAGAATACATAGCTCCTTTTAGAAAATAATAATGTGTAAGTCTGTGAACACCATGTCACAATGGCTTTATATTTATATACGCATTTCTAAGGGTTTAAATTTTATGTCAAAATATAAGCTTGTGAGATATGGGTACCCCTGGGTCCACTGTCAGAGGAGACTGGCCGGCTAGGGCCCACACCTGATAAGGATGTGAGCCCACAAGGGATCCCGACTTGATGGACAAGTTTGATGAGGACGCGACCGTTGACTCGGCTGGATATCTCGCTGATGTTGTTGTAACCAACTAAGATAAGGATCCCTGTCGTAATCCAGTAGGTTGAGATACAAACCGACTTGTAAACTCTAACCCGTCACCCTATATAAGGCGCCCTAGGGCAACCCTATGAGGGGCATCAGGCCTCTTCCTGAACAACTTTCCATCTTGTAATCCATACGCCCGCCCTTGCTTCCTGAAGCACGGCCGAGTACCAGCAATACAAACACCACCGCTGACACATGACGTATGGTATTATACCTCCGGGTAGCCTGAACCTGTCTAAATCAGTGCCTCCTGTGTACCATCAAGCAACTCGCTCGACGGTCACCCACCTACAAATCAACCACTCGGGTACCCCCAGGTGGATTGCCGGTCCCAAGGTCCGACAATGACAAAACTAAATGGGGTTTGTGGATGGGTGGAGAGTTGGTGGGTAGTGTAAAATAAGGGGTATGGAGGTCTTTTAGCAGTTTTACTATGGTCTGTTCGGTTGGCTGGTGGCTGGTGTTGATTTGTACTGAGAGAAAAATACTGTTGGTTGGCTGGTGGCTGATGGCTGGTACTTATTTCTGCTGAGAGAAAAATATTATTGGCCGGTGGTTGATAAGCCAAACAAACACGGCCTTGCATTTGAATACCACAAATGCTTATATTGTAGGACGGGTGATGTAATACAGAAGCATGCATTTAGATGACATGACACCCTACACAAGACCGGTACCAACAAAACTCTTGAAACGATTGTTGTGATATGAATGACTCGACAAGACGATTGATCTGGTCTGACAGCCCATCTGCATACGGCTGTGTTTATTTGGATTATCAGCCAACAACCAGCAGTGTTTTTTCTCTCAGCAAAAACTAGCACCAACCACCAGCCACCAACCAACCAGCTGTATTTTTCTCTCAGCGAAAACCAGCACCAGCCACCAGCCAACCGAAGAGGGCCACGCTTAAGCATACAGTATATGCCGATCGATTGATCCATCTTGCTGCCACGGACTCCGGAAAAAGACGCCCAATCAGCTATAGTAGTAGAGCTCGTAGCTTGGAGCGGCAGCAAGTTGTAGTTGCGTCGTCGTGTCCCTCTCGATCGCCCGATCTCGACACAAAGGTGCTTTTGTGTCCTTTCCGATACGTGATCGACTGATTACGACACGCTTTACCATCTGTAAAACACTGTAACAATCCCGCTCCGTCGAGGTTCAGCCACGTACAGCCAGCAGATTCACCGGTACATACACGGTAACACGGTGGTGATAGCTGCCAAAACCTTGACGTGCAGCTATAACGTTAGTTTGTTTGAACATCTAGTTGTATTGTTTGACCGGTGATAGATCGAGCCAACCCCTCATCTCCATCTCCTTGGCCTTGTGTTTTGTCGTCGGAGCTGATATAAAGATGGTTCTAGCTCAGATAACGAAGGTGTAGCAACAGCTTGGCACGATCACGTACGCGCGCGTACGTCGTCGCTCTACCTGCAAAAGTAGCTGCTAAAATAAAAAAAAAACTACTCCGTTCATCCGATAAAAACTAAACTCTGGCCTTAAAATAATCCCAACAAACAACAGTTGGATCGCATTATCATTAATCCTTCAGGACATGTACAACGGTTAAACAACAACTGTCTATTTGAGTCTATATAAGTAAAATGAGGTGATGTGGTCACCATTTAATAAGGAAAGAGAGTGTTGCTGTCTACTATCTCGTCTACACTGCTTTGGCTCGTGCTTCCATGCAAAACAATAATAACTAGAGTACCCATTAATTATCATATAGACAACTACTGTCTATTTAGCTGTCTATGTGTGTCTCAAATAGACAGCAACTGTCTAAATTATTGTACATACCCTCACTCGTACCCACAAAATATAACATTCTCACCGGTGGTTAACGATTTTCTAGGACTTAATTACTACATGAAGGGAGTAGTATTGTGGAATCCATACAACAGTCCGTATGAGAAAAGGAGCAAGCAGCTAATTAATACAATATATAAGGGTATTATAGTTACTTGTCACAACCGCTAATCTGTCTGAAATTCTTTAAAATTATGATTTTCATGGGAAGGAAGGAGTAACGTAACTCTGAATCTTTGATATGCTAGCTTCACATACCGTGGATGAAATGAAAGTGGCCTGGTGTATATCTTGGCACATATGATATGTGAGAATTTTTTTAAATTAATATTATTTTAATTCGAAATTACAAATTAATTCCTCTGATTTGCGGAATTACAGAAATGTGGTACTATCGTCTGCTGGGTAAACGAAAACAGAGATTTCGTCTACCCAGCAGACGAAATTACTAATTTCGTCTATCCATCGGACGAAAATATGTTTTTCGTCTATTCAGCAGACGAAATATCCCAAATTTCCAATTAAAAATAGATTTCGTCTACCCGGTAGACGAAATCTCCTAAATTTTCAATTAAAAATAGATTTCGTATTAATTTCATCTATTCGCTGGACGAAAATAGATTTCGTCTACTGAGTAGACGAAATTTAGGTCCCTAGATTAAAAAAAATACAAAGTGTGCAACAACATTGAACGACGGGGGCAGAACCGTAATTTCAGCTGAACATTTTCCCACGCGCTAAAAATTGTCTTTCCATTTAGAGAAACCATTCACTCGAACGAAGGCCGTTACAAATTTTATCAGGACGACGGATGGATTAATCGTGGGCGCGCACCCGATACAGCATCATAGGGCGCAGCGCGTGTGCTTGAACCGGAGCAACCGGTCCCTGAGGTCGAACTTCCAGAGGTGCTCCTGCTGCAGGATGTTGCCAAGGACCGACACCCTGGACCACGCGCCCTCCTGCACGCGAAATATTAGTTAGTCGGAAATATTATGATTTACGGTTATATAATAATGTATAATACATTTTGAAGTGTATAAAAATATTATAAGGAATTTAAGAGCAAATTGTGTATAATAAGTTGTAAAACTTACAAATGGATGCATTAGGGTGGTAAGTACAAATATGCCAATTTATCGATATACAGTACTTCAATGTTTA
This sequence comes from Echinochloa crus-galli, assembly GCA_900205405.1. Lineage (NCBI taxonomy): Eukaryota > Viridiplantae > Streptophyta > Magnoliopsida > Poales > Poaceae > Echinochloa > Echinochloa crus-galli. The sequence goes on from OAMR01000344.1 coordinate 103,992, forward strand.
TTGCATATTTTGTATTTTTTTAATCTAGGGACCTAAATTTCGTCTACTCAGTAGACGAAATCTATTTTCGTCCAGCGAATAGACGAAACTAATACGAAATCTATTTTTAATTGAAAATTTGGGGGTAGACGAAATCTCTTTTTAATTGGAAATTTGGGAGATTTCGTCTACCGGGTAGACAAAATCTATTTTTAATTGAAAATTTGGGATATTTCGTCTGCTGAATAGACGAAAAACATATTTTCGTCCGATGGATAGACGAAATTAGTAATTTCGTCTGCTGGGTAGACGAAATCTCTATTTTCGTCTACCCAACAGACGATAGTACTACATTTCTGTAATTCCGCAAATCAGAGGAATTAATTTGTAATTTCGAATTAAAATAATATTAATTCAAAAAAAATTCTATGATATGTATTAGAAGTTTTTTTTGCCTGAACAAAAATACAGCTGTAAGTGGTTCTCGTGAAAATATTATTTGTTACCCACCCGGATTGTTAGTCATCTGCCCCATCCGCTCTAAATTATTGTAGGTCGTTTTCGCTTTTCTAGATAGATAGTTTTTTATAATTTTTATGTATCTATTCTAGACATAGCGAATGAGTATATAGGCACTGAAAAGGAGTATCGAAGCACTGAAAAATCTTTGGAGGGAGAGGAATATGAATGAAAAAGAAACACATCGAACTAGGACTTGCTAGATGAAGCTGAGGCTACACTTGCTGCATGAAAATAGTAGAGAAAAAGCTAGTTAAATCTTTCTGTTTCTTGCAGCCCATAGCTAAATCTTTGCATGAACATTTAGAGTATAGCTTGTTATAGCCAGAGATCTTGTTTCGTCGATCATCAGATGTTTAAGTTGCATTTGGGACTAGCTTAATTAATTATCTCATGGACGTTTCTATCTTTGCTAGCTTGCTATCTCAGGGGCAAAGCCGTCCGTTTAGGCTATCTCAGGGAGCAACGACGTCTATTTTGCACTTGCTGCATGCGTCCAGAACGACTCCTGAACAGGATACGGAGGGAGTATACGGTAATAATTATTTTTTTCTCTATAAATTTAATTAAAGTTAAAAGAAAATAAAAGATCTAAACTTATTAGCAACGAAGGATGAAGATAGTGGAGATTACATCTTCTCCGGTTTTGTGCTATATATCTAATCTTTCAGCAAGTAAATCTTTGGGGTCGAGATATATAAGATGAAACTTCACACGTTGTGTCTAGCTAGATAATGAAGAGACGTCACAGGTAGATGGATAAATGATCTAACATAGTACGGAGTAGTATATATGTAGCATGGGCATGGAGTATTTTAAAGGGCACTGCCTCCCAAATACCCTAAAAAGTGTAGCTACGACCTTCCCCAGGAAGATCCAGCAGCACCTCCTGATGCAATGAGCTAGAGCCAAGCAATTGCCAAGGCACTGGCCCCGGAGCTAACGAAACTACACAAACTCGCTCGTTGCTTGTCCCTTGGCGCGCGCGTTCGATCGATCCTGGCCTCTGCAGCAAAGTCGATGTACCTGTGTACTAACTGTCCTAATGTCCTATGGCTACCATGCATGCATCCCCCTGCTAGATACGTAATGCATGAATAATCATGAGCCATTTTAACTGGTACGTACTCGTAGATAGCAACATGCTCTTGGATGGAATCGAATATAATTGCGCGATCGAGAGGGGTGATGACCACGTCACTGCGCCGTACTCCTACCCTGCAACAAGTGCCGCGCCGCTCGGGCCTAGGTAGAGCTAGCTGTTGGGGGGCCTGGGGGACCAGAAAAACACGAGACCAATTGAAGTTTGATAGTACGCGTGCCGATTTGATTCCTGCCGGAAATCCAAATTCTGGGCTGCTAGCTGCATGAGTTATTAGGCCTTGTTTAGATGTTAGAATTGGGAGGTTGAATTTGGGAGTAAAATGTCACTTCGTAATCATTGCGCTACTGTAGCATTTTGTTTGTTTGCGTGAAAAATTGTCCAAAAATTGATTAATTAGGCTCAAAATATTCGTCTCGCAGAGTAGAACAAAACTGTGGAATTAGTTTTTGATTTTATCTACATTTAGTACTCCATACATGTTATGATATTTCGATGTGATTGAGAATCTTCTTTTTACGTAATGAATTTGGGAGTTGCTTTTTACATCTAAACAAGCCCCGACCGGTATCTGGCCGCTGATCGACCAACGCTGCGGCTGGCTGGCCGGTAGCCATGGCAGCAGCCAGCATTCATGTCGATCATGCATGTTGATGCTGGCAACAACTACGCTTGCAACACGCAGTACATACACTGAGCCTGACGGGACCGCCGTGACCTAGATCGATGAGCCCTCGTACGTCCTAGCCGGTGGGCGCGCGCGGCCGCCGGCCTCGCCGGCGTACGTGCCGGCCCCGCCGCGTACGAGTACGAGGAGGGCCACGTACGGCCGGCGCCCAGCACGATGATGTGTGGTTGGACCGACCGCCTGCGCGCGCGCCCTGCCCGGCGCGTACGTCGATCTCCCAAAGCTCCTCGATCCCGTCGATCGGGGCGTGTGTTGGGTGAATGTTTCGTATCTCTGGATCGATTTGCAAGAAAAAGAGGCGGCCGGGGGGATCGTATTCATATCGGATCGGAGTTGGCCGGCCGGGGACGTACTGGGCAGGGTCCGTGCGGTTGTTAACGTTGGAAGGCCGGCTTTTCCAACGACGCTGCCGTGTGGCCGGGTGACTGACGACGACACTGCGAGTGAGTGTCTGTGACACACTCACACGCTGCGCGGTCTAGCAGTGGCTATATCCAGCTCCCGCATACGGTATATGGTGAGGAATTAAAGTCGCGGGTTCAGCATACGATCGACCATGGGAATGTGAGACTGGCCGGCCGGATGCAAGGAATTGAAGGACACCGGCCAACAAGCGATAGAGCATGTGCGCGTAACATATATACTCCTTCCGTTCCAATTTATTAGTCGTTTTGACATTTCAAGATTCATAGTTAATAGTATGTATCTAGACATAAGTATATGGATACATACTATTATCTATGAATCTAGATTTGCCAAAACGACTTATAATTTGTAACGGAGGGAGTATAATAATAATAATCTTGGGCCGTATAATATATAATTAAGATCGAGTTACGTTGTTCGAATTCTTCGCCCCGTCTTAATCGATGTCGTGTACATGGATGCGACTCGATCAAGGGATTATTTTCCTCGCATAATAGAGATCAGTGTCTTCTCCTGAGAGCAACCTATGATGGCGCACCGTACTGGGTGGCATATATATATGGAGGCATCACGAATGGTCTGGTCTCGGACTCTCGGTCATGTTAAGAAACATATATGCATGTACATATGGCGCGCTTAGATTTTCAACAGAAAAAGTACGGTCCACTTATATTTTTCTAATTTCCGGCCGCAACGATCATACAGCCGGTCAGGAATGTCTGCGTACGTACGTACACGCACTCGTTGCTTTCACTTGTACACATACTGTCCCAATGCAAGCGCGTGCGATAACAGCGACCGCTAGCTTATTTTCTTATTTAATTTGGCCGGTAAATGCTCGTACATACACTCAGCTCGGTTTGTGCTTCTCGATCTACACAGAGGCGCTGGAGACTTTGATCTTGAGTTCTTGACTGACTCAGCTAGCTAGTATAAGAACGCAGGTCAAAGAAATAGCTGGCAAGAAAAAGACTCTTGCATGCCAAACCACGGAGGATTCGGAATATATATATGGTTAAGTTGTATAGTGACCTTAGTTTTGTTTGTTCGTTTAACCATTTTGGCCCACTGTTTAGTAGTATGTATTCTGACCACTCACGCTCTGGTCTCTCGTATCTACACTGTTTAATTCCCATTGGACAAGAAGCGTCCCAACTCCCACCGTCCCAGGCTAATAATAGGAGGTCCCCGGTTCGTAACTAAAGCTTTAACGAAGGCCCCAAACGCAAATGTCTTGCCGGCCGGCCCTATAAAAGCACAGCCACAGAACGAAGCTACTCGTACTACAGGCCGGCCACTGCGAATTCGAAGCCACTCATGACATATATGACCAAACCGCCTCTGACCTCTTGCCACTCCAGGTATTAGGTTAGGCAGCTAGCAGTGATCACCAGTGAGCTGAGCGAGTGCAATAAGGGCAGTCACAACCCATGATGTCCATAGGTAGTGTCCATGATGCCATGTTAGCAAGACACTACTTTAGACATTGTATTCTTCAACCCATGATTTCTTAGTGTGGGTCTTCAATAAATTCATCATCTCTCTTCTCCACCAATCGTATTTGTCTTTTATCTATAATGAAGACACTATCATCTCCCAACCCAAACTTAGTAGTGTCCT